>BLSH010387658.1:231671-261724 GCA_018402905.1 Glandirana rugosa | reverse complement strand
TCCCCCCCCCCCCCCCCCACGAAAAATTTAAAGTAAGCAGCTACAAATACTGTATTAATATTAGGACACTCACCTGTCCAGGGTTCCCTCAATGTCGGCCCCCCAGACAATTTTCAGATCGGCTGTCGGGTGCTGCCGCTGCTGTACTTGGTAAGGGAAACCGTCAATGAAGCCTTTTGGCTTTACAGCCGGTTCCCTTCTGCTCTTTCTAATTGGCCCGACGGCAAAGGGAGGAGGAGGGGGGCTTGAACTTCCAAGGGTCGGCACCATTTCCGTGAGTGGGGAAGGGGTACCTGTCAAAAACAGGTACCCCCCACCCTGAAAGGTGCCAAATGTGGCACCGGAGGGGGGGACACAGATAAGCGGAAGTTCCACTTTTGATTGGAACTTCGCTTTAAGGGAGATTCATAACAAATTGGCTGCCTTAAACAAACCCGCACATGGGTGTGAGTCAGATCTGAGCCTGTTATGGCTCACAACCAGAAATTCTTTCACTCTCAGACATTAATACCCCTTTCACACTGGGGCCGTCCGTGTGTTTGCCTTAAAGCGCCGCACGTTTTAGAGACGCTTTACTGCTGTTTAGGTTAAATATATTTTTATTGTGATAAATATCGAGACTTACAGCAAAAAATGTCCAAGTGCATGAAAACAAGCATCAGGATGAAAGTAGGGTGGGTAACACAGGAATACAGTGTATCATTATAGGTGGAAGTGCACTTTCAATCCGTGTAGATATATAATCAGGAACAATAAGACTAAAGTTATTTATGAGGTTGTTACAACAAGTATGCTTTACTGCTGTTTAAGCGGTGCTTTTGTGCCGCTTTTCGGCTGCTAGCGGGGTGCTTTTAACCCCAAAAAAGGTGTTAAAAACTCCCGTTTAGCAGCGATTTGAAAGCGCTGCCCATTCATTCCAATGGGTAGGGCGTTTTGGGGCTGCTTGCACCTGTCCTGCAAGCGCACCGCCCCAGTGTGAAAAGACACACTGGAATGAATGGGAGGCGGTTTTCAGGCGCTTTGCAGAGGCCATTTCTATCACTAAAGCGCCTGAAAACCCCAGTGTGAAAAGGGGTCTAAAGACATTTGACCCATCATTTATCAATGAAATACTGCTCCCAAAATATCTCCTTTTTGTGCTAAAGAAATTCCATACACAATACCTAGAGTAAAGACAATATGACCGTGGCAGTCCTTTTGTCATAAATAAAAGCCAAGATTTAAAATACCACAATAAAAAAAAAAGATGGTGCTTCATGTGACATAAACTTGAGAAGCTCTGAAAGCGGCCTTATTTGTGTGCTCCCCCCACCCCACCCAGCATGTATGTAGACTGTTGTAGAGAAAGGGTCATGGGATGTTCTCATTAATTACACTTGTGAATCAAATTTATTTTTCTGTATATTATGTTATCTAATATATTAATATATATGAATACTGCATGTTCTGTATGATCTTTATTTCCTTTGTGCTGTACCCCCCCCTCCCCTTGGAGGGAGCATTGTTCAGATGAAATTTGAGGGATATACCATTTTCAATTCACCAAAAAAAAAAAAAAAAATCTTGCAGGTTGTAGAATGTGTACATTAATTAAAAAAGCAGACCATAAACTGTCAAAGCACTCAAGTGGTTTAGGGTATCCTATTAAAATGACTTACCCATACTATAATTACACAGCATGCCCCGTTTAACAATTCTACTAAACGCTACGTTTTGTTTTTTTTCAAGAAAAAAAAATGCTTATTGGTTAAAGGGACGCAAATTCCTATACCACAACGTAGCTTGTGCAAAGATATATTGATGACGTTTACATTGAAAATGTGCATACAGATCTATGAATGTTGGCTTGAAAATATCTCCTCCTCATAACCAAGTTTTTTTTATTCTTTTTGTCCGAGGTTTGCTATAAATTTCTTCTCTGTTGTTTAATAGTAAGTCATTGAAATACAAACATCTATGCCAATACTTCTGAAAAATGTAACCTCCACTCACCCGGGACCTCCTTTTTTTTCTTTTAATAGCTAGATCTATGTCATTAGGAACTAAAGATCATTGAGCAAAATTTATAGAAACAATTTGCCCCTAACTTTTTTACCTTTTTTTCATTATTTATTTATTTGTGTATTTTTCATCTATTGCCTAATTTTTTGTTTTTAAAATTGAGAAAATGCTTTTAAATCCCCCCCCCCCCTCTTGATTTACATGCTTTTCTAAATATCACCATTATTTCAAATATCACACAAGGGCTATTGTTTTGGCCTTTTTATTTTTTTGTTTTTGGCAATTAACCATAGGAACTAAAGATCATTGAATGAAATTCATAGAAACAATTTGCCCCTTTAATTTCTGACCTTTTTCTATTTTTTTTTTTATTTCTTGATGTATATTTCAGATATTGCTTTTTTATGCTTTTAAATTCTCCCCCTTGATTTACATGCTTTTCTAAATTCCACTCTCCTTTAAAATATCACAAGTACTTTTGTTTTGGCCTTTTTACATTTTTTTTGGGGGGCAATTAAAGCGGAGTTCCACCCAAAAGTGGAACTTCCGCTTTAAGGCCTCCTCCCCAGCTCCGGATGATGAAATTTAGCTTTTTGGCAGGAGGGGCGGTGCGGATACCCGATTTTTTCGGGTACTTCTGCTCCGGTCGCCCCCTCCCTCCCGAAGTCTTCTGGGACACAGGACAGGTCCTAGAAGACTTCGGGACCAATTACAAAGCGCAGCGCCGCTCGTGCATGTGCAGTGTGTGCCCGGCCGTGAAGCCGCGGCCGGGTACCCACAGTAGCAATGCCGGCGGGGGGGAGATCCGAGGCTCTGTGCGGCTCCATCGCTGGACCGGGAGACAGGTAAGTGTCTGTTTATTAAAAGTCAGCAGCTACACTTTTTGTAGCTGCTGACTTTTAATAAACATTCGGAAAGGGTGGAACTCCGCTTTAAGTTCTGTGTTGCAAGGCAATGTATATAATGTTCCTAATGTCATTTGTGCATTTGGATTTTTTTCTAAGCCACGTCCTTGCATTTGATTGACTTCTATGCAGGAAGAAGGAAACAATGCTACATAGGTTTTTATAAAAGGATACTTATAAAAGACATTCGTTAATGCAAGTAGCTGAATTTGTATTGGCCTCTTGCAGTCCCCTGTACAGCAAGGCTCAGATTTGGAGAGGGAGCAGCAGCACAAGGAGCCAACCAGTTATGCTAGCAAGAAACAAGCTGATAGTAGGAGAGATCAGAGAAATTAACTCATGAGTGCTGCTTCTCCTTTCATTGTCCTGCCACAGACCGAGGAGGGGACAAGACCCCTATTAAAGCGGATCTTCACGCCCCCCCCTTTTTTTTTCCTTTAACCCATATTTACGTGGTTGCAGGTCCTGCATATTTAAGGTACTCACCTGCCCAGCGAATCTAGCGTTTTCCTGCTTAGATCCGCTCCTTTTCCTATCCCCCTTCAGTCCCGTGCCGCAATCTACTTCTGTGACGTCACCAGTAAGCTGTCGGCTCTTCTGGGTTAAGGCAGCAGCTTCCCATTGATGTGCTGCCTGGCCCTACCCCCTCTTCCTTTCCCAAGGAAGGACACCTAGTCAAAGTATGTGGGGGGGGGGGGCGGGGGGCGGCAGAGCTTTATTTAAAAAATAAGAGTGCCTGATTTCTGCAGCAGAGGAGTGGATGGGAGGCAACATGTCCTGGAGGGTGAAGATCCACTTAAACTGCAGCAGGTCTCCTGGCCCCCCAACCTTGCCTTGTGGCAGAGCTGTGTTTGCTTGGAGTTCAGCTTTCATTTTTCAGCATCTGAGCTGTTTTCATACGGCAGATGATGTGAAATTTGTAAATTGATGAGTGGCTACTCGGGGCCCATTTGATCCGAAAGATATAGAAAACCTACCGTATTTTTCGCACCATAAGACGCACTTTTTTCCCCCAAAAAGTGGGGGAAAGTCTCCCTGCATCTTATGGTGCGAATGCTGCAAAAAAAAAAACCCATCCCCCCTCGTCGCCGCCGGGAGCTCGCATTACACTGCGGGCTCCCGGACACCATAGAGTGCTGCTCTGCTCTGATCTCACACAGTGATAAGACAGAGTAGCCGCAGTACTTCATTTGGCCACTGGGGCTTCATTCGGCCACTGGGGCCAAATGAAGTACTGCGGCAGCTGGAGCTGCTTCTTTCTGAATGGGATCTGGTTGCAGAGTGGAGCTCCACTAGGCGCAGGGTGATGACATCATCACAGCACAGTGGTGGCGGGAGATATGAATCTCCCTCTCAGCTCTGTCAGGCTGCATTTCATGGACACAGGTATGTGCTGCATTTCATGGGACTTCTATGTGCTGTATTTCATGGATCTGGTATATGGCTGCACTGGTAAATATTTTAGTACACCATTTGGTTCAGAATATTTTTTTTCTTGTTTTCTTCCTCTAAAACCTAGGTGCGTCTTATGGTGCGAAAAATACGGTATTTTTACTTGGTAATGTATTTTTCACAAATTTGATATTTGCCCAGTTTTATATTTTTGAAATTTCTATTTCAATTTGAATAGGTGCTAGGATGTATTTTTGGTCAACGTCTTAGACTTGCTAGTGTGTTCAGGTAAGCTGTGTCCTCTTTGCAGAGGCGTAGCTCAAACCTTCAGGGCCACGGTGCAAGAAATTGTGAAGGGCCGCCAGGGCCCTTCCCTTTCCCACTTATCCTGGGGCCCTTTACTCCCATTGCGGGTCCCTTTATTACGGTCACACCAAATAAACAAATAGTTGTGTACCGAACCTCTCTGAGCCTCCTGAACCAGGGAAGCACACAGGGACCCTGGGAACAGCAGAAGACAAGTAAACTGGATAGGAGGGGCGGCGGGGGCAGCATATAGAGGAACCAATCTCCTCCATTAGGAGAAAGATTGAGGTAATTGGTTGCTCTAAATGCCCCCCACCATTCCTCCTATCCAGGTGTACAAGGGAGGCACACGGGCCCGGTTGCAATTGCTACCCCTGTAGTTATGCCCGTCTCTTTGCGTTACTGATCGGTTACAGTAGATGCATCCCGTATTCTTGGCAAACTTTTGTTAAATCATCATCATAAACCACAAACAAGTTCTTGATTCGGAGTTAAAAAGCCAAAGTGTTTCTCTAGCGTCAGCATTTTTTTAGTGATAAAATTTGGTGGTTGAAAATCTGAGGGAAACGTGCGTGCGTGTGTGTTTGATCTTTTGCATAACTGTCACACGGTGCCTTTTTTTTAAATATAGCTCTCCAGTGAATCTTTGACATGTTTTGCTTTTTATCCAGGGAACATGTAAAAAAAAATTTCTTTTACTTTTTTCCATGTTTTTTTTTTTTTTCTAAAGAACTTTGTTTTCTTCTCTGTAAATATGTACATTTTATTAGAAATAAAAACAAAAAGGAAAAAAAAAAATAAAAATGTCCGAAAGCACATCAGGTTTTATGACGTTACCATATCACTGATCATTACCCAACAAATACTGTCTTGTAAATTTTTTTTGTTTTTGTTTTTTTTTTTAAAGGTACTTGGAGATTAATAAAATAATAAACTGATATATGTATACAAATGCATTGTGGTGTAAATACATTCTTGTGCTGTATGAGGGATAAGAGGTTGCAGTATGGAAAGCTTATTTTTATTGCTCATTTGGTAATACAGAATCCACTTTTTCAAGCTTATCTGCCCTTGGTCATGCTAAATGTTGCAAAGGGGTTGATTTACTAATACAGGAGAGTACAGAATGTGGTGCAGCTCTGCATAGAAACCAATCAGCTTTCAGTTTTTTTGTCAACGCTTAATTGAACAAGCTGAAATTAGAAGCTGATTGGCTACCATTCACAGCTGCACCAGTTTTTGCACTCTCCAGTTTTAGTAAATCAACCCCAAAGGAAGTAAAGACAAAGATATCCTACTCCCCCACCGTATGTTTAGTTGGGGATCCTCAGATATAAGGCCTTGTCACATTGCAGTGTTGATCACCTTCAAAATGTTAAAGTAACCAAATATATGCAAATAAAGTAGTACAGCCAAAGCTTGTTTGGTTGTACTTCTCTTGTGGATCACAGGAGTGCAGTTAGTTCTTCACTCCTGTGACCTGTTTTTAGCTGACAGCGGTGTGACGTCACAGAGCTGGTCCAGGCTTGGGAAAAATCGCGGCCATATGGCCGGGATCCGCCTACATGCCTGGACTGCCACCCGGCTCAGCTTCTCAGAGAGCCTGAGCCAGCCACTCCCGCTTGCTCTGGCTCAGGGAGAACAGAGAGCCTCTGACTGACAGCCACCAGCTCTCTGTTCAGGGACCTCTGAGAACTGAGTGATCAGCGGTGTCTGATCGCTCAGTTCATAGTCTTAGAGCCAGTGGGGGACAGATGCTGCATCCACCTAGGTAACAAAGCAGTGCGCTGGTCCACAAAAGCATACAGTGCCATGGATAAAAAATGGTCACTTTGTTTTTAACTTGACATGTTACCATTAAAGTACTGAAGGAATCATACACAGCTCATGAGAGCTCACTCACAGATACCCTGCTCTGGTGGTTAAACAAAAGGGGGGGGGGGGGGTGTGCCCCTGCTCCTGGGGCTATATGCCAATGGTGGATGGTGATGGTCTCGAGGGGGAGCAAAGCTGCCGTGGTGTGCAGAACCGCGGCAATGCCTCTAGCTCACATCGGATCCAGTGTTGTCAACCTACCAGATTGAAATTTACTGGCACAGCCAAGTTTTTATTGGCATTTTTCAAAAGTTACAAAATTACAGTTTTCAGTGCAAATTACAGTATTTAGGTTACAATCAAGTACACTGTGCAAATAGCAACATGATTTAAGGTAGATAGCACGGTAAAAAACATATTTCTGTTCTTTTCATTATAATAAGGGCAGATTATTTAGTCCATCAGTTTTGTTACCTATGTCAAATTGTAGAGATTTTCCCTTAATTTCTGTTCCATAACCACCACAGAAAGTGAGGTGAAATCCCTGGTAGCCACTACGATCACTAAAATCTATGTACCCACTTCTAAAGACTTCCTGTCTGCGTCACCTCCTGTTTTTATCCCTCCAGTCTCCATCCCTCCATCACCCATCATGACGAGTACATGTTTCGGGAGTATCCCTTCCTCAGGTCATGTGACCAGACTCCAGGAATGTAAACAATTTAAAGCATCCGCTCCAGGAGGAGGGGCACCATCCGTGGGTGGAGCCTGGTCACATGACAAGGGGATACTCCCGAAACATGTAGTCGTCATATGCTGACCAGACTTCAGCTTCCGCCCTTCAGCCCTGAGCTCATCCCTCTCTGACTCCCGGGTCCAGCTTCGGTCTGCCTCTTCACACTCCCAGCCTCTGGATCCCCTGACATCCCCAGTCACATCACGTGACTCCTGTGATCCCGGAAGGCAAGCGGCGGCCGATGTTCCTACAGTGGACCCGGCCACAGCATCGCAACTTCTGAAGGCGGCCAGTCTCCTGCTTCCAAGGGGTTATCCGACGTGAGCTAGAGGGATTGCCGCGGCAGCCTCTCTGCCCCTCCCCCTTGAGACCATCACCATTTACCATTGCCCAGGAGCAGGAGCACACTCCCCTTTAACCACCGGAGCAGGGTATCTGTGAGTGAGCTCTCATGAGCCAGCTTGGTTCCTATCATGCCCCTCTTGCTGTGTATGTTTCCTTCAGTCATTAGAATGTACTTTGTTTTTAACTTGACATGTTACCATTAAAGTGACCATTTTTTTATCCATGGCATCGTATGCCTTTGTGGACCAGCGCACTCCTTTGTGATGTTTCTCTGCCCCTCACTTGTCCTCTGAGTTTTGAGTGCTGCGGCCCATAAGCAATCAGCAACTTTGGTTTTATATTCATTGCTTATAAGTGCCCTCAGCCTACAAGGTGCGCCTGGCACCCCCTTTGTTGCGCTATCCCATACCATACTTGTTTTAATTTGTCAAGCACGTCAACACATGCAACTAGAAATAAATCAACAAGAAAACCAATAAATATGTGCATCATTTATTATTCATATAACTTTCTCTAAAAACAGGAAGGCTGCCTCTCTTCCAGATAGTATAAAATCATATTTGTCAGCCATATTACAAAATACCTATTTTCGAATACATAAGGTATCTACTAACAATTATAACCATACATAATATTCATTATTCAATAAGTTATATCAGGGGCGGCGAACAAGTTAGACACAAAGAGCCAAAATTTTAAACTGTGAGAGTCAGAGAGCCACACCACGCAGTGACCTGCCAAAACAGACAAACACTCACACAAAAACACATAATTAAAACCGTATTATTCACCATAACACTTTATTCCCTTTACAAAACAACAATGTGTTCATTTCAAGGTAAGTGTCCACCCTCAACACACACATCAAATAGCAACTGCATGCGTATGTTTACTTAATTTCCCGGCATAGACGTAACCCGCGGAGATGATGGGCGGTCCCTTACGTCAGAAGCAGCATAACAAAATCCAATCTGCCAAAGGGCCGGTTCACACTGGAGCGGCGCTCGAGGCGATCTCAAGGCGGCTCGCGAGTAGACTTCTATCATAGAAGTCAATGCAAGCCGCCTGAGATCGCCCTGAAAATAGTGCAGGGACCCTTTTTCTAATGCGGAGCGAAGCGATTCGCTCCTATTAGAACGGTGTCATTTGCACAGCATTGAGGCGAATTGTCAGGCGACTCAAGTCGCCTGTCAATTCGCCTAGATGTGAACGGGCCACGAAGTCGCGCCGCTCCAGTGTGAACCGGCCCTAATGAATTTGAGAAAATAAGAGAAACATGAAACTTGGCAAAGAGCCACAGTATATACAAAATATGATAAGAGGCAAAGAGCTGCATTCATTTTGGCCGGGAGCCGCGTGTTCGCCACCCCTGAGTTATATCGTATAGCTACGCATTTCTTGGGTCTTACCAACTTCTTCAGTATGAGGAAAACTCTGAACTATAAGATATTATTTCAGTGTTTACCTTTGCCCAACATATATACAGGTAGATCAATTTTAAATCTTTAACTCCTTCAGATCCGCGCTATTGCCGAAGTACGGCTCCAGCACGGATTTGAATTTCCGGGACGACGTCCATGGACCTCGTCCCCTGTGCACACTCCTGGCGGGCACTCGGCGGTGGCACGCGCGCGGCCACCGCACACTGCGTGGGCGTGCCCGCGGGTTGGGCAGACTCGATGTCCGCTCGTGACCCGCGATCGCCTGACAGAGCTGCAGAACGGGGAACCGCCGATGTGAACATGTCGGTTCTCCGTTCTGTGAAGGGGGGCATGACAGATCAACTGATCCCGGTCACTGGGATCAGTTAGATCTGTTATGTCCCGGCCAGCCCATCCCCCGCACAGCTAGAACACAATGAGGGAACACAGTTAACCCCTTCACTGCCAATGACATTTATACAGTAATCAGTGGATATTTAAATTTCTGATCACTGTATAAATGTCATTGGTGTCAAAAATGTCCGACATGTCCGCTGCAATATTGCAGTCCTGATAAAAATCGTAGATCGCAGCCATTACTAATAAAAAAAATAAAAACGCCATAAATCAATTCCCATAGTTTGTAGACGCGATAACTTTTGCGCAAACCAATCAATATATGCCGATTGCAATTTTTTTTTACTAAAAATATGTAGAATAAATATCGGCCAAAGCCGGTGAATAATTTTTTTTTTTTTTTTGGATTTGTATTTAAGTAAGAAATAGGTTTTTTTTTGCAAAATTGTTGCTCTTTTTTTTGTTTATAGCGGCGGTCAGAAATGACGCAGATGTAATCAAATACCACCAAAAGAAAAAACTATTTGTGGGGAAAAAAAAATATTTTTTTTGTTGTTTGGGTACAACGTCGCACGATCGCGCAATTGTCATTCAATATGCGACAGCGCTGAAAGCCGAAAATTGGTCTGGGCAGGAGGGGGGTTTAAGTGCCCAGTAAACAAGTGGTTAATCTGGAAACTGCGCGAAAAAAAAAAAAAATAGGTACAAAAATATGCTGATTACCACTTCATTTGAGTATAAAATGTATGTGCTTACATATGGACACTACCCGTGTGCATCTTCATCCACAGGCTAGACAACCAAACCTAAAAACAGTGGGAAAAAGGGCACATTAAAAAAAAAAAAAATATGTTTACTGTAGACATGGGATACCCTATTGACATCTATATCCTCATTTATTTGCCTGTATTTGGTTAATAGTGACCGGGGGGAGCCTGAAACAATTATGAAGCAGCCACTGAACGTCAAAGGCAATACATACTGAAATATTTAAACTATATAGAGTTGTATGCAAACGTTTAGGAACCCCTGATAATTTCCATGATTGTCATTTATAAATATTTGGATCAGCAATTTCATTTTGATCTATCAAATAATTGAAGGACACAGTAATATTTCAGTAGTGAAATGAGGTTTATTGGATTAACAGAAAATGCGCAATATACATCACGAGATTAGACAGGTGCATAAATTTGGGCACCCTTGTCATTTTGTTGATTTGAATACCTGTAACTACTTAGCACTGATTAATTGGAACACACAATTGGTTTGGTGAGCTCATTAAGACTTGAACTTCATAGACAGGTGCATCCAATCATGAGAAAAGGTATTTAAGGTGGCCAATTGCAAGTTGTTGTTCTCTTTGACTCTCCTCTGAAGAGTGGCAACATGGGGGCCTCAAAACAACTCTCAAATGACCTGAAAACAAAGATTGTTCTACATTATGGTTTAGGGGAAGGCTACAAAAAGTTATCACAGAGATATAAGCTGTCAGTGTCCACTGTGAGGAACATAGTGAGGAAATGGAAGACCACAGGCACAGTTCTTGTTAAGGCCAGAAGTGGCAGCCACATAAAATATTGGAGAGGCAAAGGGGAAGGATGGTGAGAATGGTCAAAAACATCCCACAGATCACCTCCAAAGACCTCCAACATCAACTTGCTGCAGATGGTGTCACTGTGCATCGTTCAACAATTCAACGCACTTTGCACAGGGAGAAGCTGCATGGGAGATGCGAAACCTTTTCTGCACACAGCCACAAACGGAGTCGCTTGAGGGATGCAAACGCACATTTGGACAAGCCAGCTTCATTTTGGAATAAGGTGCTGTGGACTGATGAAACAAAGATTGACTTATTTGGTCATAACAAGGGGCGTTATGCATGGCGGCAAAAGAACACAGCGTTCCGAGAAAAACACTTGCTACCCACAGTAAAATTTGGTGGAGGCTCCATCATGCTGTGGGGCTGTGTGGCCGGTGCCGGTACTGGGAATTTGGTTAAAGTTGAGGGTCGCATGGATTCCACTGAATATCAGCAGATTCTTGAGAATAATGTTGAGGAATTGGTCACAAAGTTGAAGTTACGCCGGGGCTGGATATTTCAACAAGACAACGACCCAAAACACTGTTCAAAATCTACTCAGGCATTTATGCAGAGGAACAAGTCCAATGTTCTGGAATGGCCTTCCCAGTCCCCAGACCTGAATATCATTGAACATCTGTGGGGTGATTTGAAGCGGGCTGTCCATGCTCGGCAACCATCAAACCTAACTGAACTGGAGATGTTTTTGTCCAAAATACATTCATCCAGAATCCAGACACTCATTACAGGCTATAGGAAGCGTCTAGAGCAGGGGTAGGGAACCTGCGGCTCTCCAGCTATTGTAGAACTACATTTCCCATGAGGCATTGCAAGGCTGATGGATAAAATTGCTCCCAGGAGCATGATGGGAAATGAAGTTCTACAACAGCTGGAGAGCCGCAGGTTCCCTACCCCTGGTCTAGAGGCTGTTATTTCTGCTAAAGGAGGCTCTACTAAATATTGATGTGATTTTTTTGTTGGGGTGCTCAAACTTATGCACCTTCGTTTTGATGCATATTGCACGTTTTCTGTTAATCCAATAAACCTCATTTCACTACTGAAATATTACTGTGTCCTTCAGTTATTTGATAGATCAAAATGAAATTGCTGATCTAAACACCTAAATATTTATATATGAAATTTTCAGGGGTTCTTAAACTTTTGCATACGACTGTATTTTGTCCCTTAATATGAGATCTAAAGCTGTAAAAAAGTAATTCAGTCTTTACCCATTTGAAGTCCAGGACATTTTTTTTATTTCTCACACATTAAAATCTGGAGAAAGTTACTTGAATCCCCTGTAGAATAAAATATTGGCATTTGCGATTTAATTTTTTTACAGACACCAAAAGCACTTTTAGATAAAAGCCAAGTGTTGGCTGAAAAAAAAAAAAAACAAGCTCAAGGCTGCAGCCCTGACCTTGCTTTTAACTTCTTGCAGCCCCCACCATTTATATAAAGCATGTGATTTTAAAATGGTTAAAGCTCATTTTTAGGCAAATATAAACCCCACATCATTCCCAAACCCATCCTGAACACTTTTTCCTTCGCTTGTGAAGCAAGATATGCTCACCTAAGCCTGATGTCGCTAACTTGGGTCATTTCTGGGTTTGGAGGGCTGCTTATCCAGCACTATGCACATGCCCAAACCAACTTGGTTCCCATCATGCCCCTCTTGCTGATGTCACTGCTGCAGATGACTCCTTGGGATCCTGAGTACCCTCACTGCTGGATAGTCAATTGGATGTGTTCATGTCAGACACCACACTTTGTAATGAGAGGAGAACTGGGACTGGTTAACAAAAAGGGCATTATTTTTTTGTCAATGCCAGCGATTAGATCAGGGGAGAGTCTATAGATCAGCTTTAATGCCATATGAGACATGTAAATGTTTGTTCTATCCCCCAGGGACTTGGTCCTGCTGAAATCAGTGCAGTGGGTGTTGAGTAGTGAGGCCTAATAGCTTGCCTCTCCCCGCACCCTCTGCTATCTGACAACGCTGGGAAAAGGAGATGGGTTCTGTTTGTAGCTCAGACTGACCACACCTTGAGGAGAGCCTGCACAACTCCTCCTCTCAACATTGCTAGGACCAAATTCAGCAGCACCTCTGATGTCTTTGCTTTAGTGAACAATCATCTTTGTACTCGAGAGACTGAGCTGAGCCCCACCCGTCCACCACCAGCTATGCAGGGGAGAGTGGAGTAGAACCTGTCAGCTTGTTTTGAATGTTGGCTACTTGAGACAACCACAGTCATCCCCAAAAACACAACACCTCAGCAACACATTGCACATTGTACATACATTGGTCCACTATCTAGTAGTTTAATATCTGGCTTTGGTTACTTAGGGGTTTGTTTTTGTGAATGACCACTTCTCCAGTGCCCATCATTTACAACACAAGCCAACAGTTTATACTCTACATTGCATAGCTGCCAGGGGGCAGTGCTTGGCACAGTCTTTCTCTTTAGTACAAAGACGTTTGTTCACTACTAAGGATAAGCCATGTTAGGTCAATGATGTCACAAGCATCCCCGCCTCTTTGTACATGTGCAGCTGTGAGTTCAGGAATGCCCTGACTGCAGTTGATTGGGCGGGAGTGACAGCTTCATTCCAGGTTTGGTCCAAACCCAAATGTATCCTTTATTCGCTACAATGAAGTTGTCAGAGGGGGCACAGGGCTATAATACAGACTGCTGCAGAGGTTGGTCCTGGCAGCGAGGAGGGGCATGGGTTATATGAGCTCTCCTGGGTGCACTCTGTGATACCCAGAGGAAATGGCACAGGGCAGCGGAGTGGGTGGGGGGGGGGTGACTTCAGTGCTGACTGTTCCTCCCCCATTGGGACACCCATAAGTTTTGCTTTGCCCTGGGATGGCGCCAATGGCGTTGCATGGGTTTCAGCACCCAGGATAGGGCAAGCATTGCATCCCCTAACCCAGCCTTTCTCAACCTTTTCAACACCAAGGAACCCTTGAAATAATTCTCTGGTCTCGGGGAACCCCCATTAAAAATCTACAACTCATGATACATTAGTGCGATGGTCAATGGGAAGAATGCTCCTTACACTTGTGGTCATTGGGAAGAATTACCCCCCTACAGATAGCTAAAAAGATCAATGATGTCATTGGGAATTTATCTGAGAGGTAGAAATTGACCATTGCTCAAGGAACCCCTAGCAACCTCTGGAGGAACACTGGTTGAGAAATCCTGCCCTAACCTGTGGACCCTTAGTACTCCCTGCATCCCTTCCACCAGTATACAGTGGTTATGAAAAGTATACATGCCCCTGTTAAAATGTCAGGTTTCTGTGATGTATAAAAATGAGACAAAGATAAATAATTTCATAACGTTTTCCACTTTTAGCATAGGTTCACATTGATGCGATGTGGCATGCGATTCGACACGTCAGTGGCAATTGCCGGCAATGACACCATCCAAATCCCAAAAGCGTTGCACCGATTCCCAAAAGTAGTTTCTGTACTACTTTTGGCGACTTCGGGGTGTGATTTGTATAGACATCTGTGTAATAACCCACACAGATGTCTCTGAAATTGCCCCCGAAGTCGGACTGACACACAGGTATGAAATTGTGCGAGTTCAGCTGAACTCATACGATTTCAATCCCGCTGTCCGTGTGAACCTGGGCTTAATGTGACCTATAAACTGTACAACTCAGTTGAACAACAAACTGAAATCTTTTAGGCGAAGGAAAGTAAAAATATAAAAAAATTAAACAATATGGTTGCATAAATGTGCACACCCTTTATTACAGCGCTCAGCCTTTTTGGGCATGAGCCTATCAGCATGGGACATCTTGACTTGGCAAGATTTGCCCACTCTTCTTTGCAAAAACACTCCAAATCTGTCAGATTGCGAGGGCATCTCCTGTGCACAGCCCTCTTCAGATCACCCCACAGATTTTTCAATGGGATTCAGGTCTGGGCTCTGGTTGGGCCATTCCAACACTGATCTTCTTCTGGGGAAGCCATTCCTTTGTTTATTTGGATGTATGTTTGGGTCGTTGTCATGCTGAAAGATGAAGTGCCTCTTCATGTTCAGCTTTCTAGCAGAAGCCTGAAGGTTTTGTGCCAATATTGACTGGTATTTGGAACTATTCATATTCCTTCTAACATGACTAAGAAGCTGAAGAAAAACAGCCCCAAAGCGTGATGCTGCCACCACCATGCTTCATGGTGGGTATGGTGTTCTTTTGGTGATGTGCAGTGTTGTTTTTGCTCCAAACATATCTTTTGGAATTATGGCCAAAAAGTTCAGCCTTGGTTTCATCAGACCTGTTCTGTTACATGATTTGCATGTAACATAAATATGCAGCTATAGTAATGTTTTTATAGTTGGTTATTACAATGCCATCTTGTGGTTCTTTTGGATATTACACCTTTCTATTGTATTTTCTAAGTGTGTACCTCCCATCCTCTGTGAGCTAATTTCCTCTTCCTAGTTCACTCTACTCTGTAACTTCCTGTTCCTGGTGCACTCTGCTATTCTAGTTCCTCTTCCTGTGTCCTCTCTCTCATGAGGTAAAGAATATGGCTACATGCTAGAAGGCCTCACTCAATCTACTCGCATCCTAGGACACATTACTATGTTTTGACCTGCAGTTACCATCTTTCGACCATCTGTCACATTTGTTGTATGCTGTACCTGCTATTCCAATGAATAAACGCTCATGGAAGAAATCGGTAATTGGTGAGTCACTATCTGATAAGAACTGTCTGCGGTGATCATATCTGCTTATACAGGCCAGGCATAGAGGTCTCAACAAGGGATAAGTCGCCATTACAACAGTTAGGAGTCAGAATAAGACCAGAACACATTTTCCCACATGCTTTGGGGAGACTTCAGATGTGTTTTTGCAAAATTTAGCCAGGTTTGGATGTTTTTCTTCGTAAGAAAAGGCTCCCGTCTTGCCACTCTACCCCATAGCCCAGACATATGAAGAATATGGGAAATTGTTATCACATGTATCACACAGCCAGTACTTGTCAGATATTCTTGCAGCTCCTTTAATGTTGCCGTAGGCCTCTTGGCCGCCTCCCTGACCAGTTTTCTTCTCATCTTTTCATCAATTTTGGAGGGACGTCCAGTTCTTGGTAATTTCACTGTTGTGCCATATTTTCTCCACTTGATGATGACTGTCTTCACTGTGTTCCATGGTATAGAATAGATAATGCCTTGGAAATTCTTTTGTACCATTCTCCTGACTGATACCTTTTAACAGTGAGATCCCTCTGATGCTTTGGATGCGAGTAAGAAAATGTCAGGAAAGACCTCCTAGAACAGCAGAACTTTATTTGGGGTTAACCAGAGACACTTTAAATGGAAGGTGTGTACTGACCCTATTTAAACACAAGTTTAAATGTGATTGCTTAATTCTGCATCCCCAGTTATTAGAGTGTGCACACTTATGCAACCACATTATTTTAGTTTTTTATTTTTACTTCCCCCTACCTAAAAGATTTCAGTTTGTTCTTCAATTGAGTTGTTCAGTTTATAGGTCACATTAAAGGTGAAAGGTTCTGAAATGATTTATCTGTCTCTTTTTTTACATCACAGCCTGACATTTTAACAGGGGTGTGTAGATTTTTTAGATCCACTATATATATATATATATATATATATATATATATATATATATTGTATACGCCAATCAGCCATAACTTTATGACCACCCACCTAACATTGAGTAGATCCCTTCTTTAAGTCCTGTAAGTTGTGAGGTGGGGCCTCCATGGATCAACCTTTTTTTCCAGCACATCCCACAGATGCTTGGTTTGATTTAGTTCTGGTGAATTCGGAGGCCAAACCAACACCACCAACTCATGCAGTGTGGCAGGGCACATTATCCTCCTGAAAGAGACCACTGCCATCACGGAATACGGTTTCCATGAAGGGGTATACTTGTTCAGCAACAATGTTTAGGTAGGTGGTACTTGTCAAGTAACATCCGCATGAATGGCAGGACCCAAGGTTTCCCAGGAGAACATTGCCCAAAGCATCACACTGCCTCTGACGGCTTGCCTTCTTCCCATGATGCATCCTGATGGCATCTC
The DNA here is from genome assembly GCA_018402905.1 of Glandirana rugosa. Taxonomy (NCBI): domain Eukaryota; kingdom Metazoa; phylum Chordata; class Amphibia; order Anura; family Ranidae; genus Glandirana; species Glandirana rugosa. The sequence continues at coordinate 244,794 of BLSH010387658.1, read as the reverse complement.
TTCCCTAGGTAAGTGACATGCAACCAACCATTCATATGATGTAAAAGAAAACATGATTCATCGGACCAGGCTACCTTCTTCCATTGCTCCATGGTCCAGTTCTGATGCTCCGTGCCCATTGTAGGCACTTTGGGCTATGGACACCCTGACTGGTCTCCGTCTACAGAGCCCCATACACAACAAACTGTGATGCCCTTTTTAATTTTTTTTTTTTTTTTTGAGTGCACGACTGACAGGACCAGAATGGCAGTGGGCATAGACTGATTTCCCACCTCTTGTCACCTGGGATCCTTACTAATTTTGTGCCCCTAAGAATTTTGCACCCAGAGCAACCACTACTGGCTGCAGCATTGGCAGAAATGGGAATGTCCTTTCACTTGAAAACCCCCACTCAGATCTGACCTGGATTTACCAAGCTTTTTAAACTTCTGGTGAGAGTTCTTATTTAAAGGCAGCTATAATAATTTTGCAGGTGATGTAGAAAGTCCTTTCACCAAGCAAGCACACGACAAATCTTAATATTGTAAAAATTTTTATTGTCTTCAGTAAATAGAAATCCGTAAACACCACTTAAAGTTCAACAAGGGAGAAACACTTGAAAATTGCGCAACCAATCCGCATCCACCAAGTCTTTAAGTTGCCTTTTATTTGGCGGCTTTACAACTCGTCTTTGGACTTCTCAGGAGGAACATCTTCAACCTTAATGTCTCCTCCCCGCTGATCATCTTTTAAATTTTCTATAATCTGCATGTAGAAAAATAAATAAAAAGCATATGTAAATTTTAAAGTGATATTGAAGGTACACGGAGCACCCCTGATCCTCCTCTTCTTGGCTCCCCTGCCAGCGCTCCTGGCTCCACCTTTTCTCTGAGTGCCTCCATAGTGCTCACAAAACACACAGAACGGGGCTTGGCCCTGCTCCCTCCTCACTGGCTGTGATTGACAGCAGCGGGAGACAATGGCTCCTGCTGCTGTCTCTCAGCCCAAGAGGAGGCAGAGACCTAGAAGAGCAGCTGCTCTCATGCACATCGCTGGATCATGATCAGGCTTGGGTAAGTATTAGGGGGAGCTGCATACGGAAGGTTTTTTAACTTCATGCATTCTATGTCTTTAGATCCACTTTAATGAACTAATTCTCCCTTTTGGGTCTGTTAGATATACACATAAAAATGTTTAATTATATCTGTTTGATAGGAACAAAAAAAATCTGCTAATCCTGTCAGAAATCCAGTACTGCGAAGTTCTGCCAAATCAAAAATTGTGCTAGGACTACAGAATGCCTCCAAATCTAAGTTACTGAGATGAGAGTGGGGGGTATTCTGTAATCCCAACATGCTTCCTGTCCTTCTCCCTCTAAGGCACAGTACAATGAGCGAGTGTTGCCACCCTAGAACAGGAAGCATGTCGCTTCCAGGATCCCTAGTTGAAAATAGAGGGATAAAAGCATGAAGAAAAAGAAAACAAATGCAGCCATCACATTCAAGGACTGGTAAGATGTGTTCTTGGGTTTAGATATGCTTTAATTATTGAGATTTGAATTTGGTCATGGCAGTTGTGCTCTTTATTTCCAAGTGCTGCCAGCTAAGGGCTCATGCACATGCGTTGTCTAAAGGCAGCCCATTCATTTTCTATGGGCTCTCAAGGGGTGCAAAAACACACCTGCCTTTTTTTGGACAATACAACCCACAATGCAGAACCCCCAAAAAGTTACCCTTGCAGTGCCACCCCCCCCCCCTTCCCTTCTGATCTCCATCCCCCATTGCAAGAGTGTAATATTAAGCTTTGTTTTTTCTCTAAAATAACAAACATGCTATACTTACCTGCTCTGGGCAGTGGTTTTGCTCACAGCAGCCGATTCTCTTTTCAGGTCCCTCTCTGGTGCTTCTGGCTCCTCCCCCTCGAGCAGTGCCCCAAGAGAAAGCTGCTCAACCTGTGGGCACCGCTGCACATTTACTCCTGAGCCGCTGCTCTATACGTCCATAGTGCTGAAGCTCGCCGCCCCCCTCTCCTCATTGGCTCACTGGCTGTGATTGATAGAAGTGGGAGCCAATGGCTCCCGCTGCTGTCTCAGCCAATGAGGAGGGAGGGTCCCCATCTAGCCAAGGCTATCGTAAACATTGCTGGATTGGAGGGGGCTCAGGTAAGTATTAGGGGGCGGGGGGGCATAAAATACACGAAGCTAAAAAACCTTCAGCCTTTAGAATCACTTTAACCACTTCCCATCTATTGAAGTTCTGGGGTTTCAGTGGTGAGATCTCAATGATGCCGGCACCTGCAGGCATCATTGAGGTATAGTTTTTTAGAGCAGGCGATTCCCATCACCGTAAGAACGATCATAGCGGCAGGTCAGCCGCTTGATCGTTCTTACAGGCGGCGGGAGGGGACGTTCCTCCCCTCCCGCCGCCCTCCAGTGCTTCTCCCGACTCACCTGAGCGATCGGTGGCCGGGAGAAGGAATCGCCTGCCGCCGGATGTTAGTGCCAGGGATTTCCAAGGGACAGATGTCCCTCGGTCATCTCTATGGCTCTCGGAGGCCCGGGCGCACATCGTGACATCACTTCCGGGTCTCCGAAGTAAACAATAGCCATTAAAGGGGAAGGAAAGGCTGAGATTGTCTGTTTTTTTTTCTGATCTCAGCCTTTCCAGCCTGTAGGATAGATGTAGGGTCTTATAGACCCTGCATCTGTCCATAAAGAGGACCTGTCACTCACTTTTCCTATTACAAGGGAAGTTTACATTCCTTGTAATAGGAATAAAAGTGATCAAAAAATAAAAAATAAAGTGAAAGTGTCAAAATTAAAAAAATAAAAGTAAAATAAGAAATAAAAAAAAATAAAAAATTTAAAGCGCCCTGTCCCCGCAAGCTCGCGCACAGAAGCGAACACATACGTAAGTCCCGCCCACATATGTAAACGGCCTCCAAATCACACATGTGAGGTATCGCCACGTGCGTTAGAGTGAGAGCAATAATTCTCTGTAACTCAAAACACCTAACCTGTAAAAATTTTTAAACATCCCCTATGGAGATTTTTAAGTACCAAAGTTCGGCGCCATTCCACGAGTTTGCGCAATTTTAAAATATGACATGTTGGGTATCTATTTACTCGGCATAACATCATCTTTCACATTATGAAAAAAATTGGGCTAACTTTACTGTTTTGTTTTTTTTAATTCATTAAACTGTTTTTTTTCCAAAAAAAAGCGTTCAAAAAAATCGCTGCGCAAATACCTTGACATAAAAAGTTGCAACAACCTCCATTTTATTCCCTAGAATCTTTGCTAAAAAACCATATATAATGTTTGGGGGTTCTGAGTTGTATATAAAATGTATTATTTCTCCATCAAAAAGTGTTTCCCAGTGCTAAACCTTTCATCCAATTTCTAAATGGCTGCATTTGTAAATCCCAAAAGCCAGTATAAATCAATAGGAGGGGTAGAAAAAGCCCCTGTGGGTTTAACTATTCATTTTTTAAAATAATTTTCCTTTAAGGGGGCGTGGCAGGGTGTGTGTCCTATGCCTACATACTTTTGCTAATAGGTGTCCCTCATCGTAAAAAGTTGGGAGGTATGCTCTTTAGCTCTAGGCGATGGGGAATACTGGGTAATATTTACCCTCCCTCTCACTCCAGCAGGCTCCCTTCCTTCTATGTGACCCGTCCCCTGAAGCCTCTTCTGTAAGATGCTTGACCCCACAGTCACATGATGACATCATCAAGTACTATGCAGGACCAATAGCATTGTACATGAGGATGAAGAGGGACTACCCACAATACAGAGTGTAACTAGTGTGCCTCCAAAAATAAGGAGAAAAAAAAAAGAGACAGAGGCTACAAGAGAGTTCCTCATGGTGTAGTGCTTTAACAGATAATCAAATGAAATATAGCAGGAAAAAGGTGCAATGGTGTACTCATATCTGTGAGGTTGCTGAGCTCCATGATGAGGTTTAGACAGCCTGGAGTGAGAGATTGCATGGAATAGAACTGTCCCTGTGCAGAGAATGTTTGCATTTGATGCTCAGTGGGGTGATCCGGACGATCCTACACTCTGCGGTCTCAGGATTTGAGCCCTAAAAATGGCAAAGTGGTGTCAGCAGGGGCACCCGAATGTGAAGGAGAAGCTGAGAAATGGATTCTTCATAACCTTGAACACTGTCAATGTGTTTCATGGCACTACACTGGCTACTTCCTCAGCATGGTGCAGAAAACACTTTAAACAGCTGTGATCGGTCTCTACTGCAGTTTGTACTGGAGTGTAGTGCCACGAAATTGATTTTTCGCCGCGTTGATGGCGTTTTTATATTATTCTGTGTGCAATACATATGGAAGTCTGGAAGAATCCACTTCTTAGCATCTCCTTCACCTTCGGGCGCCTCTGTTGACACCACTTTGCCATTTTTGGGGCTCAAAGACCTCTTACTGACAACGCAAAGTGGAGGAGAAAGCCAAAGCCTGCCAGAGGAAGGAGTAAGGCAAGTATGACACCTTAATCCTCGATGCGGCAGGCTCTAGCACCCTCTAATGTTAACAAGCCTTCAACCCTTGCCGTGAGGGGGGTCCCCACTGCAAGAGTAGTTTTTTTTTTTTGTACAGTGCATCCTCAAAATTCTAAAAACAAAACCCCATAATGACAACGTGAAAGAAGTTTGTTTGAAATCTGCAAATTTATTAAAGAAAAACAAAAAAATCCCATGTACATAAGTATCACAGCCTTTGCTCAATACTTTGTTGAAGCACCTTTGGCACCAATTACAGCCTCAAGTCTTTTTGAGTATGATGCTACAAGCTTGGCACACATTTTGGGCAGTTTCTCCCATTTTTCTTTGTTGGATCTCTCAAGCTCCATCAGGTTGGATGGGGAGAGTCGGTGAACAGCCGTCTTCGGATCTCTTTAGAGATGTTTAATTGGGTTCAAGTCTGGGCTCTGGCTGAGCCACTCAAGGACATTCACAGAGCTGTCCCATAGCCACTCCTTTGTTATCTTGGCTGTGTGCTTAGGGTCGTTGCCCTGTTGGAAGATGAACCTTCACCCTAGTCTGAGGTCCAGAGCAGGTTTTCATCAAGGATGTCTCTGTACATTGTCTCTGCATTCATCTTTCCCTCAATCCTGACTAGTGTCCCAGTTCCTGCTACTGAAAATCATCCCCACAGCATGATGCTGCCACCACCATGCTTCACTGTAGGGATGGTATTGGCCAGGTAATGAGCTGTGCCTGATTTCTTCCAGACATGATGCCTACCATTCAGGCCAAAGAGTTCAATCTTTATTTCATCAGACCAGAGAATTTTGTTTCTCATGGTCTGAGAGATCTTCAGGTGCCTTTTGGCAAACTCCAGGTGGGCTGTCATGTGCCTTTTACTGAGGAGTGGCTTCCGTCTGGCCACTCTACCATACAGGCCTGATTGGTGGTGTGCTGCAGAGATGGTTGTTCTTCTGGAAGGTTCTCCTCTCTCCAGAGAGAAATGCTGGAGCTCTGCAGAGTGACCATCAGGTTCTTGGTCACCTCCCTGACTATGGCCATTCTCCCCCAATCGCTCAGTTTGGCTGGGTGGCCCACTCTAGGAAGAGTCCTGGTGATTCCAAACTTCTTCCATTTACAGATGATGGAGGCCACTGTGCTCATTGGGACCTTCAATGTTGCAGACATTTTTCTGTACCCTTCACCAGATCTGTGCCTCCATACAATCCTGTCTCAGAGGTCTACAGACAATTCCTTGGACTTCATGGCTTGGTTTGTGCTTCAGTATGCATTGTTAACTGTGGGACCTTATATAGACAGGTGTGTGCCTTTCAAAATCATGTCCAATCAACTGAATTTACCACCTGTGGACTCCAATCAAGTTGTAGAAACCTCTCAAGGACGATCGGTGGAAGGAGGATGCCCCTGAGCTCAATTCTGAGTGTCATGGCAAAGGCTGTGAATACTTATGTACATGGGAATTTTTCCTTTTTTAATAAATTTGCAGATTTCAAACAACCTTCTTTCACATTGCCATTATGGGGTATTGTTTGTAGAATTTTGAGGAAAATAATTAATTTAATCCATTTTGGAATAGGGCTGTAACATAAAAAAAAAAAAAGTCAAGCGTTGTGAATACTTTCCGAATGCACTGTAATTCCTGGTTGGACTACAGCATGAATGCACATTGTCATAATACAAAAGTGTGAACAAACCAGCAGAGGGCATTCACAATCTGTATATTCCTTCTCTCCAAGTCTGATACACAGTGATGGAAAACATCTGCCAAACTGGTACAAAATGTTCCTTTCAAATAGCTTTCATCCATCCATTAAATGCATCGTCGGTACTTTGTAGAGAAATAATAGCTTGGTAAGCCAATGGAGGTCACCCCAATTTCTGGTGCTAGGCAGAAATGTTTTCATAAGCTCTTTCATGGTTTTTATCAAAAAAATACAGGCTCAAGTGTGAACTTGGCTTATCTAAATCATATACTGTATACTGATAAAGGAGAGAAGTACTAACCTGTTCCTCTTCATCCATGGGTAGCACTCCTCCGCTATCGATAAATTTGGAAAATAATTCCACTGTTCTATTCTTTGTATACTCAATCATCTGTGTAAAGTAAAGAAAAAGTTTGTCACTTAGATAGATAACTGCAGTTGTTTTCACCACTTCAGCCCCGGAAGGATTCGTCCCCTTCCTGACCAGAGCACTTTTTGCGATACGGCACTGCATCGTTTTAACTGACAATTGTGTGACTGTGCAACGCTGTACCCAAACAAAATTGTTATCCTTTGTTTCCCACAAGTAGAACTTTGTTTTGGTGGTATTTGATCACCTCTGCGGGTTTTATTTTTTGCACTATAGACAAAGAGCGACAATTTTGAAAAAAAAAAATGTTTTTATTTTTTGCTATAATGCATATCCATATAAAAAATTTAATGTATTCATCAAGTTAGGCAGATATATATTCTTCTATACATTTTTGGTAAAAAAACAACAAAAAAAACAAATTGCAATAGGCGTATATTGATTGGGTTGCGCAAACGTTATCTTGTCTACAAACGATGGGAATAGATTTATGGCATTTTTATTATTATTTTTTTTTACTAGTAATGCCGATGCTCTGCGATTTTTATCAGGACTGCAACATTGCCGCGGACAGATCGGACACTTTTGACACTTTTTTGGGACCAATGGCATTTATACAGCGATCAGAGCTTTAAATAGCCACTGATTACTGTATAAATGTCACTGGCAGGGAAGGGGTTGAACTCTAGGGGGCGATCAAGGGGTTAAGTGTGTTCCCTAGGCGTGTTCTAACTGTGTGGGGTTGGGCTGGCCGGGACATGACAGATCTCACTGTCCCCAATTACAGGGAACAGTAGATCTGTCATGTCCCCTGACAGAATGGAGATCGGCGGATCCCCGTACTGCCTCTGTAACAGGCGATCATGGGTCGCCAGCGGACATAGTGTCCGCTTAACCTGCGGGCACGCATGCTCGCCCGCTAATCGCGCATGCACGGCCGACGTACAATGATGTCGGTTTGCGCAAGAGAGCCGTCTTGCCGCAGTACAAGTGCGGCGGCTGGTCGGCAAGTGGTTAAAGTAACATACATACATTATATACAGTTAGGTCCATATACATTTGGACAATTTTATTTTTTTTCAGGTATTTGCCAAAACATATTCCAGCTATAGTTATATAATGGATATGGGCTGAAAGTGCACACTCTCATTCAATTTGAGGGTATGTACATCCAAATTGGAGGAAGGGTTTAGGAATTACAGGTCTTAAGAATAGCTATTACCCCTTTTTCAAGGGACCAAAAGTAATTGCATAATTGAAGTAAAAGCCGTTTCATGGCCAGGTGTGGGCTACTCCTTCATTATTAAAAGGTCTGGAGTTGATTCTAAGTGTGGTATTTGCAATTGGAATCTATTGCTGTGAACCTACCTCATGCGTTCAAAGGAGCTGTCCATGCAAGTGAAACAGGCGATTGTAAGGCTTAAAAAAAATAAATAAATCCATCAGAGAGATAGCAGCAACATTAGGAGTGGCTGAATAAACAGTTTGGTACATTCTGAGGAAAGATTGTACTGGTGAGCTCAGCAACATAAAAATGCCTGGACATCCACAGCAGACAACAGTGGTGGGTGATCGCAGGATCCTCTCTAAAAACCCATTCACAACATCCAGACAAGTGAAGGACACTCTCCAGGAGGTGGATGTATCATTGTCAAAGTCTACAATTAAGAGAAGACTTCACGAATGCAAATACAGAGGGTTCACTACAAGGTGCAAACCCTTCAAAAGCCTGAAGAATAGAAAAGCCAGATTAGGCTTTGCCAAAATACATCTAAAAAAAGCCAGACCCGTTCTGGAAAATAATTCTTTGGATGGATGAAACTAAGATTAATCTGTACCAGAATGATAAGAAGAAAAGTGTGGAGAAGGCTTGGAACAGTTCATGATCCAAAGCACACAACATCACCTGTAAAACATGGTTGAAAAGCAACCCAGGAACTTTTGAAGGAAAAGAAGTGGAATATTCTGCAATGGCCGAGTCAGTGACCTGATCTCAACCCAATTGAGCATTTCACTTGCTGAAGGCAAAACTAAAGGCAGAAAGAGCCACAAAGAACACCTGAAAACAGCTGCAGTTAGAGCCTGCCAAAGCATCAGAAAGGAGAAAACCCAGTCTTTGGTAATGTCCATGGGTTCCAGACTTCAGGCAGCCATTGCCAGTAAAGGATTCTCAACAAAATATTAAAATGAACATTTTATTTATGATTATATTAATTTGTCCAATTACATTTGAGCCCCTTAAAATAGGGAGACTGTGTATAAAAATAGTTGCAGTTACTAAAATGTGTACTTGATATTTATGTTCAACTCCTTGAATTAAAGCTGAAAGTCTGCACTTCAAATTCATTTGGATTGTTTCCTTTTAATTTTATTCTGGTGATATACAGAGCTAAAAGTATGAAAATTGTGCCTGTGTCCACATATATATGGGCCTAACTGTATATGCATAGCTGTCATAACATTATGACCACCCACCATAACATTATGATCACCTACCTATTATTGAGTAGGTCACACTTTTGCTGCCTGAGCCATTGAGGCATGGACTCCACTAGACACTACCTCCGCCGGCTTGACTTTTTCTCATATTGCATCCTGGTGCCATCTCCTCCCCTGGTTAGAGATACAGACGCACCTGGCCATCCACATGATGTAAAAGAATATGTGATTAATCAAACTAGGTCATCTTCTGCCATTACTCTATGCTCCAGTTCTGATGGTCACGTGCCCATTGTAGGCACTTTCGACTGCAGACACGGGGTCAGCATGGGCACCCTGACAGGTCTGTGGCTACAGAGCTCCATACACAACAAACTGTGATGCGCTGTGTGTTCTGACACCCATTAGCTTTTCAGCTATTTATAACAGGTACTTATATAGCGCTGTCAAGTTACACTGCGCTTTACTCATACAGTATCTCACAAAAGTGAGTACACCCCTAAGTGAAAATGTCCAAATTGGGCCCAATTAGCGATTGTCCCTCCCCGGTGTCATGTGACTCGTTAGTGTTACAAGGTCTCAGGTGTGTTAAATTTGGTGTCATCGCTCTCACTCTCTCATACTAGTCACTGGAACTTCAACATGGCACCTCATGGCAAAGAACTCTCTGAGGATCTGAAAAAAATAATTGTTGCTCTACATAAAGATGGCCTAGGCTATAAGAAGATTACCAAGACCCTGAAACTGAGCTGCAGCATTGTGGCCAAGACCATACAGCGATTTAGCAGGACAGGTTCCACTCAGAACAGGCCTTACCATGGTCGACCAGAAGTTGAGTGCACGTGCTCAGCGTCATATCCAGAGGTTGACTTTGGGAAACAGATGTATGAGTGCTGCCAGCATTGCTGCAGAGGTTGAAGAGATGGGGGGGGGTCAGCCGGTCAGTGCTCAGACCATACACCGCACACTGCATCAAATTGGTCTGCATGGCTGCTGTCCCAGAAGGAAGTCTCTTCTAAAGATGATGCACAAGAAAGCCTGCAAACAGTTTGCTGAAGACAAGCAGACTTAGGACATGGATTACTGTAACCATGGCCTGTGGTCTGATGTGACCAAGATAAACTAATTTGGTTCAGATGGTGCCAAGCGTGTGTGGCGGCAACCAGGCGAGGAGTACAAAGACAAGTGTGTCTGGTCTACAGTCAAGCATGGTGGTGGGAGTGTCATGATCTGGGGCTGCATGAGTGCTGCCGGCATTGGGGAGAGCTACAGTTAATTGAGGGAACCATGAATGCCAACATGTACTGTGACATACTGAAGCAGAGCATGATCCCCTCCCTTCAGAGACTGGGCCGTAGGGCAGAATTTAAACATGATAACAACCCCAAACACACCTCCAAGCCGACCACTGCCTTGCTAAAGAAGCTGATGGTAAAGGTGATGGACTGGCCAAGCATGTCTTCAGACCTAAACCCTATTGAGCATCTGTGGGGCATCCTCAAACGGGAGGTGGAGGAGCACAAGGTCTCTAACATCCACCAGCTCAGTGATGTCATCATAGAGGAGTGGAAGAGGACTCCAGTAGCAACCTGTGAAGCTCTGGTGAACTCCATGCCCAAGAGGGTTAAGGCAGTGCTGTAAAATAATGGTGGCCACACAAAATATTGACATTTTGGGCCCAATTTGGACATTTTCACTAAGGGGTGTACTCACATTTGTTGCTAGCGGTTTAGACATTAATGGCTGTGTGTTGAGTTATTTTGAGGGGACAGCAAATTTACACTGTTATACAAGCTGTGCACTCACTACTTTACATTGTAGCAAAGTGTAATTTCTTCAGTGTTGTCACATGAAAAGATAGAATAAAATATTTTCAAAAATGTGAGGGGTGTACTTTTGTGTCACCTTTTGTGAGATACTGTATATTGTACATTCACATCAGTCCCTGCCCTTGTGGAGCTTACAATCCAAGTTCCCTAACTCACATTTATACATACACATACCAGGGCCAATTTACCTACCAGCATGTCTTTGGAGTGTGGAAGGAAACCAGAGTAGCCGAAGGAAACCCACACAGGCACAGGGAGAACATTGAAACTCCAGGCAGTTGGTGCAGTGGTTCGGCTGCCAAATTTGAGCTACAGTAGCTCTTCTATTGCATTGGACTACACAGGACAGTTTTCCCTTCCCATATGCATCAATGAGCCATGTTCACCCATGACCCTGTTGTCAGTTCTCCTTCCTCAGACCACTTTTGGTCGGTCCTGACCACTGCAGACCAGGAACATCCCACAAGAGCTTCAGTTTTGGAAACACTCTGACCAGTTATCTAACCATTACAATTTGGCCCTTGTCAAAGTCGCTTAAATCCTTACACTTGTCCATTTTTTCTGCTTTCCACACATCAACTTCAGTGGCAATATGTTCACTTCCTGCCTAATATATCCCACCCACTTTCAGATCCATTGTAATGAGATAAACAATGTTATTAAGTTCCCGGGATGAGGTGACAACCCTACTTCCCACATATATGCGGACTCTCGACGGGTGGGCTTTAACGCTGAGAGGCCACATATATGCACCTTATGTAAACAGTTTTCTGTACTGAGTGCACACGCTCTGCACGCACTCCCAGCACAGTCTCCGGCTAGGGTTGCCACATCATTCCTTTAAATCCGAACACATTAATTACACAAGGCCACGAACTTTGCTGAAATTTTTTTCGCTCAACTGCTGGGTCTGGAGGACTTGCCGCCCACATCCGTGGTGGAGAGGGCCCACCGTGTCCCTACAGTGGCTTGCCCGCAGGGTGCCCCTCCGAGACCATTCCTGGTCTGATTTCTGAATTATAGAGACAGAGACATGATCCTTGCAGAATCCAGAAAGCACCAAGAGCTCAAATATGAAAACACCGAGTAATGCTGTTTCCTGACTTGTCTTCAGAAACTCAGAAAAAGAGACGCTCGTTTACGGACAATCGAAGAAGACTACGTGAGAAGGAGATCCAGTACAGCATGATGTACCCCAGCAGGCTCCGAGTTCAGTACAAGGGATCTGTACTCTTTTTGAAAATCCAACTGAGGCTTGCGAGTGGCTGGACAAGATTCTCTGACCTGCTTATGCCATGGGGCTAAGTACCCCTGTCCATGTAAATGGAACGCTGATTGAGGTCCCTCTGGATGGGTGAGTCTAAATCAGTATGTGCAGTTGCACTAAGTCACTCTCACTCTCATGTTTAGCAGACTGGTTCAAGTCTCCACTGGTGAGAAGTACCTTGGAACATGTTTCTCAAATGTCTAAGTTTTCCTCCTGGAATGATGCTCCCTGGAGGCAACCTACCTCTAATCAATCGGAGACCCACAGACACCAAGTTATAAGGTTGCTGAACTTCACATACAGGTTCAATCCCACAGACATATGCAGCTAAATCTCCTGGAACATTATAATGCCACAGTTCTACTCCTAGCCATTGGAGGGCGGCATGCTTCCCCTTTTCCAGCCTAGCAGCTCCTGACATGGCACATAAACTGGAGATGCTGTACATCTTAAATGTTCCTTCTTGTTTGTTCTGACTGTGCTCCGCACTCCGGGCTTTTTGATTGCCACAGTTGTTTTTCCACACTGGTTTAAAAGGCTTTGGCATTAAGCCACTTGTCAGACTGTTGTGTTAAGTTTGGTTACCGATAAAATGGCGGGGGGGGGGAATGTTTTCCAGTCAGGGTTGCCCAAAGTCTACTTAAGTTTTTCTATAGTACTCCTGCAATGGGTTCACACTACTGTGCAGTATGGTATGGGAAGGATGTGATCTGAAACCCGTTGGGACTGACCTTTTGTAAGGGGGGGGGGCGGTAAAATAGCCATTGGTTTGAATTGTGTTGTCAGACTGTTCACCGAATTACGGTTTCGGAAAATTTGGTCACACCTTTTTGTTGACACCGTTAGTTTTTCGGGCCTCACGCCTCGTGTCAGTCTTGTTTGTTCTTCCTTGTAAATTCTACATGTCGTAGAGGTCAAATACACGGTACAGTCCTCGACGATCCGACCTTTTCCCCTTCGTACGGCGGGAGGTTACCGATCCTCATCTTGACACCGTAATATTACAAGGTCCTCTAAATCGACGTATACAGACACCCTA
>BLSH010387658.1:204235-227879 GCA_018402905.1 Glandirana rugosa | reverse complement strand
GGGTGGTTGAGGGGGTAGATAGTAGAAATTGTTAGATAAGAAATATTTAGGCCCTGCGTGGCCTGTGTTGGGTGGTTTGACCCAAATGCCTTTAATTCTTCTAAAACATTAAAAATAAATAAAAAAAAAAGAATTACACAGGTTCTGTGGCTGATTAACTACTTCAATACTATGCACTTAGAACACTTTACTACCAGACCAATTTTCAGCTATCAGTGCTGTTGCGCTTTGAATGACAATTGCGCGGTCGTGCGACGCGGTACCCAAACAGGTTTTTTATCATTTTGTTCCCACAAATAGAGCTTTCCTTTGGTGGTATTTGATCACCCCTGCGGTTTTTATTTTTTGCGGTACAAATAAAAAAAGACAGAAAATTTGGAAAAAAAAAAATTCTCTATTTTTGTCACAAAACTTTGTAGATAAGTAAATTTTCTCCATCACTGGTGGGCACTGATGAGGCTACACTGACGGGCACTGATGTGGCAGTACTGATTGGCACTAATGAGGCGGCACTGATGAGGTGGCACTGATGATGAGGCACTTATATGCAGCGATGATGAGCACTGTTAGGCAGCACTGATAAGCAGCACTGACGGGTACTGAGAGGTGGCACTGATATACAGCACTGATGAGCACTGATATGCAGCACTGACGGACACTGCTAAGCGGCACTGATGGGCACTCATAGACAGCACTGATTGGCACTCATAGGTGGCACTGGGCACTGATAGGTGGCACTGATGGGCACTGATAGGTGGGCACTGGTAGGTGGCAATGGTGGGCACTGATATGTGGCACTGGTATGCATTGATAGGGGCACTGGTGGGCACTAATAGGGGCACTGGTGGGCATATACACTGATAGGGGCTCATTCCCTGGTGGTCTAGGGTGGCATCTGAAGGTGGCACTGAGTGCCATCCACACTGGGCACTATGTCACTTACCTGGTGGTCTAGAGGGGTCTCCCTGGTGGTCCAGATTGGCTCCCTGGTGGTCCCTGGTCGGCTCCCTGGTGGTCCTGGGTGGGCACATCCCTGGTGGTCCCTGGGCAGGCTCCCTGGTGGTCTAGGGTGGCGATCCGAGGGAGGGCTGTGCTGATAAATCATCAGCACAAACCCTGCCTGTCAGGAGAGCAGCCGATCGGCTCTCCACTCCTCAGGTCTGCAGACCTGAGTACAGGAAAGCCGATAAACGGCTTTCCTGTGTTACACTGTGACCAGCCGTGATTGGTCACGGCTGGTCACATGGTAAAGGGCTTCGGATCGAAGCACTTTACCGAGATCGGTATTGCGGGGGGTCAGACTGACCTCCCACACCACCGATCGCCGCGATGCGGCCCCCCCCCCCCCGTCATATGACGTCCAGTCAGGATAACTAAGCCACTTCCCGGCCGTCATTTTTCATACGGCGGTCGGGAAGTGGTTAAGGTGGCAACTAAACTCACTTGGTGCTGTATCTGCATTAAATCAGCCACAGAATGTAATTCATGTGTGTTCGGCTTCAAAGGGATGAGGTGGCAACCCTATCTCCAGTGGGGACCGGAAAGCTCCCAATGCATAGTTGATCAGAAGCTTTCTGATCATGTGACCTCTGTGACAGCCATTCACAGCAATCACATGACCCGAAGGCCCGCCTCTGCCTCCCGGCATTTAGAAGGGCTGGGAGATATACAGCCTGTGGAGAGAAAATCCACATACACTATATGCTCAGGAAGCACCCTTCTAAATTATTGCGTTCAGGTGTTTCTGGTGAAGGGTTCTGTTAATACTACAACATACAAAGACATTTTAGACCAGGGGTCTCAAAGTACCGCCCCCCCGAACAGGTTATAAATGGCCCGCAGGCAGGTTGATCCTGGGTGGGTGCGCGGAGTGGCAGGGGGGCACCGAAGTGTCTGTAATGTCAGGTGCAATGGCGTCTCTGGGGGGCGGCATTGCTGAACGGTCTCTCTCCATCTTTTGTGTCCTCTCTCCTGCATGCTGCTGCAGCCCAGCATGCACAGCAAAGGAAAACAGACACAGCACAGGAGAGCAGAGAGAGAGAGAACAGAGCGGAGGGAGGATCCAGAGCTGTGCTCCCTCGGAGGCCGTGCCTGGCCCTGGATCCAGGGTCCTGCCGCCACCTCAGAGTGGGAGATTGTGGCATTCTCGGTATGCCCTGCCACTAGGCCTGTGTTGAAGCCAGTACCTGACAGGAGGAGAGGACTCGGGAGGCAAAAGATCAGAAAACTAACTGACTGCCCGGAGGAGAGGTAAGTGAGCCATCACACTGAGGCTGAGCAAAGTCCTTAGTGGGGTGACTGGGGTTGAAATTTGTGAAGAAGGGGTATTCATGAAGTGTAGGGGGTAATGCTGGGGGTTAATAATGCATCCCCGTCGGGCATGTCCAAGATGGCCACTGAAGCAGACGTGTTGTAAGTGAGCTCCAGCCATATCTCCGGCCTTTGATCCGATTCCCTGCAGATCGAGTGCACCTAGAAAAGGGTGCAGACTCCCTTGGGATGGGAATGACCAATGGGAAGAGCTCCTCTGCTTCCTCCAAGTTCCACAGCAAAGCACAACCCATCGGCAGCGCGGGAACCACCGGCGGAATGGTAAATATGGCGTCCCAGACGGAGGATGCGGACACTGTGCTAGGTGAACAAGCCAGGTTTGATGCCTTTATGCAGGCAATTATCACCTTTCAAACCACCCTTACGGGAAGATTCAGACTATGCAGCTTGAAATAGGCCTGATAAAGAGGGATATTGATGACTTCCACGCCAGGCTGGCCAAGACCGAGCGCCGCATGGGGGACTCTAAGGATATAATCCATGAGTATACAGGCACCCTCCGCGTGCTCCAAACCAAAATGAAGACCCTGGAAGCCTAACCAGAGGACGCTGAGAACTGCCACAGAAGGAATAACCTCTGTATCGTGGGACTCCTGGAGGGGTCCTAGGGCCCTGATCCTGTGGCCTACATGGAGCACTTGCTGCACACCCTCCTACCACGTGCTCAATTCTTGCCATTCTCCATAGTGGAGAGGACACACAGAATGCCTGCTATCTGAGGGCCCGAGGGAGCTCCTCCAAGCACTTTAATTTTTCAGTTGTTAAACTTCAAAGACCGTGACTTGGTCCTGAGAGAGTGAGTCCTTTCCTGACTAGCTCCATGGCAGCACAGCTGGGTATAGGCTCCAACCCCCCATGCCTCCAGGACTTAACTCATAAAATTTGAGCCCACCTACAGCCTCAGTGTTCTGTAATTAGTCCTACCAAGCTGTGTGGGGATCTGTGCTGCCATGGAGCTCTTCAGGAAAGGAAAATTACAGTATTTGAATTCAGTTTTCCTGGCGGCTTCATGTCGGCACAGCTGGGAACCAACTAGCCAAACAGGGGAGGAATAATGCTACACACTCCTTAATTCTGGCTAAAAACAGAAGCAAGGATGCCTCTGCAAAACTAAACTCATTCAGGCTTCCTCTATACAGTAATAAGCCCTGAACCTATATATTTTGATGCCCATGTAGCTGTCTTGCAGATAGTCTCAAACACTCAGCCTGCTGCCACTCTCAAAGTCGAGACCTTTCTAGTGAAGAGTGCTGTGAATCTCCTGGCACGGCCAACCCTTTCAACTTGTAGGCCAAAGAGTTGAGCTTTACCAACCAAGAGGCAACAATCTTGTTGGAAGTCGTGAAATCAATACGTGATCCACCTGGAATGATACTCTGACTTCCTGATGGCAGAAGTGGCCTTAAACATTGCAAAGCTTGGCTCACATCAGATAGGCTAATTTCTTGGGTAATCCCCAAAAGGAACGCAGGGAAGGACAACCTCTTGTGCGATATGGATTCTGAAGGTCAGTTCAGGTACAAATTCGCGCACTGGCATGAGTACCACCCTGTCTGGGAAGTAAGCGAGTATGTATTCTTTAAAACCCTAAGGCCACCAATGCTGACTCTTTTCTGGCTGATGTAATTGCCACCAGTAAAGCAGTCTTCAGTGAGAGGTACCACAGGGTGATTGAAGGCATCTGATGCAAAAACCATCTAACACCAATGGGAGATCCATTTCGGAAACAACTCGAGATTTCAACTAAATTGCAACTTGAAAAACGGTATAATTAATTGTTGGATGTCCACTGTATGCCGGTGAAGGCAGAGATAGGCAGAATGTGTGCCTATAGCATACTTACACTTAGACCTAAATCAAGCCCAGCCTGCAGAACAGACTTCTGAAGAGTCCAGTGTAAAATCTTGATCAGCAGTAATCCTGCGAGTTTATGCCATATTCCACTATAAACATTGTTTTCATAAGAGTATTCACAACCAGGGGCGTAACGATAGGGGTTGCAGGGGTTGCAATTGCAACCGGGCCCCATGGTCCTGGGGGCCCATGTGCCTCCCTTGTACACTTGAATAGGAGGGGTGGCATTTAGAGGACCCAATCTCCTCCATTTTCCTCTATCCAGTTTACTTGTGTGCTGCTGTTCCCAGGGCCCCTGTGTGCTTCCCTGGTCCCCCTGGGGCCTGCTGCAGAACTTGTGAAAGGGCCCAACTGCAGTACCGTAATAAAGGGACCCACAATAGGCGTAAAGGGCCCCAGGATCAGTGGGAAGAGGGAAGGGCCCTGGCCAGGGGTCAGGGGGCCCTTCATAATTTCTTGCACCGGGGCCCTGAAGGTTCTAGTTACGCCTCTGTTCACAACCTTTACAAAGCATTTGAGATCCATTAGCCTCTGCCTCTCAAGACCCAAGCCATCAGCCTGAGCCTGTCGTATGCTGGAAGAATGGGACTTTACAGAAGATTTGATCTCACAGGCAGAGAGAGTCGATCATTGACACTTATTAGGAGGAGCAGAGGGTATCAAGGCCCCCTTGGCCAATTTGGGATCACCAGAACTGTCACCTTCCACCGTCACAGCCTTAGCTGGCAGCTGAGAATCAGAGGGAGAGTAAGAAAGGTAAACACTGTCTTGGAGATCCACTCTGTGATCAGCACCTCCACCCCGATTGCTTGCGGATTCTGGACCCTGGAATAGAACTTCAGCAACTTGGTGTTGACTGGAGATGTGAGTGGGTCTACCTCTGGAAGAAAATAGCAAGGTCTGTTAGTTCTCAAAAGACTCGCAGTAATCTGGACCATCCATTGTCATCCAGACATGTCCTGGATAAAAGTTTGCTTGAAGATTCTTCTGACCAGGCACATAGGCCACAGATATCAGCAGAAGATTGACTTGAGCAGATTCTAGAAACAGAGAAACCTCCTTCAGGAGGGAGAGACTGAGCCTTGTTTCCAGATGTAGGCGTTGCGGACAGATTCACCCCGGATGAGGTGACTGAAGGCTAGGAGCCTGAAATGCTGCTCTCAACTCCAGGATGTTGGACACCATCTTGGACCCTTGAAAAAGACCATTGTCCCTGAGCCCATTGCTCTTGAAGTAATAGTATTAAAAGAACCCTGGTATGTGCCCCTAGAACGGTGAGCACACCACCATAACCCAAAATAAAATGAACCAGAAGAGTGGCCCCAAGGGGAGGGTGATTTTTGGGTGGGACCAAAACCCAAAAATCCCCCTCCCCTTGGGGCCACATCTTCTGGTTCAATTGCTCATGAAGTAAGGCTCCTGTTCTACTTTACCAGTGTTCGACTTCACGACCAGCCCCTAGAACATCAAAAGTGAAATGACATTGCAGACCACTTCATTTCTCCAACCACAAGTTTAGGCCACTGATCCAGAAACTCGACTTGAACGTGGCGAAAGTTCAATTGGGCCTACCTGAGCTGCCGGAGCAAGGCTATTTCTACAGCTTAATTTAAGACGTGAAGGATGAGAGATCTCCAAATACGGCCTGAAACGCTTGTCTTAAGGAACCAAGTGTCCATATCAAGCTGTACCTATGTCCACAGAACAGCCACAAAGTGCCTACAAAGCATGTATGGGTGGCACAATCACAAAATACCAGAAGAATCCTGACATGGAGCTCTTTGCTGACTTCTTGGATCATGTGCTGGCTTACCAGTATTTCCTTGACTCCTACCAAGAAACTCTGAAGATAATCTCTCTGAAGTGAACGTGGAAACTGACGCTTGAGCTTCGGTCTCCTTTACCTCAAGAGATGTTCATCCCGAGGCAGGAAGCCAAACTGACCATATTAACTTTATATATTTGGGCTTGACATGCCAAGATCAAGAACAATGCACTTATTGAGTACATCCTTAAAGGCCATCCCAGAAGACTCCTCAGAAGACAGAAGACCCCGCAAAAGAGCCGAAGAAAGAAGACGATGGAGAAGAGAGGGGAGTAGATGCTGGAGCTGATTTAATAAAATATTTTAAAAAGCTGTGTAGTGTGTTTTTTTGGTACACTTTTTTTTCCAGATAAATGGGTAGGGGTACGATGTACCCCATACTCATTTACATAGGGTGGGGGGCCCAGCATCTGGGGGCCCGTTTATTAAAGGGGGCTTCCAGATTCCGATAAGCCTCCGCCCGCAGACCCTGACAACCAACGGCCAGGGTTGTCGGGAAGAGGCTCTTGTCCCCATCAACATGGGGACAAGGTGCTTTGGGGTGGGGGGCGCAGTGCCCCCCCTGCCCCAAAGCACCCATACTCCCCATGTTGAGGGCATGCGGCCTGGTACGGTCCAGGAGGGGGGCGCTCGCTCGTCCCCACCCCCTTTCCTGGCCTGCCAGGCTGCGTGCTCGGATAAGGGTCTGGTATGGATTGTGAGGGGGACCCTACGCCGTTTTTTTCGGCGTGGGGGCTCCTCTTAAAATCCATGCTAGATCGAAGAGCCTGGTATGCTCTTGAGGGGGAACCCCACGCAATTTTTTTGCGGGGGTTTCCCTTTAAGACCCCTAGCACACAAGTCGCGCCGCAAGTCGGATCATCGTGATCCGACTTCTGGTGCAGCTTCTATTCAAATAAATGGGCTCCCATAGGGAACCATTGATTTTGAATAAAGGCAGAAAACGCCGCTGAAAGCTAGCGTGAAAAAACGTGCATTGATGTCAATGCAAAACGCAGAGAAAAACTGCAATTTTTTCCCTGACGTCAGGCCCGGCGTTTTGCTTATTTTTTTTGCAGACGCCTGTGTGTATGAGGCCTAAAGGGTGAGTAGAGACCACTCCTTTAGAGTGTATTGCCAATGTGCTTTTGGATTGTGGCATCCTATTAGGTGTCATCTCTATCCCTGGCTGCTTGAGCCAGTAGGATACATACTGTCATACCCATCCGCGTCTTCCTCTTATAGAGTCTGAAGAGGGATGTTTTCTTGGGAAAGCTATGAGACTGCTCATTGCCAGAGCATATACCCCCTTCACAGGGTAAGAGGAAACACTCCTAAGTGTATTCGCCACTTGTTTAATAAATGTGACAACCTGTTAGGTATCCTATTCTCATCTCTGGTTGCTTGAACAAAGCAAGAGTCATACAGTCATTTACATCCCTGTCTTCTTTAATGAAGAGCCTGAGAGGGCTGTTATGCTTAGGAAAGCTCTGAGACTGTTCATTACCAATATAGATAACGCTTACACATGGTTTTGTGTACCACTTAAAGCAGCCCAGAAACATAATTAAATGCAGTAAAATAGTTTGCTCAGTAACAACTCTAAGGCTAGGTCTCATCTACTGCGACCCCAAGTTGCACGATTTGGAGTGCAAACTTAATGCGACCCTGATCCAACTTTACACTCTCTGGACAAAAGCTGCAACAATTCGGAACAAAATAGTGCAAAAACCTTTTTTGGATCTGCTGCGACTTGAGCCGCACCAAATAGAACGGGGGCCATAGAATACATAGATTTTGACTTGTCATGCAACTTCACATGTTTCGCACAAAAAACTTGCAGTAGTGAAAACAGAGCCCTAAGGGTTAACCACAGCTAGAGGGAGACTCAACTTCACCAACAGCCCTGATCAAGAGGTGGTAATTAGCTCACCTTGCCCTGCAGGATCAGGACACACTGAAAGTTTTGTTCAGAACAGCAACCAAAAGGTAGGAATTTGAAACAGAATTACATCATTCTGCGATGTACACAAACCACTCAAGGAAATTGTAGACATTATAAAAGCATGCGTCTCTCCCTCTTTTTTTTTTTTTGGTAAAAAACTGAAGAGCACAACAAATGTAAAAATGATGTTATAGATTTCAACAGGCAATAGCTGGCTACCATATTCATCCACAGGTGGCTCCCCTACCTTCCCTGGAAGTGCTGGTCTTTGAAAAGGGTTGGCACAATGGCACAATATTAAAGCAAACATGAGAAGCCACCAATGCCATGTGTGACCAGACAAAGTATTATTTTGTGCACCTGTTATGCAGAGTACTCCTTGTGGAGGAGTTCAGGGTATGCACAGTGGCTGCAGGGTGCAAGGCACAACAATTCCCAGCAATGCAGCATTCACTTGGATACAAAGCATTTTTAACTTTAGCTCATCCAACCTCCGCCATCCGTCTGTAACACTGGCACAGCGCGGGTGCGCGTGCCTAGAAAAGACTCTGCCGACATCGCTGTCCACGTACCAAGAACCCAGGGGACCCCAAACAAGGCTGTTAGCCGTGATATAAGCCACCTCAAAAACCAGCAGCGGGGTTCCCTGGATTATGGGCCAAGACACCAGGAACTGCGTCCAGCCAAATCCACACGCATGAACGGACGAACGACCAGCCAGGTAGAGGAGTACACCAAGGTCCTGCGCATAGGAGGAAAAAAGAAGAACATTGAGGCTGTAGGTGGGCTCAAATTTATATGCGTTAAGTCCTGGAGGCACTCCTCATATATGTATATTACAGGAAACACATTTACTGGGGAGCAGAGTGCTGGCCCTCAAGAAGCCCTGGTGGGTTTGTATTACCACTCAACCTTCTCAACTTAGAGAACTTAGTAGCTAGAGGGGTCAGAATTCTGGTACACAAGTCCCTGCAGTTTACCCTCCTGGATCTGCACTTTGATCCGAAGGGCAGATATGGGGTCTTGCATGCACTCAGTGACAGACTTGAGCTGTTGATTATGGTGCTCTGTACCCCTCCTCCAGCCACCCTTGCCATCCTACACAAATTGACTACAATGCTGGCCCGATACCCTGCAGCTGGTATTCTACTGGCAGGGGATTTCAATATGGCTCCAAATCCTAACCTGGATAAATCTAGCCCTGACCCGGTAGTAGATTCCCCTCTGTCACGTTGGGCAGAAGTGTATTCCCTTGGTGATGTCTGGAGATGGAGATACCCCAATGTGAAACAATTTACTTGTCATTCTGATACTCGTGCCTCTTTCTCTAGAATTGATTTATTTTACGCTGGTGACTCTCTGCTCTCCCGGGTTCAGGAGGTCAAGATACTCCCGCGAGGGATCTCTGATCATGCCCCGTTGTTGCTAAAGCTTAGATCAGACTCTCCGACTGGTCTTGGTCTCTGGAGGCTGTCTGGTTACTGGATCTCGGATGAGCGGGTGGCCCCGTTGATAGAGGGAGAGCTAGAGACTTACTGGAGGCATATTGCTAATACGGCTTCTCCACAGTCAATTTGGGATGCCTTTAAGGCATGTACGAGGGGTCAATATCAGCTGGTTATAAACAAAGTACACAAAGAGGCAGGACTTACATTAGCAGAGGCAGAGCAAAAGGTTCAGCACTTAGAGTCAATCTATGTTTCTACTAAAGATTACGGATGGGCCGAACACCCCCCTCCGGTTCGGTTCGCACCAGAACATGCGAACAGGCAAAACATTTGGGTGAACATTCGAACACCGTTAAAGTCTATGGGACCCGAACATGAAAAATCAAAAGTGCTAATTTTAAAGGCTAATATGCAAGATATTGCCCTAAAAAGTGTATGGGGACCCGGGTCCTGCCCTAGGGGACATGTATCAATGCAAATAAAAGTTTTTAAATTGATCATTTTTTTCAGGAGCAGTGATTTTAATAATGCTTAAAGTGAAACAATAAAAATGAAAAATTATTTTAAATATTGTGCCTGGGGGGTCCCTTAGTCTGCCTGTAAAAGGGTGCATCTCTGTGATGTTTAGAACATAGCCAGAGCAAAATTACATTTCCATAGGAAAAATTGTCATTTAAAATCAGGGCCTTAATGTATTGCCGGCTCCCGGCAATATACAGAAAAATCACTGAAAAAAATTTGCATGGGGCCCCCCTAAAATCCAAACCAGACCCTTATCCAAGCATGCAACCTGGCCGGCCAGGATGGGGGGGGGGGGGGGGGCGAGCGATCCCCCACCCCCTCCTGAACCGTACCAGGCTACATGCCCTCAATATGGGGAGTATGGGTGTTTTGGAGCAGGGGGGGCACTGCGCCCCCCACTCCAAAGTACCTTGTTCCCATGTTGATGGGGACAAGAGCCTCTTCCACACAACCCTGGGCTGTGGTTGTGGGGGTGTGCAGGCGGGGGGCTTATCGGAATCTAGAAGCCCCCTTTAATAAGGGGGCCTCCAGATCCCAACCTCCCCTCCCCCCATGTGAATTAGAAACAGAAATTAGAAACCGTACCCCTACTACTTCACCAAAAAGTGTCAGAAAAGAAAAAAAACACAGTAGACAATTAGCAACAAGTCCTTTATTAAAAAAATAAAAATAAATGTCCCCCGTTGTAGTCCATTGTTAATCACGGCGAGCGACGGAACCGAAAAAAAACCCAAACAAAACAGCTCCTCCTCCATGGGAAGGCTCGCACCGACTAAGCTCTCTTTGCTTTCACGCTTTATTTATAGTAAAGGGTGGGGCCACCCAGTGACGTAATTGAGTGACCCGCCCCTCTGCATTATGGGGTGCTCCGCAGAGGTGAAGTCGCCGCAAACGCCCCATAATGTTCTCAATTCGACGAATGGGTGAACCGCGGGCCCTTACTAAAACTGCAGCGACATACGAGGCTATGTCAACCCTTTATAGGGAAATTTCCGTGAGATTGCCTCCTGTAGGAAGCTTATTCTGTCCCAGACTCAGAGGACCTTTGAGCAGGGTGAGAGGCCGGGGAGACTGTTAGCATGGTTGGCCAGGGAACGCTCCACCACATCACAAATTGCCACTATCAGAGATGATAGTGGAGTATTACAATCCGATCCTGTGTTGATCAATGCCCAATTTGTAAACTATTATGAACGTCTTTATACCTCTAAAGCAGGCTACACACCGGATAGACTGAGGGAATTCTTGGATCAGATAGAGTTCCAGACACGGTCAAATTCAACACGCACAACACTAGATGCCCCCATAACACTTAAAGAGGTACGCACTGCCATTACTTCACTTTAATCTGCTAAAACCCCGGGCCTGGACGGGCTACCAGCGGAATTTTACAAAGCTAACGTGGAACTCATTGCTCCCCATTTCCATGAACTGATGCTCATGATGCTAGAGAAAGGTTCCCTCCCACCCACCGTGTTGGAGGCAGTGATTGTGGTGGTGCCCGAGCGTGGTAAGAACCCCGAACTATGTGCTTCTTATCGCCTGATATCACTTTTAAAGGTTGATGCC
This sequence comes from Glandirana rugosa, assembly GCA_018402905.1. Taxonomy (NCBI): domain Eukaryota; kingdom Metazoa; phylum Chordata; class Amphibia; order Anura; family Ranidae; genus Glandirana; species Glandirana rugosa. Next base: position 216,406 of record BLSH010387658.1, on the reverse strand, counting down.
AAGGTAGTCACTAAAATCCTGGCAAATGGACTAAACTCAGTGATTCTTTCCTTAGTGCATGGGGACCAAACTGGCTTTATGTTGGGCAAGGGCACCAACATTAATTTACGTCGCCTATACACTAATATCTCTCAGGCAACTAATATTGGGTCTCAGGGAGTTGTGACCTCTTTAGATGCTGAAAAGGCCTTCAACTCAGTGGAATGGGAGTTTCTCTGCCAGGCTCTTGAGCGATTTGGCCCTAAATTTATTTTGTGGATACAACTCTATAGAACTCCATCGACTAGGGTCGGGACTAACGGTCTGCTCTCATCACCAATATCTCTGCGGTGAGGCACTAGGCAGGGGTGCCCCCTGTCCCCTGGGTTATTTGCCTTGGTGATACAACCCCTCGCCATGCTTATTAGGTCCTCAGTAGAGGTTGGCGGGATAACAGTAGGTCCGCTGAAGGAGAAAATCTCCCTTTGCGCAGACGGCGCCCTTTTCTATCTCTCAGATGCATCATTCTCCCTTGAAGCGGCCCTGAAAATTATTAAGCACTATGGTTCTTTCTTGGGCATTAAAATTAACTGGACTAAGTCCCTTGTGTTTCCACTGTCCCAGCCACCCCCTTCTTTGGCTACACATATCCCGCTGACCTCTGTTGATAAGGTTAAAAACCTAAGGATCGAGGTCCAAAGGCAACTGCCAAAATACCTGTCGGATAATGTATCCCGGTCCTTCAACAGCTCACTAATAGATGCCAGGCAATCTCTACCCCTCTCACCCGTCGGGAGAATCAATCTACTCAAAATGACATTCCTCCCGAAATTTCTTTATGTATTTTGCAATAGTTCAGTCCCTATCCCTAACTCCTTTTTTAATAAACGAGACCAGATTGTGGGTACTTTCATCTGGGCAGGATCGCTCCCCAGGGTCACTAGAGTCACCCTAGAACTCCCCCTGTCTCTCGGTGGATTGGCACTCCCCTGTTTCCGCAAATACTATTAGGATGCAGTGATGGTGACGATCCGATGGTGGTTCAGCCAAACCCACTCTAACCCAATGGTGGATCTAGAGGCACCTATCTTGGGGTCCTACTTGGTGCTCAGCAATCTTGTGTTCAGGGGCCCAAAAGCTCACCCGGACATGACAACCTCAATGCGCACAACAGTAAAGGTATGGGAACAGATGTCTACAGGACTCAGTGAACCCAACACATTATCGCCATATATCCCACTATGGGGTAACCCTAAACTGCGTCACCTCCAGTCTATCTCAGGTTCTGCACTGTGGGCCAAATATTACATAAAAATATTACAACACATTATGCCCGAGGGCACTCTGCTATCCTTTGACCAACTGAGAAACACCTTCCAGCTCCCCTCAACAATGTTTTTCATATACCTACAACTGCATCATGCAATGCAGTTGCAATTCCCTGACCGGGTAACAATACAGTACCATGTGGTGGAGCGTTTCCTTATTTCCAGCGGTGTAGATAGAATCCTCTCCTCATTATATCTACATATAACCTCCCAGGACTCGGGCACTGGGACTAGCCTGTTCCATAGGTGGGAAACAGATATTCCTGATCTAAAAGATGAAGACTGAGAGGAAGGGTTCCAACAATATATCCTGCTAATGATTTCTGTTAGGGAAAGATATATCCAGCTCAAGTTCCTGCATAGGGCATATTATACCCCTCAGAGGTTCTCAAGAATTTACCCATCCCACTCTGACAGATGCCCCAAGTGTAAATATGAGCTGGGCACGTTCTTGCATATCATCTGGTCCTGCCCTATAATACAGCAGTTCTGGAAGGAGGAGGTCAACGTAGTAGGTATGGTGGGCAATGTCACCCTGGCCCTAGACCTCACTGTCCTTCTGGGCATCTGTGATGCAGTCATGCCAAACACTCACAAGAAGCTGTTCAAGCTGTTCATCTTTTATACCATGTTTAACGCCAGGAAAGCTATTTTAACTAAATGGAAGGAGCCTTAACTCCCTACGGTTTCCCAGTGGAAGGCCATGGTAAATTCAACCCTCCCACTATAAAAGCTTACATACATGGGCCACAAATGTCCAAAACAATTTGATAAAATTTGGGGTGGCTGGGTTGGGAACTGAGGGCCTCAGGCCCCTTAGCTGCTTACTTGACTATCAGATATAGTGATTACCCTTCCTCTCCAATTTCCCCCCTCCTCCCCTCTCCCCCTGCCTATACTCCCCTCCCTTGGGCTAAGAGGGCGGTAATCTTCACCCTGACCTGCTATCGACAGGTAATAACCTATCGTACTACCCCAAAGTACCTAACAGACTCATCTCAATCTATAGATACATGATACTGCTACTACCATAATGTGTGTGATATGTCACCTCTACTAGCTCTGGATGAATGTCGATGTTTCACTATACGCTGTATTTTTGAACATCAAACTATCATTATGTACAATCTGTAACTAAGCTACTTGTATATCCTGTGGGTGATAAATAAAAACGTTTCTGTTAAAAAAAAATAATGCGTCTGCTGACACCAGTGCTGGGGCTTAATAATGAGTCCGCTGACACCAGTGCTGGGCTTTAATAATGCATCTGCTGACACCAATGTTGGGGGTTAATAGTGCGTCTGCTGACACCAGTGCTGAGGTTTAATAATGCGTCCGCTGACACCAGTGCTGGGGGTAAGTAGTGCATCCGCTGACACCAATGTTGAGGGGTTAATAGTGCATCTGCTGACACCAGTCCTGGGGGTAAGTAGTGTGTCTGCTGACACCAGTGCTGGGGGTTGATAGTGCGTCTGCTGACAACAGTGCTGTGGGTTAATAATGCGTCCGCTGACACCAGTGCTGGGGGTTAATAATGTGTCCCCTGAGTCTAAAGTTTAAGCCCTGGTGGTCCGGTGCAGGAGCATTGTGGTCTGCACCTTTTGAAGGCTGATGTAGACCACGTAACCGTGTCCCTCGTGGTGCTTGCGCTCAGCATTAATAAATCTAGAACCAGGTCTAGGCTAACTGATGCCCATCTTCGGGCTGTTGTTAGGGTCTCAACTACCAACTCACTTAAAGCAAACTTGGTTCATCTAACACAGAGCAAACACTGCCAAGCATCTGGCAGTAAGCAGTGACTAGTAGCAAGCAGTAACTAACACTGTATATAGTTTATTGTTGTTCTTGAAGTTTGAAAGTTTGCATGTGGCCCCCATGGAATATGAAAACTTGTCCTGTGGCCGCCAGGTAATCTGAGTTTGAGACCACTGTTTTAGACAACTGTGTGCTTCCACTCCTATGGTAAAAGTTTGGAGAAGGCCATTTTCTGTTCCAGCATGACTGTACCCCTATGTACAAAGCCAGCTCCAAAAAGACATGGTTTGATGGTATGGTGTGAAGAACTCAAGTGTCCTACACAGAGCCCTGACATCAACCTTACTGAACACCTTTGGGTTGAATTGAAATGCTGATTGCAGGCCAAGTCTTCTCATCCAACATCAGTACCTGAACTCACAAATGCTCTTTCGGGTGAATGGAATGGACACACTCAAAAAGTTTGTAGAAAGCCTTCACATAAGAGTGGAGACTTTTAAAGTCCCAAAAAGAGAACCAACCTAATAGTTAAGTCCATGGTTTTGAACTCAGATGTCCAACAAGCTCTTTTAGGTGTGATGGTCAGGTGTCCACAACCTTTTGGCCATAGAGTATATGTATGCAATTTATTATCAGAGTCTCACCTTACGTCCTGGTCCAGCAGGGAAAAACCTCAGGTTGGGATATCCTCTCACCCTCATCCCGTCGATCTCATTGGCTGTGCCGTCCATTTTAGCAATAATGACATTTGGGTTATCTTTGTACTTCTCTGCCAGTTCCTCCCAGATGGGTTCCAGCTCTTTACAGTGAGAGCACCAAGGGGCATCTGAAAATAATTACAAGGGTTGGCCAATTAGAGGAGCATATCAATCATCTGTCTTCCTGTAGGTTTCAAACCACTCAATCATTTACAGGTAATCCAAAAGATAGTTGGAAGTGGAACTATATCTGTAGCAGGTCCCCAAAGCTCTTGCCAAAATGTGCCAGTGTGTACTATGTACTTGGGCATTATGGCAGACTTACCCCTTAGAGTGCCCTTCTCCGGCGATGACAGGTCAAGACTCCTCCTTGTCACTCCATCTGCTGCCATCTTTGTCCAATCTTCTGCATGGTGTCTTCTCTCCTCTGCCAATAGGTGGCCATTGATGATGCAATTCCTGTGCATACGTGCTAGAGTTACATCATCTCAGCACCCAACTCTATCCTTGGTATGTTATAGATGGAGGGGGTGGATTAGGAGTGAACACTATGCTGCAGGCAGTTTACACAAATTTGCTACCAGATAGGGAAAGCACTTTTTTGCCATTGGGGATTTATAAAGTCGTAAAAATGTTTTTCTAAAAGTGTAGGTTCACTTTTTCACCAAAAAATGAAAAAGTGAACTGGCACCCCTACACCCCCCCACCGGTCCTCATCGCATGATTAGCATTTGCCACCTGCGCAGTTGGTGCAGGGGTTCAGAGATTTGAAAGCTGTGGTCTTCTTCTGGAACTGAGCAGAGTGATTCTGATTGGACACATGTTGGCAGGTGACCACTTTGACAAATCAAAATCGCTCTGATCCATCCTGCCATCCCTAAGGGGCCCTGTGTGGGCAAGGAAAGCTAATTATCCCCAGAGGTAAGTGCAACTGGGACCAGAAGGGTGGGGAAAGGTGAGCTTATACATTACGTTTAGTTCCTTTTTAAAAAAGGTTAGTGGTTAGCACTTCTGCCTTGCAGCACTGGTGTCTCCGATTTGAATCCTGCATTAAGACACTATCTGCATAGAGTTTTCACATTCTTTCTGTGCTTGCATGATCCTACAGGTGCTTTGGTTTCCTTCTACACTCCATAGACTTGCTGATATGATATTGCAATATATAGAAAAACAGTTGACGGCGCCCCACTGTGAAGTAACTAGTATGCAAAAGAAAAACTATATATAACAAGGGTTATGCAGCCCACCTGACCCCAGAAACAAATTTGATGAATGTGAATATAAAGGTATGTGCGGCGCTTACCCAATAGTCATTTGTGCAAAACCACAACGTGCAAACTTTAAAGTGTTAATGACATAAATCTGTAATAAAACAATGTCATCCAACAGCAAATGAGCATACTAGAAAAGTCTCTCTTGTGAAAAATTCTATGTGATCTTCAATCATGAATAACAAAGCAGTAGTCACAATTTTAAGGAAAATGGAAATCTCTCCTTAAAGTGATGAGTGTATTACACCCAAAAAAATAAAAAATAACAAACCACCTTAGTGAAAAAAATATATACAAGACAAATCCTTCCCAATCTTGGATAAAACAAAATATGACACTGAATTTTCCAAAACATAAACCAATCTACCGGGAGTCAATTGCTTCCCAGCTCCAATCCAAAGTGGACAATATTCTTTCCTGATGTGTTGAAGTAAATGGTAATTACTCAGTTGGAGCCGTTCATGTAAGGTAACAGAGAAAAAACATCATTGCGCAGCACCACAAAGAAGGAGACAGTATTGGAGCACTGTAACAATTTTAGACTCGCGTGTCTTAGTGCCGAGAAGCCGGCACTGTCTGTAGCAGCGTGTGTGCAATGGTTCCGTGGATCTCCTGCGTGTGTTCCGCCGTTCGGAAACCGGAACGAAGGTATCGGAAATGATGTCAGGTCTAGGCGTGGCTTCTATGCATTTCGTGTTTCCTTTGAACACGTCATCCGGAAGTCATCTGATCTTGATCTGTCTTCCTGATGACGTGTTCAAAGGAAACACGAAATGCATAGAAGCCACGCCTAGGCCTGAAGTCATTTCCGATCCCTTCGTTCCGGTTTCCGGACGGTGGAACACACGCAGGAGAGTCTGTCCCAATAGAAAGTGCTCTGCTTCAAATGCTGCTTTATACCTCTTCTTCTTTTTTTTTTTTTTTTTGCTTTATACCTCTTTAGACCCAGTCTGTCAAGACACTATGGTAACCTGCTGACTTGGCACCATACACAGGCAGATTAACTCTTCAATAAGAAGTCCAACACAATTTACTTTGGCTAATTGCAGTATTTAGCTGTGTAGAAAGACTTTCCCGAGACCCGTTTCTGCAAATTACTAACACTGATTGAGGGAACTTGGAAGAAGTGCAGAGGTCTAGCTCAGTGTTGCCAACCGCCAGTAATAGGTAAAGGTTGCCAGTAAAAAATATGGCTGTGATGCTAGGCTCAGTCTGGAGCCGGCTGAGGCCATCAGACTGCCTGCTACAGTGTGTTTGGAAGGCTCTGGCGGAGGCGGTTGATGACCAGACGAAGGGGCCAGACCCAGAAACATGTAGCCCTCTTCAACACTCTATCGGCAGTTCTCTCCCTCCTGTTGGGATCCTCTGCCCGGGATACAGCCACACGGACCGTCCAGCTTTGCCCTCAATCCACGGATCCGTACCGCACTTCTGCCAGTCCCTGACCTCACTTCTGGGAAATGGACGCAGCTGTAGGACACGCTAGGCTCTGGGCTTGGAGTCTCAGGGTATCGCTACTTCACCTTATCACCCCCCCCCCCCAGCGTTGGTTACAGCTCCCCCATCTATGGTGTATTCCTATGGCTCCAGCCTCCAGGTACTGCCTCTGTCCACTGAAATAGCAGTTTTGCTAGTGGCACTATTGTCTGCAAATCCTGGGCTAAGCGGTCCTAGGCACTAATGCTTTGCTCTTGCTGTGGATCCCTTGCTCCGTGATGGTTGTGATGTTTTATGTTCATGCTTATGGAATAAACTGTTAAATTTTACATCAAGGATCGCTTTCCATTTTTCAAGTTTGGACTTCCTGCTGTACAGCGCTGTTCCCTCCTGGTTTCTGTCTTTCCTCCTCATTTGGTCTATGAGTACAGAACAGCAGCGTCTCCAGTTGTCCCTGTTCTATACATCACCGCTCTTGGGTTCAAGGTTTATGCGCCAGGACTTTTTGTTTGATGCTGGCGGAGGCGGTGCCTGAGCATGTTGTGTGATATCATGGTGCAAGGGAGCCGGGCAGAGCAGGCAGAGCCTGGTGTGTGGGTCTGTGGTATAAGAGCAAGGCAGGCTGGGAGCGGGACCGTCAGTGCTGTTTGGACTGGAGTGGACTGGAGGGACCACTTGGCTTGGAGAGAGACTGTGACTATGACTCAGGAGGGGACGTGTCGTGTCGGTGAGGTCTCAGCCTCATGTGTGCTGCTGCACACTGCTGTCACTGTGAGAGTCAATTTCATGTGCGGCTGCCCATTCTAATTTCTTCCCCTCCTAAGTCTTGTCCCTGAGCTACTTACTATATTGAAAATAAAATAAGAAATATGTCTTTTGCCTTACTATCTGCCTTAAAGCGTTTGTCTACCCAATTTTTGTACTTTTACCTACAGGTAAGACTATAATAAGGCTTACCTATAGGTATAATGAATATCTCCTAAACCTGTACGGTTTAGGAGATATTCCCTCTCTAAGTTGTTGCGACGTTACGGCACATGCGCCGTGTATGTCCTGGGAAAGGCCCGGCAATAGGGCCGGACCTTGCTGGAAAGATGGGTCGGTAGTGACGTCTCACGGCTCCAGCCAGTCACAGCGCCGGTGCCACGTACCCGGAAGCAAGATCCGAGGGAAGATGTCCGCTCCCTCAGAGGGGACTGAGCAGCCCAGTCGGATCTTCGTTTCAAGGTAAGTATTTCATAATGAGCTAGTATGCAGTGCATACTAGCTCATTATGCTATTGTCATGCAGGTTTTTACTTATTTTTTTTTTTTAATGGGTAGACAACCGCTTTAAATCACATTGTTAATTGCATATTGTACTTGTTTGTGTTTGTAGCCAAAATACTGAAATTTGCACTTGCAATTTTATAACTTTTGCAAATGCCAGTAAAAACTTGGCTGTGCCATTAAATTTGGTAGGTTGGCAACACTGGACTAAAATAACTAACACTAAACAAGGAGGGGTGGGCAGAAGAGGAGAATACCAAAATCACATTAGTAAACATTGTAGTGTCCCAAACCTGCCACTAGATGTCAGCATACAACAAAACAATAACAGCCTAATGCAGTTCAATAAAATTACCTGAAAAGGAGGGCTGAACAGAAAGACTGGGGACTGGCTGAGAAATTCAGCCCCTAAACCATTAGGCTGCATTCACACCCGATCACCACACTTGTCGCACTGTAAATCGCATCGCAGGGCGCTGTCGCCCAAAAGAAGCTCATGTTCCTTTTCGAGCATCAAGCGAAACGCGTTGCTATTGCAGGACGAGTTACTGAGTGCAGTTGGGGCGCCATTAAGAAGCAATGGCATCGCAAAAGTGCCCCGCATTTTGCAGCAATTTGAGATTGCGGGCGGAATTGCGGCGCTTCTGCCTGCGATCAGGTGTGAATGGTGCCGCCCATAACCCCTTGTTAAGACAGCGTTCAAATCTAACACAACTGATGAGATATCTGCTATCTGCGTGCACAGTACAGATTGGGTTAATTATGGCAAACACAGCCCCCTCACAGTAAACAAAAAGAACTAAGCATGATTTTCCTTGCTGGAAGCTCCAGAAAAAGAACATCTAAAACAGGAAAGCTGCAATTTTTCTTTTCATTTATAAAGTTTTGCTATGTGAGAGGGAATATGTAACAAATATCCCAATTTGGCTGCAAAAAATGAAAATTCCAGTTGAAGTTGATTCTGAGCCACAGCTGCCTCGAGTCTGCCACCTGGTGGCCATAAAGATTATCTGCAACATTTGTGTTACAGCTGAACAAAATCATAGAGTCGTTGAGGATGTCGCCAGGTAACTTTGTAACCGCTTATAAAAAGAAAACCTTGCCCCATTTTGCTGCAAAACTTTCTACATACTTACAGAATTCTACAAACACGTTCTTGGTCTCGTCGTAAGCGACGTCTTCAAAATTGGTGCCCACAAGAACCTTGACGGGTTTCTTGTCCCAATCTTCCGGCAGCTCCTCGCTCAGCAGATTTTGCTGTTTTCAATGTAACATAATATACACGGGTCATTTATTGTACATGCGGGGTATGTAATGTATCTAAGCTCAACGCAGAAGTTTATTACATCCACATCTGGACTCCTCCTTCCCCCGACACCTTCTAGATGCCCTACTTCAGCCCATCTCCACCTCTCTTCATTTTGGATAGGACTATAACCCCTGCCAGGTCTTTTTTTGCCATCTGTGTCCCATGTCAGGAGATTCTCCTTCACTTCCTATCCCATAGTCACAACAGGAAGTGAGAGGCAATCCCTCCAAAAGGAGAGAATCTCTGGTTATTACCAGAACTAGTGTCCCCATTGGAAGGTTTCCCCTCTCTTCCTGTCCTGGTGATTTTCTTTCACTTTCACTCACTCTGTGATAACATTCACCAGGACAAATAGAGAGGGTGACTCTCCCTAATGGGGACAGACAGCAATAAAAAAAAAACTTGACAGGTGTTCTAATTCTTCTCTACTCAATATGTAAAGCTAAAACCTTTTTCTAAATTTCTGTATACTTTAAATGCAAGCAGTGTAATTATGAAAATCTGACTTCAAATAACAGCTTATTGCAGCCCCTGTACAGCATAGCTATGACTGAGCAAGGGAGAAACAGCACAGGGGGGCAATCAGCTGATAGCAGGAGAGAGCAGAGTGACAAAGAAATGAGCTCACCAGTCTGTTGATTCTCCTTCCAATGCCTAATCATGAGCTGGTGGATGGACAAGACCTGTGTTACTAAACCCTCAAGACCCTGCATTCACTATATCTGGTCTCCCACAGTAAACAGAACATGGAAATGCAATAGTTTTAGTAAATATAAACTGCTAAATACTTTCTCATCAGTAGTATATAGCAGTCTTGTGACTTCTATCAGTGCCTGGTTAAAGCTTGTAGGAGGAGTTTTCATTCTCCTCTGACTGTCCTATGAGGCTACATGACCCCTGACCCTCTGTCTAGACAGTGCTGATTGGCCCTGTGCTGATCACATGCACCCTCCCAAGAAAAAAAAAACGCTCTAGCAATACACACCAAACTGAGCATGTGCAGAGTGCCCACAATGCTCTGTCCTATCAGGAGTTGGGTTGGCGACAGTGGAAGAAGGGGAGGATCGGAGAAGACAGGATCAAACAGCCTTTTTACACAATGCAGAGGATTAACCCCTTAGGTTCCACAGTGAGTATAACAAGCATGCTTTACTGCATATACAGACTGATTTTACTGTAGTGGGTTTAGTAACATTAAGTAGTACAACTAAGGCCTCTTTCACAATTCTGCGACTTGGGACTGCATAGTCGCATAACAAGTCATACCCCATGATTTCCAATGAGTATCATTCTTATCTGTGCGACTTCAAAGTAGTAGATGCGATTTGAGACCCACAGCCATTAGACAGGCACTTTCCGGACTCACAAGTGTGAAAGGGGCCCTAGAGTCAGTTCACACCACATGCAGTCCAGTGCGTTTTTTTTTCTGCATCAAAAATGCATGGAAAGTAGGTTATATGATTTCCAAAGGCATAATTCACAACAGTGCTTTCTAGTTCCAGTTCCGGAAAAAAAAGTAGAACATGCTGCATTTTTCCTTCATTGGACTGTAGTGGAACGCTGTAAAAAGCATCAAAAACACAGTGGAACACACATGTTCTTATTTAAGGTTAAAGCGGTTGTCTACCCCCAAAAGGCATTTTTACCTACAGGTCAGCCTATAATAAGGCTGACCTATAGGTAAAATGAATATCTCAAACCTGTACAGTTTAGGAGATATTCCACTTGCATGCAGCCGCTGACATCACGGCGCATGCGGAAAAGATAGGCTCCCGCACACATGCACGGGAGTGACGTCTCACGGGCTCCGGCCACTCACAGCGCCGGAGCCGCAAACTCAGAAGAGTCCCCACAGGGAAGATGGAAGCTCCCTCTGCGAGGACCGGGCAGCCCTGTGGGAGCTTCGTTCTGAGGTAAGTATTTCATAATGAGCTAGTATGCGGTGCATACTAGCTCATTATGCCTTTCCGTTGCAGGTTTTTTTTTCTTCAGGGAAAAATGCACTGGACTGCATCAAAAACGCACCAAAAACACATGAAAAGCGCACTGGAACGCATTAAACACAGACCCAAAATGTGCATGCAGAAAAGCATGCAGAACGCATCTGGACTGTGTTTCTATGTCCAGTGCGTTTTTTCTCTGTATCAAAAACACATGGAAAGTAGGTCATATGGTTTCCAATGAGTTCACACCAGTGCAGTCAGTTCCAGGGCTTTCCTGTTCCAGGAAAAAAAAGTAGAACATATTGCATTTTACCTACACTGGACTGTACTGGGATGCAGTAAAATGCATCAAAAACGCACTGGAACGCATCAAAAACGCACTGAAACCTAGTATAGTGGGGGGAAAAAAGCAGGAAAAAAGAACAAAGCACCTGAAATGCACCCGGAAACGCATCAAATACACACTGGAACGCGTTAAAAACGAGCATGCGGAAACGTATCTGGAACGGATCTGGAGTGCATTTTTATGGGGTGAACCAGCCCTTAAGGCGAAAGTTATGGATCGGGTAAACAAGGGATTATAACCCCTGCTAGTTTTTTTTTGCTTTCTGTGCCCCCCCTTAGGGAGATTCATCATCTTTTTGCCCTGTTTACCTTTATCATTGAAAGTGCAAGTAAAAGTAAACCTTAAATGTTGGGTTGTCCCCAGAAAAATAATAGAGGGGAAATCTTCCAATGGGGACACTAGTTCTGGTGACCTGGGGGGTCCCCAAGGAGTTCCCTTAAAGCGGAGTTCCACCTTTCCTTAGGTTTATTAAAAGTCAGCAGCTACAAAAAGTGTAGCTGCTGACTTTTAATAAACCGACACTTACCTGTCTCCCGGTCCAGCGATGGAGCCGCACGGAGCCTCGCTCCTCTCCCCCTCCCCTCCGCGGCGCCGGCATTGCTACTGTGGGCACCCGGCCGCGGCTTCACGGCCGGGCGCACACTGCGCATGCGCGGGCGGCGCTGCGCATTGTGATTGGTCCCAAAGTCTTCTAGGACCTGTCCTGTGTCCCAGAAGACTTCGGGAGGGAGGGGGAAGGAGTCCTTCCACTTCCGTTCGCCTAAGGCGACCGGGGGAATCCGCTTGCCTTCACCTTCCTGAGGAAGGGGGAGGGAGGGCTTCAGAAGACCCTGTGTC
>BLSH010387658.1:182036-204225 GCA_018402905.1 Glandirana rugosa | reverse complement strand
ATAACCAATGCCCAGGGTTTCCTGTTTCAGGGTGGCTCCTTCCTTTTGCAGCATCCTATGGAGCCACAGCCACCCTTGCCACCCTCTACTGTAGAGTTGTGTATCCCAACACTGTGTGCATCAATAGAAACACAAAGCTCCATAGCCTAAAACTGACAACTGTTAACATTTTCCTATGAGAACAAGAAGTTCAGAGAAGCAGCACTGAGATATCAGGAGCCAGCAGCATAGGTTTTAGTTTCCCGTGATGCAGTGTTTCTCTGATAAATCAATGAAGATAAAAGTTTGGCACCTTGATTTTCCCATCCAGGACCCCCTGGCAGAATTCTCTCACGGCCTCTGTTGTTATTTTTTCTGCCTTGAAGGCGTATTTTTTCACCAGGTCGATGTTGATGAATCGGATAGTTGGGATGTCGCTGTTTTGGAGTCCAAAGTATTCTAGAACTCCCGCGTGAGGGCCAGAAGAATCAATGGAGACAAAAAGGATCTGAGTGAGACAAGGAGAAGAAGACATTTTTAAAGTTACACATATACGGGATCTGCTACTAAGAATGTGTGGAGCAGTGGGTAGGAGCTCCGCATACGTGACTGACTCACTGCTGCATCCCAGGGAATCAGCATGCAGCCAGTGTCTTCTAATGAGCCTGAAACAGTAAGGCTAGGTTCACACCTAATACCGATGCGGCTCCCAGCAGGGGTCCGGTGCATCCTAGTTCACCGTTTCAGCCCGAATTTTTGGCTGAATTCGGACCTGAAACGGACCAAAAGATGCACAGGGCTCCTGTGCAAATTTGCACCAGAGCCGCAGCGGAGATATGTGAACTGGCTCCATAGACAGCTGGTCAAAATCTCCTGCTATTGCGAATTGGATGCAGGGAATCCACATTCAATTCGCAATGGTGTGAATCCAGCCTCAAGGAAAACTTGAATTCGCCATTTTGTGTTGTTAATCAAGGAACCCTTAGCAATCTCTGGTGGAGCCCTAGTTGAGAAAGGTTGGTATAGAAGATGTCTTGAACATGAATTCCAGGCATGGCATTTTATACATAGTTACACTGATCCAGCTTGGGCTAATGCACCTATGTACAGAATAGACCATACCTGGCCGATGCCCCCGGAAGATGGAAATCACTGAAGTATACACCGCTACTCCATTGCTCTCCTTTTGCTTCCAGGTCTCATGCTGAGCGGCCAGGCCTGCTGCATTGTAAACACAGAAGGTTGGCTGCTCAGCTCGGGTGCCATTCAGAAAATGCTTTACATCTTCCTAATGAATGCAAAGCATTCTTCTATTGGACGAGGTGGAGATTGTGATGTCATCTCATTGCTTCTTCATCCCATCCAATCAAAGAACGCTTTTAGCATCTGCATTTTTTTCTGGCCATTATTATTACTGAAAAAAAGTCTCATATACGGAAGCTTTTCTCAACCTTAGGCTACCTCTAGAGTGGCCTTCTTAACCAGGGTTCTCTGGAACTATAGGGTACCTCTAAAGTAACCTTTCTCAATCAGGGTTCTGTGGAACCCTAGGGTACCTCTAGAGCAACCTTTCTCAACCAGGGTTCTGTGGAACCCTAGGGTATCTCTAGAGTAACCTTTCTCAATCAGGGTTCTGTGGAACCCTAGGGTACCTCTAGAGTAACCTTTCTCAATCAGGGTTCTGTGGAACCCTAGGGTACCTCTAGAGTAACCTTTCCCAATCAGGGTTCTGTGGAACCCTAGGGTATCTCTAGAGTAGCCTTTCCCAATCAGGGTTCTGTGAAACCCTAGGGTACCTCCTAGAGCAGCTTTTCTCAACCAGGGTTCCTCCAGAGATTGCTAAGGGTTTCTTCAGCAACACATTTTGCCTCGGATAAGAAACCATGGCACTGAAGGTATTTTAGCTATCGGTATGGGGTAGATTCCTCCAAATGACCACACATGTGAGAAGCATTATTTCTCATGATCACCATTATCCAGTGATCATCATCATCTTCAATGTACAGGGAGCTGTAGATATAGTAATTTTTAGCAGGGGTTCCCTGAGATCAGAAAGTTATTTTAAGGGTTCTTCTATATCAAAATGGTTGAGATAGGCTGCTCTAGAGATTGCTAGAGGTTCCTTGACAGGTGAGTCTTGGTGGATTGGTCTCCTGTCCACACTGACCAGCAACATAAAGGGACAATTTTCCATTAAATATCAATGTAAGGAGAAGATTTCATCCTACAATGAAACTTGAGCTGGCCATAGATTAATTGAAATGTGCCCGGTTCAGCAGAGACCGATCAAATTTTGACCCATGAATGGAAGTCCCCTTTTGACAGAAGTCCATCCTTAGATCGACTTCTGTCAAATGGAAATGCAGTTGCGCTGTCGGAATGCAATGTCTCAGTGGAGAGGATTCCTCTTGCACTTTGCTCGTGTGGGTGGAGGAATCTGTTTTTTTTTTTTTTATCGATCAGCCTGCTAACCACCTTTACTGTTTATGCCAATGTACCCTGAGCTATAGATATAGTCTTTATTGTTATCAATGAGACTAAAAATTACATTTTTTGTAGGGTTGTCACCAGCACAGTAATAGAGGGGGAATCTTCCAATTGGGGCACTAGTTCTGTTGACAACCAGGGATTTCCCCACTTTGGAGGGATTTCCCCACTTTGGCAATAGGACAGGAAGCAAAGGAAAATCTCCCCAAAGGGACACAGATGGCAAAAAAAAAAAAAAAAACTTACAGAGGTTATAATCCTCCCTTAGGCCCATTGATTTCAACAGTGTGACAAACGCGGCAAAGTAGCTCATGGAGCTTTTTGCTGCATTCCAGTTTGTGCGTTTTTATTGCATGATATTCCGCATTTGTTGAGCGTTTCTGCACCCGGCCAACTGTGTCTGCTTGCCGCAGTGCAATTACCAATTAATTGTAAATAATTAATTGCAATTAATAATGTGGTGCCATTAACTATTAATTAATCAAATCAATGAATTAATTTGTTGAGTGTCCTGGGAACGCGCACGGAAACACGCAGATGTGAACGGAGCTTAACTTTATCCAAAATTTGAAGAAAGAAAAAAAAAATTGCCCTTATTTCTGCTTCAGCATTTCTATGGGGCTAGACTGGCCAGCAGAGGATGACTAGGGTCAGAGAAGAACGTTCAGGCAGAGCTTCCAAATGCCCAGAAAAAATATGAAGGACAATAGACGTCCTTTGGCAGAGACCATGCAACCAATGCCCCAGTGAAATGACCTTTGTAGTAATCATTACACCTCATCATATCTATTTATTGTAGGTCTGCTGGAGTACTGAACATCTCACCTTCCCTTTGAATTCAGCAGCTGCACCACGGAAATTCTCCAGCAGCTGGAGCTGTGACTCTTCCGTCTTATTGATGAATAGCAGTAGGTGGTTGGGGATCTTGGCTGCAAAAATTCTTTCTGATGTCTGTTGGAAAAAAAGGAAAATGCAAGCGGTAATTTTTCTTTATTGGTCACAGGGGTATTTTATTCACCGGCTGAGCTTCTTTTTTGTATGGCATGAAGCTAATTATCGGAATATACAGTACATGAAAAAAAGGTAACGTCCCGAGTGAAGGAGCCACGCCATGATTAAATTATATTCACATATTTATTGCAAGAAGTTAAAAACAACTGATTATAATACAATACAAAATGACCATAGATCAAGCAATCAGTGGTACCCTCCAGCGTTCACTTTTAGCCTTTATCGCCATGATTCTGCCCACAATTATAAATCGCATGGCAATCACTACAAAACATGCGATACACAAGTTTGGGTGCCATTCATTCTAAATGGCACCTCAAACGTGGTGCAATGTTTATGCAGTTTATTGAGTGACAGAATCGTACTGCGATTGCGGCAAAATGTGCCCCTAAAAGTCGCATGAAGCTTGTCTCCCAAAAAAGGAGCAGGAGCTTCATTTGGGCAACAAACACACATAGGGCAGCCCATTGTAGTGAATGAATATGCATGACACCCAAAATCACGTGAAAATCCACCACACAAAATCACTAAGAGGAACGCAAGTTCCCGCAATGTGAAGTGAGAATTAGGTCTCAGGCTGGGTTCACACCGCAGCACGGATTGGCTCCCAGCAGGGGTCCGGTGCGTCCCCATTCACCGTTTCAAGTCCGATTTTAGCCTGAATTTCTGTCTGAAATCGGACCTGAAATGGACCAGAAGACACACAGGACTGCTGTGCTATTCTTACCAGAGTGTGAATCGGCTCCATAGAGAGCTGGTCACAGTCTCCTGACATTCGATGTGGAGAAATCCACATACAATTCGCATAGGTGTGAAACCAGCCTAACGTGAGTCAAAATGTTTTTTTTTTTTTAAATAACATACATGTTATACTTACAGTTGTGCTCATAAGTTTACATACCCTGGCAGAATTTATGATTTCTTGGCCATTTTTTAAAAGAATATGAATGATAACACAAAAACTTTTCTTTCACTCAGACTGGGTTCACACCATTGCGAATTGGATGTGGGTTCCCCACACCCAATTCGCAATAGCAGGAGATTTTGCCCGGTTCTCTATGGAGCCTGTTCACACTTCTCCGCAGCAGGTCCGGTGCGTTTTTCACAAAAACGTTGTGCGACTTTTGGTCCGTTTCAGGTTCGAATTCAGCCCAAAATTCAGGCTGAAATCGGACCTGAAACAGTGAACCAGGACGCACCAGACCCCTGCTGTGAGCCGCATGCGGTTCATATGTGAACCCAGCCTCGTGGTTAGTGTTTGGCTGAAGCCATTTATTATCAATCGACTGTGTTTACTCTTTTTAAATCATAATGACAACAGAAACTACCCAAATAACCCTGATCAGAAGTTTACATACCCCAGTTCTTAATACCGTGTATCGCCCCCTTTAACATCAATGACAGCTTGAAGTTTTTTGTGGTATTTGTGGATGAGGCTCTTTATCTTCTCAGATGGTAAAGCTCCCCATTCCTCTTGGCAAAAAGCCTCCAGTTCCTGGAAATTCTTGGGCTGTCTTGCATGAACTGCATGTTTGAGATCTCCCCAGAGTGGCTCAATAATATTGAGGTCAGGAGACTGAGATGGCCACTCCAGAACCTTCACTTTATTCTGCTGTAGCCAATGACAGGTCGACTTGGCCTTGTGTTTTGGATCATTGTCATGTTGGAATGTCCAAATACATCCCATGCGCAGCTTCCTGGCTGATGAATGCAAATGTTCCTCCAGTATTTTTTGATAACTGCATTCATCTTGCCATCAATTTTGACCAAATTTCCTGTACCTTTGTAGCTCACACATCCCCAAAACATCAGCGATCCACCTCCGTGTTTCACAGGACTTGTTGACTCTCCAAATATAAAGTTTATGGTTGTGGCCAAAAAGCTCAATTTTGGTCTCATCACTCCAAATTACTTTGTGCCAGAAGGTTTGAGGCTTGTCTCTGTGCTGTTTGGCGTATTGTAAGCGGGATACTTTGTGGCATTTGCATAGTAATGGCTTTCTTCTGGTGACTCAACCATGCAACCCATCTTTCTTCAAGTGCCTCCATATTGTGCATCTTGAAACAGCCACACCACATGGTTTCATTGAGTCCTGAAGTTATTGGTGGGGTTTTCTTTGCTTCCCAAACAATTTTCCTGGCAGTTGTGGCTGAAATTTTAGTTGCTCTACCTGACTGTGGTTTTGTTTAAACAAAACGCCTCATTTTACACTTCTTGATTAGAGTTTGGACACTGGCGATTGGCATTCTCAATACCTTGGATATCTTTTTATATCCCTTTTTCGGTTTTATGCAGTTCAGCAACCTTTTCCCACAGATCCTTTGACAATTCTTTTGCTTTCCCCATGACTCAGAATCCAGAACCGTCAGTGCAGCACTGGATGAAAGATGCAAGGGTCTGTCAGGAGTCCAGAAACTCATTGACCTTTTATACACACACACTTATTACAAGCAAACAGATCACAGGTGAGGATGGTTACCTTTAATAGCCATTCAAACCCCTTAGAGTCAACTTGTGTGCATGTTATCAGGCCAAAATCACCAGGGTGGGTAAACTTTTGATCAGGGTCATTTGGGTAGTTTCTGTTGTCATTATGATTTAAAAAGAGTAAACACAGTTGATTGATAATAAATGGCTTCAGCCAAACACTAACCATGAGTGAAAGAAATGTTTTTGTGTTATCATTCATAGTCTCTGAAAATTGGCTAAGAAATCATAAATTCTGCCAGGGTATGTAAACTTATGAGGACAACTGTACCTCCTCTGTGCAGTTGGTTTTGCACAGACAAGCCCAGAGCCTCCTCTTCTTGGGTCCCCCGCTGGCACTCCTGGCCCCTCCCTCCCGCCAAGTGCCCTTAGAGCAAGCAGCGCGTCATTCACACACAGAGCCGCGGCAACGGCAGCCAATGTTGTCTTTCTAATGAGGAAGGAGAGTCCCCAGAGAGCTGTGGTACTTGTGCACATTGCTGGAGGAAGAGGGGGGGGGGGGGGGTGGTTCTGCTAAATGGGGAAGGTTTTTTTACCTTCATGCTTCAGCCTTTACAAACTTTAATCTGTTCCTAAACTTCTCTATACTTTCCTCAATAGCCGCAAAGGCCATAAATCTACTTTTTGTGCACCAAATGCCTATACACACACCTAGCTATTACCTTGTAAAAGTAGCAAGGAGCTGTGGGAGGGACCCAGCAGGCCCCACCCACTATAAATAACTACAGGAGGGGGCGGAGACAAGACCAATGACCCTGCACAAGGCGAGAGAGCAGCAGTGAGTGGTCTTTATTACAGGAAGCTCCTGCACAGAGGGAAAGTTTCACACTGGATTACTGTTCCACAGATCTGGAAGAAATAGAAAGGGCACACCAAGATCCAAAGAGGAATGTTTTCCTCCTTCAGGAGATAATAGGAGGTATGAAAAATTAGATATGTCAGGCTCAGGAATCTTTCAGTATGGATGCACTTAAAATAATCCCATGAACCTGGAAAGGGATGTAGAGGATTGTGGAAAAACCTAACCCCATAACCAGCATTTCCATCTAAGAGGTGAGTATTACCACCCACATAAGTACTGTATATGGGTAGAAAGGCATCAACATATACAGTATATATTGTATAAATAAAATCAGAGCTTATCCCATGGGCAATCCTAGTAGCACATTTTTTTCATGTATATTTGAAGTGGAACTTCACCCAAAAGGGGACGTTCCACTCTTCCCCCTCCTCTACCATATTTGCATAGGCACGTGCAGGGGGTGTGCCCGGGCAACCCCTAAACACTGCCGATTCCCCTCTCCTCTTCTCCCAGCTGCTGTGGGGGATGTTTCAGGATGGAGAGTGGGAGAGGGGCTAGGAAAT
Organism: Glandirana rugosa; assembly: GCA_018402905.1. Classification (NCBI taxonomy): domain Eukaryota; kingdom Metazoa; phylum Chordata; class Amphibia; order Anura; family Ranidae; genus Glandirana; species Glandirana rugosa. The sequence continues at coordinate 196,896 of BLSH010387658.1, read as the reverse complement.
ATGTAATTTACTGTGCTGTTTAGGAGATATTTGCTTGTGAAGCTGCCAGTGGCGTCACCCGCACATGCTCTCTGAAGGAACGCTCCTGCATGCTGGAGGGCTTTATTTTAAGGTTAGTCTTACTAGCACATTATAACTTTGCCTTGCAGGTTTAAAAAAACCAAAAAACAACAACAAAAAAAAATGGCGGTTTACTACTGCTTTAGTAAACAGATACTTCAGGGATCCAGCTCTGTGCTCACCTGAGCCATTTCTTCAACGGTCTTTGGGTCCCTGGTGTTAAGCAGGTGAAAGTAGCATCAGAAGGAATACTGTGATCTCTTTGAGAGATCACAGTATCTCTCAAACCCTTAGTTAGCCTGAATGCGCTTAATGTAAAAAAATATATCTGGGAAGAGGGAAGGAGGGATTGGGTTCTATGGAGGTTTTACGGCAAGTTTCCAAAATTTCATCCAACATCAAAATTGTAGAAGAGATGCTGATCTGTGGCCTGCCCACTCACATGCAGGAAAAACTAATCTGGGTCTCTTGTTGTAAATGATAGCATAAAAACGTGTTCACTGCATCAGAGCGCCAACACACAGGAGTTGGATCAGACATAATGGTCAGACCATTGATGTTCTTCTAAAAACATGACCATGTTCACATGGAGGATGGAGGCACCCTTGGATTGGGTCTATCTTGAGGGTAGGAGACGGAGGGTGAGGTAAGGGTATACACAAGCGATTTGCCAGCCATAATCCAGTCCCCGACAATCAACTTCCGACCCAAGAAGTTTAAGTCAGGGGGTGTCAGCTGGTTTGGGAAGGACTATAGATAGACTAAATAGATTCAGAGAATTCGCACCTGATCACTGTATTCTGTCACCAGACCCATGCTGTTTGCCATTAGGAATCGAAAGAGCTCATCCTTGTCCAAGCCGAGGTCCTCGTCCAACTTATATTCATATTTCTCACCAGCCTAAAAGAACAAAGAATTCTATTTGTACAAAATCAGCCAACCAAGATCTCCAAACATTCCAATTTCTTATATGTACCTTAGGTGTAATCCAGATAATGCCACACAGCAGATAAATGTAATGAATCTGAAGCCAAACCTTACTTTTTTTCCTAGCTTTGGATGGAGTATGGAAGAGTTAGAACCCCTGTGGGTTTTATTTTGTGTCTGTCCCTGCGGAGGATTCACCTCCCTATTTGTCCTGGTGACCATTGACTATCTGAGTTGTCACAGGAACAGGAATCCTTCAACGAGTGATAATCGTCTAAGAGGGGATTTCAAAAAGCAAAAAAATAGAAAAAATATATATATTTTTGGTATGTGGATACTCAACACTTAATAAATAAATAAAAGCATTTTTTGTACTTTCACAGATTGTCTTCACTGGGGACTTAAGACCTATTATAGCGGTTGTCTACTCCCAAAAGTGATTTTTACCTACAGGTAAGTCTATAATAAGGCTTGCCTGTAGGTAAAATTAATATCTCCTAAACCTGTATGGTTTAGGAGATATTCCACTTGCAATGCAGCCGCTAAAGTCATGGCGCATGCACAGTGATGGCCCGGCCTATAGCGCCGGACCCTGCCGGAAAGTCAGCCGGAAAGACAGTGAAGATGTCATACATCGAAGATGTCCGCTCCCTCTGCAGGTACCAGGCAGCCCGTGTTCTAAGGTATTTCATAATGAGCCAGTATGCGGTGCATACTAGCTCATTATGCCTTTGCCTTACAGGTTTTTTTTTTTGGTAGACAACCACTTTAAAACACCACTGTTGTGTGTACATACACTATATTACCAAAAGTAATGGGACGCCTGCCTTTACACGCCCATGAACTTTAATGGCATCCCAGTCTTAGTCATTAGGGTTCAATATTGAGTTGGCCCACCCTTTGCATCTAAAAAACCTTCACCTCTTTTGGGAAGGCTGTCCACAAGGTTTAGGAGTGTCTATGGGAATGTTTGACCATTCCTCCAGAAGTGCATTTGTGAGGTCAGCCACTGATGTTGGATGAAAAGGCCTGGCTTATAGTCTCCGCTCCAATTCATCCCAAAAGCATTTGATTGGGTTGAGGGCAGGACTCTGTGCAGGCCAGTCAAGTTCCTCCACCCCAAATTTGCTCATCCATTGCTTTATGGACCTTGCTTTGTGCAGTGGTGCGCAGTCATGTTGGAATAGGAAGGGGCCATCCCCAAATTGTTTCTACAAAGTTGGGAGCATGAAATTGTCCAATATGTCTTGATGTGCTGATGCCTTAAGAGTTCCCTTCACTGGAACTAAGCGACCAATCCCAAGCCCTGAAAAACAACCCCAGACCATAATCCCCCCTCCACCAAATGATTTGGACCAGTGCACAAAGCAAGGTCCATAAAGACATGGATGAGTGAGTTTGGGGTGGAGGAGCTTGACTGGCCTCAACTCGATAGAACACATTTGGGATGAATTAGAGAGGAGACTGTGAGCCAGGCCTTCTTGTCCAACATCAGTGCCTGGCCTCACAAATGCACTTCTGGAAGAATGGTCAAACATTCCCATAGACACTCCTAAACCTTGTGGACAGCCTTCCCAGAAGAGTTTAAGCTGTTATAGCTGCAAAGGGTGGAAGAACTCAATATTGAATCCTACGGACTAAAGCCTCGTACACACGGGACGACGACCGTATACAACAGGTCGTGCTAACGACCGTTGTATGCGTCATCGATCGTTCGTATGCGCGATTAGAACAGCCGACATACGACGGTCGTACAAGGGAGTTGTATGAGCAAACTAGAAAACTTGGTCGTACCAACAATCGCTCATACAACCGTTGTATCGTGTGTACAGTTGGTACAACAAGTTGTATTGTGCAAAACACGCATGCTCAGAAGTCAGGAACGGCCGGATGCTAATTACATGCACCTGAACGTTCTTTCCATGGTCGTACGATCGTGTAGTGCAGTCAGTATGCAAGTCACATTATGCAACATACGATCGTCGTCCCGTGTGTACGAGGCTTAAGACTGGGATGTCATTAAAGCGGTAGTAAACCCATCCATTTAACAGGTTAAAAGCCAGTTACATTTCTGGCACGTGCCGGAAATGTAACACTCCCATTGGTTGTGCTCTAAATCAAACTATCAAACCATCCAATGGCTGGTGTCATAGCTGATCACATGTGCAGCATCATGGCAGTTGTAGAGTAATAAACAGAGGCCAAGATGGCAGCTTCCTTGGCTGAAAATGATAGGAGGGTTTACTACCACTTTAAAGATCATGTGTGTGTAAAGGCAGGTATCCCAATACTTTTGGTAATATAGTGTATATGTAATATCTCCGCACGGTACCTGAAAAGTCTGAAGGGTAGTTGGGTTTAGATTGTTATAAATTTAAAAACAATAAAACCCTCAAATAAATGATAACCCCAAAACACAACCCCCTGAAACAAAAGTACATTTTTTAAAAGGGAAACCTTACAGCACAAAAAAAGTTTACCTAGGGCAGCTAGAAGTGACCACTGACCCCAAATCAACCACAAAATAAAATTAAAGGCCAAAAAAGATAGCGATAATAAGTACTGGAAAGGCAGTAATATGGGTTGATTGTTCAAAGAGCTAGCAAATAGAATCAAAGCACAGGTTGTCAACTGATCCTAATTTTCCCTATGTAGTTTGCCAGCTTTTCCTATAGCAGCCCCCAATTCACTGACACCATGGCTGCTCTGGACCCTCTTTTTAGTGATGGGGTCTGGCTTATCCATAAACCTCCTTATTGGCCCTTTTAAGCCTGCTGACCATAGTTTGAAGTAATAAAATAAATAAATAAAAAATTAAAAGCACCCCTATCCCCTGTGCACGCACACAAATGCACGCGTGTAAGTCCAGCACGTCTATGTAAACAGCGATTGCACCACACATGTAAGGCATCGCCACAAGTAAGAGTGAGGGCAAAAATTCTATTCATGGTTAACTCGCTGCTAATTAATTAATTAACACGCTGATAACCTGTAAAGGCTTTTAAAGTGTCACCTATGAAAAATTTCAGTTACCATAGTTTGTCGCCATTTCTTGTGCGCATGGAATTTTGAGTCTTGACATATTTGATATCTTTTTATTCGATGCAACATCCTATTTTATATTTTACCAAAAAAATTCCAACAGCCACCATTTTATTTTTGCACGTGTTTTGCGATAAAATACACGGTTTGGGGGTTCTAAGCAATTTTCTAGCAAGAAATATTGATTTTAACCACTTCAGCCCCGGAAGGATTTCCCCCTTTAGGACCAGAGTACTTCAGCACTGCGTCGCTTTAACTGAAAATTGCACGGTTGTGCGACGTTGTACCCAAACAAAATTTGCGTCCTTTTTTCCCCACAAATAGAGCTTTCTTTTGGTGGTATTTGATCCCCTCTGTGTCATTTCTGATCACCGCTATAAACAAAAAAAGAGCGACAATTTTGCAAAAAAAAAAAAAAAAAAACAATTTTTCTTACTTTTTTCCTAAAATCCAAAAAAAATTATAAAAAATTTTTTTTCATAGTTTTTTTGCAAAAAATTGCAATTGGCGTTTATTGAATGGTTTGCGCAAAATTTGCCGCGTTTACAAACCATGAGAATTCATTTCTGTTTTTTTTAAAATATTTTTTACTTGTAAAGGCGGCAATCTGCGATTTTTAGCGATACTGCGGCGGACATGTCGGACCATTTTGACACATTTTTGGGACCACTGCCATTTATACAGGGATCAGTGCTATGAAAATGCACTGATTACTGTGTAAGTGGCATTGGCAGTGAAGGGGTTAACCCGGAGGGGGCGCTTTAAGGGGTTAACTGTGTTCCCTCAGTGTGTTCTAACTGTATGGAGGCTGGGCTGCCAGGGGGAGGGGTGTGATCACGGCTTCCATATACAGGGAGCCTGTGATCACATCCCTTCCCCCTCTGTCAGAACGGAGATCCGTGTTTACATCGAGTCTGCACTACCCGCTCCCTGGCCCCCCCCCCCCCCAGAACACAGTGAGCATGCGAGCGCGCCTCCGGCGGTGCGCGCCTGCTCACAATATTAGTTATCACGGCCGCCGTCAGGTGACGGCTTTCGCAATAACTAGCCACTTTGCCACCGCCATGCTGCGGTGGGTGGTCGCCAAGTGGTTAACATGTGTGAACAATTAAAGTGTCTAAAGTGGAGTTTCACAGTTTTCTACGTTTATTAAAAGTCATCAGCTGCAAAAAGTGGAGCTGCTGACTTTTAATAAACAGACACCTGTCCCCCTATCCAGCGATGGGACTGCGCGGAGCCTCGGATCTCTCCCCCTCCCCTCTGCTGCAATGTCATACCTACTGTGGGCACCCGGCCGTAATAGCTAGCAGCTTAATGGCCGGGCACGCACCGCGCATGCGCGAGCGGCGCTCCGTGACCTGTCCTGTGTCCCAGAAGACATCGGGAGGGAGGGGAAGGAGACCTTCCACTTCCTATCGCCTAAGGCGACCGGAATGGAAGTGCCCTTCAAAATTTGGTATTCGCACCCCTCCCCCCTCCTCCCCAAAAGCTCAGTTTCACCATCAGGAGCTGGGGAGGAAGTCTTAAAGCCACTTTTGGGTGGAACTCCGCTTTAACCACTTCAGCCCCGGAAGGACTTGCCCCCTTCATGACCAGAGCACTTTTTTAACTGACAATTGCGTGGTCGTGCGACGTTGCACCCAAACAAAATTGATGTCCTTTTTTTTCCCACAAATAGAGCTTTCTTTTGGTGGTATTTGATCACCTCTGCGGTTTTTATTTTTTGCGCGTTAAACGAAAAAAGAGCGATAATTTCGAAATAAAACACAATGTTTTTTACTTTTTCCTATAATACATGTCCAAACAACAAATAAAAAAACAAATTTGTTCATCAGTTCAGGCCGATATGCATTCTTCTATATATTTTTGATAAATAAAATCACAAAAAGCGTTTATTGATCGGTTTGCGCAAAAGTTATCACGTTTACAAACCATGAGAATTAATTTATGGCGTTTTAATTATTATTAATTTTTTTACTGGTAATGGCGGCGATTTTTATCGGGACTGCGATATTGCGGCAGACATATCAAACACTTTTGACACTTTTTTGGGACCAATGACATTTATGCAGCGATCAGATCTAAAAATGGCCACCGATTACTGTATAAATGTCACTGGCAGGGAAGGGGTTAACACTAAGGGGGTGATCAAGGGGTTATCAAGGGGGCAACTGCTGCTGCGCGAATCTCCGTTTATAGACGGCCAACCTGCCACAGTAAATGTACGCAAGGCGGTCGGCAAGTGTTTAAAGAAAACAGAGAAGATTGTACCTTGGTAAAGAAGAGGACAGTGTCTGCAGTGACCCCGTACTTCTGTAATAATTCTTTCTTATGTGTGATGGCAAAAGTGAAATCCTCGGCGGTGGCTGCAACTTCATAAAAGATCTTCACATCGGCGTCTTCGGGGTCCTGGGGAGAAGCAGAATCCACTCCATGAGACTCCCTTACATGAAGATCCACACAGATCAATTTCTTAAAGTTACTCCACAAATAAATATTTCTTAAAGTGGTTGTAAACCTCAGACATCAAATATGAACAAAGCATATCCCTCTATAATGTGTATTAGCCTGAATCCAGAGCACTAAGTGTAATTTCTGTCTGCTGCTTCATTCCTCTGCTATCTGCATGAGTCACTTCTGAAAAGTTTTCTTGACACCATAAGGTACAGAGGTGACCTCCAGCACGCAGCCTGTGATTGAGATCCTCAGCTCTGTTCCTGTGTGAAAGGGGGTGAGTCCTTTCCCTCTAATCAACTCACTGAGCTCTGCAGAGTGTGACATCAGCTCCCCACCCCCTGCTATCTATTAAGCTCAGACAACTGTATAAATTCTGCACTATGAACTGCTGTGGAGAAGAGAAGACTGCAGATAGGCAAGTACAACTTATGTAGGAGGATTTGTTTAATCTCTGTGTATCACCAGAGGCCAGTCACTTCACTGGGTGTATGTAAGGGTTTACAACCAGTAGCGGCCCGTCCATTAGGGGCGCATGGGCGTCTCCCCCTTATCCATGCGCCCGCCCCCCTGAACTACATACAGGGCGCCGGACTATGGATTCCATTGGGGGGGGGTGTTTTTTTGAAGCATGTGATTAGAGCCAGAAGCTCTAATAGGCTTCAAAAAAAGGGTGGGCACAGAGCACTGCGCCCTGATCCCACCTAGTCTCAACTCTCCACCCTGCCAACCAAGAAGCGTGTCTGAAACCTGTTTCCCGATTGGCCAAAATGTCAGACGATCCTATTGGACACCATGGAGGAAGCCACTGGAGCCACTGCCTGCCACCCTGGAGCCGCTGCCCGCACCCTGCCCCCCGCCACACTGGAGCTGCGGCCTGCACCCTGCTGCATTGGAGGACGCCCGGGTAAGTGCCGGACCGACCGGCAGACGCACGCGTTGGGGTAATAGTGCTATGCCGTCGGCCGTCCGGGGGGGTTGTTTGCTGCTCCACCCCCAAAAAAACCCACCAGCCGCCACTGTTTAAGGGAAATATCATTACCACTGCTGACCCCCATCCCCCCTTAATGCTAGTTGCCTGGCTGGGTACATCACCCTCCAATCTCAATACTTTCATAGTCGCTGACCAAGCATGCAGATCAGAAACGTCAGATGTTCCTTTTCTGTAAACTTTGCCTGAAAGTATTTTAGGATGACTGCTAGGCAAAGAGCATTTTTAGAATGAGAAATGGCACGTTCTGTGTAGGTTTCTTGAAACTGGTCACTCCACCCAAAACTGACATGCCAGGCTGACCCACCTGGAAGAAGGCGATAACAGAATACTCATGAGACTCGATGAACTCCTCCACCTTGGCGGCCGTTTCAATTACAATGGTGGAGGACTCCATTCTCCTCAGCATCCATTTGACAATTCCATCCGTGTCTCTTCGGCCTGTGAGGGGAAATAGAGGTGAGCGTTAATCCAGAATGCAATGGATAGTGATGTGCAGCACTGGTGACCTCTGATCAGTTCCCACCAGGGGCACTGTGTAGTGTTGGCATGATCTCCTTGTGTCTGATTGGGGGAGAGATACTGAATGTGGCAATATCTACTCTGTACCCATGCTCAACTTTTAAGCCTCTCCTGCAAATTTGCCACACCCACCATTCACCACGTGTGCTGCTATTACCCCAGACTGTCCGAGTATCTCCTACTCTATTAGCTTATAGACGATCCCTAAAAACCCTTCTCTTCAGAGAAGCCTATCCTACCCACACCTAACAACTGCATTCTCATTTTCTCCATCAGCTCACCCCCCATAGTTATTACCTTTGTCCCTCTTGACCCTTCATTCTAGATGGTAAGCTCTAGGGAGCAGGGCCCTCTGATCCCTCCTGTATTGATTTGTAGTGTAATTGTACTGTCTGCCCCCATGTTGTAAAGCGCTGTGAAAACTGTTGGCGCCATATAAGTCCTGTATAATAATTATAATAATAATATTAGCCCCACCCACCACCTATCACTGCCCCCATTCTCAGAAATTGGGTTCCCAGGGGATGATGTCACTGCATTGTTACATTACCTCCAAAGTCAATGCGACTGGTTCTGTTTCCGTCCTTAAAGAATAGGATGGTGGGGTAGCCCTTGACTCCAAATTCTTCACCCAATCCACTTTCCACTGTAGCGTCCACTTTGGCGAGCCGGGCCTCTGATGTCTGGTTCTTCAGGGCCTCCGCCGCCTGGCTGTACTTGGGGGCGAGTTCCTGGCAGTGGCCACACCATGGTGCATCTGCAATTGATAAGACATACAGTAGATGTTCACATGTATCAGCTTGGGGACACTGTCAACCATCCCCACGGTTCTCATTTTGTCTGCCCATTTTCTGGATGGGTGCATCCAAATCACACTCACTTTATGAGTTGGTCCTGCCCAGACTCAACCTCTAAATGCACTATATTGTCAAAAGTATTGGGACACCTGCCTTTACATGCACATGCAACCCATGTCTTTATGGACCTTGCTTTGTGCACGGTTCCAAATCATTTGGTGGAGGGGGATAATGGTGTAGGGTTGTTTTTCAGGGGTTTGGCCCCTTAGTTCCAATGAAGCAAACTCTTAAGGCGTCAGCATACCAAGGCATTTTGGACAATTTCATGCTCCCAACTTTGTGGGAACAGTTTGGGGATGGCCCCTTCCTGTTCCAACATGACTGCACACCAGTGCACAAAGCAAGGTCCATAAAGACATAGATGAGCGAGTTTGGGGGGGGGGGGGGAGAACTTGACTGGCCTTCACAGAGTCCTGACCCCAACCCGACAGAAAACCTTTGGGATGAATTAGAGTGGAGACTGCAAGGCAGGCCTTCTCATCCAACATCAGTGCCTGATCTCACAAATGTGCTTTTGGAAAAATGGTCAAACATTCCCATAGACACTCCTAAACCTTGTGGACAGCCTTCCCAGAAGAGTTGAAGCTGTTATAGCTGCAAAGGGTGGGCCAACTCAATATTGAACCCCCAGGGACTAAGACGGGGATGCCATTAAAGTTCATGTGCGTATAAAGACAGGTGTACCAATACTTTTGGCAATATAGTGTATTTTGTTGAGCGTGCATGAATGCTCCTGACATTCATGCAGCAAATGTTTAAAAAAATAAACCCCTAAGGTGCGAAGACTCCCTTTCTGAATATGACCAGGAGCAGGCAAAGGCAAAGGCTTAAATCTGAATGAACCATTAAATGATGGACGCAATATGAGGAGATCATGGTGGATCCCAGTGACTCTACAGCCGATTTAAGATTAAGGAAATATCTCTCCACCCTTCCATGGCCACTTTTTGTTCTAGTATTGGATTGACTTGGGAAGAGTCATAACCCCTTGGCAAGCTTTTATTGGTGTCTGCATCCCCTCCCTACTGGGAAGATTTACCTTAACTTCCTGTCTTGGTGACCACATTAGAAGGGAAAGGAAATGTCTCCAACTGGGTCGCAAACAATAATAAAAACAAATTTCTACCAACAGCAGGAACACCACACATGATGGAGGTGGAAATGATATTCTTCCTTCTTTAAAATAGCAGCAGTAACAGAATGTACTCCGACACGTTTCGGCGGTAGACTCTTCGCTTTCTCAAAGCTGGCTATTTTAATAAAGGAAGAATTTAATTTTGCATCTCAGTGTGTGGTGTTCCTGTTGTTGACATATCTGATTACTTACCGAGCCAGCCCCAGGATGATTATGGAGTGTGGAGTCTAATCAGACCTGGCGCGCCATGTGGAATGTGTACAATAAAAATATGTCAATAAAGCTTGCAACACTCCTCTAAAAACCATGCTTTTATTGACCTCTGTGTTCTCTTGAAGAGATTCTGCTCACTTCCTATCTGGATGACCACACAGGAAGTGAAGGGTTATCTCTTAAAGCAGGGTCACAGGAAGCATTTACTACCTGGCAGAGCTTGAGAGCCCATTCATATGTAAGTGCCCCATTTCCATAGTTATGGTACACACTAGCCTGCATTGCATTAAGGCAGCCTGTTCATTATGAATGGTCTACCACAGCAGATGAAAAAAGGCGTGCTTTTCAACCACGCAGTGCCCAACCATGCATGGTATATGCCTTATGATGTCCTCTGCTTTGGGCCCTGCCATTAACAATGAGTGACACCACACATAGAGCAAGTGAATTGCCATAAGTTGTGGTTACAAGCGTTAAGAGGAAAGGATCGCTGCTACTCCCGACCAGCCCAGGTGAATAAAGGATAAAGAGTGGCCTCAGCCTACCTGTCTCTCAGTGCACCTGTGTCTTTTCTGAGAGTTAGCTGCGCTTTGCCATAGACTTCTATTATTTTCTGCAGGTGTGGTGCACTTTCTGAAAGCCCACCAAACTTGTACCATAAAATGGAAGGGCACTTTGCTGGCTTGAGGCTGAGGGCCACATCAAAGGGTTCTGAGGACCACAGGCTGAACACCCCTTGTGTATGGTTTGGTGGAGACCTTTAAGCTGAGGCCACTCTTTATCGTTTATTTATCTGGGCTGGTCGGGAGTAGCTGCAATCCTTTCCTTTTCTTACCAGCCCCCCCGGATAGGTATTAGGACAAGTCTGCACCCCGTGTTCTGGGACACACTTTCACCTCTACTTTGAGCGGCACCAAAAGCAATCAAACAGGTCTCTGTGGTAAGATGAGATAACAGGAAGTTGCGCTAAAAATTATAGTCCAAATAAGTGAAAAAAATTCAAAAAAATTGGATAGTGGTCCTGGAACGATCTTCTCATTCAGGAAAAGTGCAAGTGCATAAATCCATCACCATGTGAAACACCTTAAGGCATTGGTTCTCAACTCCTGGCCTGTTAATGGGTCCCGAGAACCGGAGTTGAGAACCACTGGATTAAGGGATGTGTGCTTACCAGAACGGAATGACCCTTTGTTACAGAGGGTCTAACATGCTTGTGAATGAGCCCCACTCTCATCCGTTGTCCACCAACATCGTCATAGGAACAGCATCTCATCACCTCATCATCTCATCAGCATGGAACCAGCCAGAGTCAGATGGTATAAAGAAGTGGTTCTCAACTCCGGTCCTCAGGACCCACTAAGAGACCAGGTTTGCAGGATAACTGAAATACAACACAGGTGATATCATTTGCTGCTCAGTGATTGCAGTATTCTAGTCTTCATCTCCCCAAGGTAATACTTAAAATCTGGCCTGTTAGTGGGTCCTGAGGACCGGAGTTGAGAACCACTGGTATAAAGGGAAGCATTCATTAGCAGACGGCCTCGCAGGCTTCCTAAGTGAAAAAATTGTTACCATTTCCTCCACAACCACCATAAAGAAATGTACAACAGTTGTTATTAATATTACTGTGGTAATAGCGCCGAAAAGACCCTCTACATGGACCAGTATTGGAGGTAAGTCACAGATTCCACTGGGCATACATTGTATTGTCCAGACACACCTGCTGTCCAAGCAGTTCCACCAAATAACCTCAAATAAATTACTATGTGCAAACACAAAATTGTGCAAATTATTATCAAAATAAAGTGTCCCATAAAAATAATAATGAAGAGTCTCTGTGTTATTTATGCTTCAACATTTTCTAAAGTGCCACGTATTGTGCAAAGATTAAGGCTCCTTTCACACTGGGGCAGGCGGGCGGTAGCGGTAAATTCCTGCTAGTTTCAGCGGGGATGTACCGATATGCAGGCGGGAGCGCGGCGCTTTTAAACCCCCCCCCCACAAGGAGTTAAAACGGGGTTAAAAGTGCTGGCGCGCCGTGCTACCGAGGCGGTGTGCAGCCGCTTCGGAAGTGCTGCCCATTGTTATCAATGGGCAGGGGCGGCGGAGGAGCGGTGTATCACCGCACTGCCCCAAAGATGCTGCTTGCAGGACTTTTTGTAACGTCCTGCAAGCATGCCGCCCCAGTGTGAAAGCACTCAGGGATTTCACGTTGGGGTGGATTGGGATTTTTGATGCGCTTTACAGGCGGTATTTTTTAGCTAAATAGCTCCTGTAAAGCACCTCAGTGTAAAAGTAGCCTAATATATTAAAAGTGCCAAAATATTTTGCGTTCTTTCGCCAAAAAAAAAACAAAACAGTTCTCCATACACAAATTCAGTTCCACTTCTCTTCATCAATCTGCAAAGTGCTCCAGATCAAGTGCCAAAGTACTCACTCCCCGTAAGCCAGAAAACTTACCAAAATTGCAAGACCTTTTGATATTTAAAAGGTCTGTAAGTGCAGACAAAACACATCAGGGCATGGTTCGCCACAAGTTATATAGTTAGTCAGGTTGAAAAAAGACACAAGTCCATCTAGTTCAACCAAAAAAAAAAAAAAAATGATATATAACCAAACAACCCCATATACAATCCTTCACCCACAGTTGATCCAGAGGAAGGCAAAACCCCCCAGCAAAGCATGGATCCAATTTGCTATAACGGGGGAAAAAATTCCTTCCTGATTCCCCGAGAGGCAATCGGATTCACCCTGGATCAACTTTACCTAAATGTTAGTACCCAGTTATATTATTTACATTAAGGAAAGAATCCAGACCTTTTTTAAAGCAATCAACCATACTGGCCAAAACCACCTCTGGAGGGAGTCTATTCCACACTTTCACAGCTCTTACTGTGAAGAAACCTTTCCGTATTTGCAGATGAAATCTTTTTTCCTCTAGACGTAAAGAGTGCCCCCTTGTCCTTTGTGATGACCTTAAAGTAAATAACTCAACACCAAATTCACTATATGGACCACTTATATACTTGTACATGTTGATCATATCCCCCCCATAACCTCCTCTTCTCAAGAGAGAATAAATTCAGATCCTCTAATCTTTCCTCATAGCTGAGCTCATCCATGCCTCTTATTAGTTTGGTTGCCCTTCTCTGCACTTTCTCCAGTTCCCTGATATCCTTTTTGAAAACTGGTGCCTAAAACTGTTCTGCATATTCCAGATGAGGTCTTACTAATGATTTGTACAGGGTATCGGACTTCACCTATTTATTCATCCACCGCGCCATTCCATCAAGGAGGAGTGTGATTGGCCCCAAATTTATTCTGCAGCAAAACAACGACCCCAAACATACAGCCGATGTCATTAACAACTATCTTCTGCATAAAGAAGAACAAGGAGTCCTGGAAGTGATGGTTTGGCCCACGCAGAGCCCTGATCTCAACATCATGGAGTCTGTCTGGGATTACATGAAGAGATAAAGGATTTGAGGCAGCCTTCATCCAGAAGATCTTTGGTTAGTTCTCCATTATGTTTGGAACAACCTACCTGCCAAGTTCCTTCAAAAACTCTGTGCAAGTCTACCTAGAATAATTGGTGCTGCTTTGAAGGCAAGAGGTGGTCACACCAAATATTGATTCAATTTGGATTTCTCTTCTGTTCATTCACTTTGCATTTAGCAAATTGATAAAAGATAAACTATTAACACTTCTATTTCTGAAAGAACTCCCAATTTGCAGTATTGTATTTATTAGAACATAACATGGACGAGGCGCTCCTGAAATGACATGTGGTTGTCATATATGAACGATGTGATTATACCTCTGGGCTGACTGATATCGGTGCCTAGAAGCAGAGGGCAGTTTAGCCTGGCAGTAATATAAAAGCCCAGAGGACAATGTATTCATTAATACAGTCTTGGTTTTTTCCACACATGGTTAAACAATTGAGATGAACGGTGGTTACCAGTTGATGACCAGCCCCATACCACGGGCATGCTGGGGAACCGGGTCACCGATGAGAACCATGGAATCCATGTTGGAAGGTTATCGCTGGCTGCGGCAAAGGAGACGGGCAGATCCACGTCACCAGAAGAGACGTAGCCGGACCCAGGACGTCTGTGGTGGTGGACACTCAGATTGGAGCACACCAGGAAATCACACTGGTTGCCAGGATAACATGTTTCTTGGGTTCACCCCTGTTTTAATGTGTATATGACACCCACATGCAGGGCCAGATTAACATAGGGGCTATTGGAGCTGCAGCTCCAGGCCCCTTCCTTAACCACTTAAGGACCGGAAGGATTTCCAGCTTTAGGACCGGAGCCCTTTTTGCGATTCGGCGCTGCGTCGCTTTAACTGACAATTGCGCGGTCGTGCGGCGTTCGCTGCGTCGCGGCTTAGCGTTTTTCCCGAGGCCAGGATTTCGACCTTTAGGAAGGCCAGGAATTCACCAATTCCTTCCCCGGACCTCGACGTCGAGGTTATCGGGGATACAATTAGACCGGGACGTACACCCACAGTATATGTGTAATTTTGTCCCCACTTGGGTTCTTTGTACAATAGGACCGTTGGTCACACTAAAGGACCACACGAGGTTAGACTCACAGGTGGTGGTGTCTGCAGGACCCAGGCCGATGCAGAGAAGACCACTGCACCTAGACG
>BLSH010387658.1:139665-154967 GCA_018402905.1 Glandirana rugosa | reverse complement strand
TTTAAAGTATAAAGTAATGTGGTCACAACAGTTCTCTCTTTCACATATGGTGGACCTGCCCCGAGCTTAGAGACCTTTGGTCAAATGTATCCAAATTCATAACTTCACTTACAACATGCTCGCTCACTCTAACCCCACAAATGGTGTTACAAGGCATGGACTCCCACCTTTGGCCTTCAAAACTGAATACCCTATTGATGCATGTCTTCATCTCTACACGCCTGGCTTTGGCCAGAAAATGGAAAAGCACCTGCCCCCCATCAATTGAGGATGTGTCAGCATCCTTAATGAGAACTACCGTCTGTAATATGCGTTTGCCAAAGCTAACCTAAAAGTACCCCTCTTCATGGAACGATGGAAACCTTTGCTCCACCACCATAAAGGTCCTGGTGCCCTCCAATGATCATATCATCTCAGCAAACACCTTTCCTGACCTACCTGCTTCTGGAATACTTCATGAACTATCTGACCTATCCCCCTACCCCCAGTACACTCATCTCATAGATTGATGCACGTAGATATAGATATAGTTCTTACAGCATATGTATAAACTGACTAGCGATAATCGAATAGATTAAGGTTATAAGATAATACCCAGTTTCACCTACTCCCTAGTCTAAATACAACATATCTACTCTGTGATACTATAAATGTTATTAATCTTACTGGCTAATCTGTAACTGCATTCTTATTGACTGTCAATTGCATCTTTATTGTTAAATCAATAAAGCTTTTTCAGTCATAAAAATATTTAATTTTGGATTGAGGGGAGTCATATAAGAAGATATGGCCATGGCAAAGTGTCAAATGCCTTGTTCACATCGAGCGATAAGAGCATTGTTTCTAGAGAACAACTGTGAGCTATTTGTTCTAACTGTAAAATCTGTAAAATCCGTCGGGACAAAGCAACTTGATCTTTCTTGAGCGAGTAAGGAAGGAATTTAACCACTTGCCGACCGCCGATCGGCATCTGACGGCGGCAAGGTGGCTCAATAACACGGATCGCCATCATATGACGGCGGCTGCGGGATCGAGCCTAGTGAGCGCGCGCCGCCGGAGGCACACCCGCGCACTCACTGTGTTCGGGGAGGGCCAGGGAGTGGGTGCGGCGGAGTCGATCTCCGCCGGCCACCCGCGATGCCCCCCCGGAGTGAAAGAAAGGAGGTCCGTGTAAGTAAACACAGACCTCCGTTCTGTGAGAGGGGGAGGGGTGTGATCACAGCCTTCCTGTACATGGAGGCTGTGACCACTTCCCTTCCCCAGCCAGGGCAGTCCCCCCACAGTTAGAACACGCCCAGGGAACACAGTTAACCCTTAGAGCGCCCCCTGCAGGTTAACCCCTTCACTGCCAATGGCATTTACACAGTAATCAGTGCATTTTTATAGCACTGATCGCTGTATAAATGCCAATGGTCCCAAAAAAGTGTCAAAATGTTCCGACATGTCCGCCCCAATATTGCAGTACCGCTAAAAATCGCAGATCGCCGCCATTACTAATAAAAAATAATAAAAAAACAAAAACCCCAAAAATGAATTCTCATCATCCGTAAACGCGGCCACTTTTGCGCAAACCAATCAATAAACGCCGATTGCGATTTTTTTTTATCGCAAATATGAGGAAGAATATAAATCGCCCATAAACTGTGAAAAAAATTTTTTTTTTTTTTTGGATTTGTATTTTAGCAAAAAGTAAAAAATTTGATTTTTTTTGCAAAATTGTCGCTCTTCTTTTGTTTATAGCGGCGATCAGAAATGACGCAGCGATTATCAAATAACACCAAAGGAAAGCTCTGTTTGTGGGAAAAAAAGGACACAAATTTCGTTTGGGTACAACGTCGCACGACCGCGCAATTGTCAGTTAAAGCGACGCAGCGCCGAATCGCAAAAAGGGCTCTGGTCCTAAAGTGGGAAATCCTTCCGGGGCTGAAGTGGTTAAGCCATCAGCACTGATCCAAAATTTTATTTAGGTTTTGTGTGGAGCCACCCTTTAAAATATGTCCTTTAATATGCCTCAAGGTGAAAGATGCTCAGGCAAACATAAAAACAGAGCCAGAAGCTAAATCCAATGGGAATCTTACCTGTTCTGATATCCTGAATTTTTTTTTATTTTTGTCAAAAACCTTATACGGTGACAAGAAGTTTGTTAAAGTTTTCTCTTTATTAAATAATGTCTTTACATGTTTGTATATTGTTTTTTTTCTTAGAAACTACAAGAAAACAATTAGAAAACAGATGTAGAAACCATAATAAATCTTGTACAATTTTTAATATGCAGAATCATTATTTTCCCCTAATTAAGATGACAACAAAGTCATGGTGGGCTTTTTCCCCCTGATCTAGTCCTTCCACTCCTTTTTTATACTCAATTTCCACTCCCAGGTCAAGTGGTTGGTTTTGTCGTCATCTGTGAAGAAGGACTTAACGGAATACGTCCCGCGGGCCATCATTCCTTTCGGAGCGTCTTCTGGTGGCGTTAGGTATTCGTACGGTTCCACCCGAGGGCCGTAACTGCCAACCATGTGCGTATCTTTGTCAACTGTTTACAAAAAAATAAATAATTTTTATGTTCTAGGTAAAGAGAACATATAGCTTTATATACAGTGTACATACACTGAAAAAATGTCCCCATTACTAGATTTCCTTTATTCCTAATCTGCTGACAACGGTAAACTTTTGCATTTCAGATCACTCTGCTGGGTTGATCTACTAAAACTGGAGAGAGCAAAATCTGGTGCAGCTGTGCATTAGAAACCAATCCGGTTCCAGCTTTTATGGTCAAAGCTTAATTGAACAAGTTAGAAGCTGATTGGCTACCATGCACAGCTGCACCAGATTTTGCACACTACTGTTTTAGTAAATCAACTCGAGTCTCTGAGCGACAGGACCTACCATACATGCTTTCAGCAACCACAACCAGCTGATCCAGAGCTGCAGTAGACTGGTTGCTTCTTCCGAACGTCATTAACAATCTCCAAAGGACTATGCTGCTGGACAGCCAATAGCAAGTGGACACAGAGAGACGACTTGGGACATGGTGCTTTAGGTGATCACAAATGTATGCGTTTTGAGCTTTTAGAAGGCTGGACGACTACTAAGTCATTGCTAAAGCTGCTAAGAAACAGATTCGAAGTAGACTATGGTAACTCAGTTATGAAATTTAAGAATGAATTACTCCATAGTGGCTGCAGCTACAGAGGTCAATGGGGGCTTGTTTTAATGCCCATTTTCCTAAATGCACGTCTAGAACCTTGCCAAAGCTTTGGTTTAAATACATGCCATTTATTTTTTCTCATGGAGATTCCAAGCTTGAGATTTCCCTGTAGTACACGGTGTATCTATTCACCCTCACCAAGCCACAATGAAGGTGTCAGTTTCTTACAGCTGGACTATTGCTGGTTATTTGAAAAATCTACACAGCCAAACACTGTAGGTTGAATTAGAGGACTTGTGTCTTTTTCCAGCCTATGCAACTATATAATCATGTATAATAATAATATAACAGGGTGGCATCATTAGGTGAAACTGGGAGTTCTAGATGTCATAACGCCTGCAGTCTCAGAGATGGAAGCCAGTAAGAGATTGCCGGCCTGCAGCCATGAAAATACTAGAACAATGCTTTGAATGGGATTTTTGACTTTAAAGTGGTTGTAAACCCAGGAAAAAAAAATTCTGCAAGACAAAGGCATAATGAGCTAGTATGCATTGCATACTAGCTCATCATGAAATACTTACCTTAAATCAACACTGTTGCAGCGGTCCCCGAGCAATGCTGTGGCTGGCGACATGTCTCCTGGAGCTTCTTCTGGGTTTGCGGGCACCGGCCAATCACAACACGGGCTTCGTGGAAGCCACGATGATGTCATGGCACACTTAAGCCTCGTACACACGATCCGATTTTCGGACGACAGAACATCCGTTTTTTTTGTTGGATGATTGTCTCATGTTGAAAGAGGAGAGCGTACTAACAATACGAACATTTTCGTACGACCAAATTCAACGTCAGAAGTGGCGTAATGTTTTGAATATTTTTGCATCTTTTTTAATTTCTGAGCATGCGTAGTAGTCTTGGTTGTATGATATTTTTCATACGAAAACCATACTAACGGAATGAAAATCGGACATTGCGTTGTCGCATGGGAAAACATTTTCTAGCCTGCACATCCAGCTTTTGTCTGATGAAAAATCAAAATTCGCTGTCGAAAGGAGCGTACTAATGGTAAGAATTTCGGGCGACAGGCATCGCATCGTGTGTACGGGGCTTTACTGAAGAAATGGCACCCTTCTTCAGTGCGCATGTGCCAATGTCATTGGCACATGTGGATACAGTGAATATCTCCTAAACCATACAGTTTTAGGAGATATTCACGGTACCTATAGGCAAGCCTTATTATAGGCTTACCTGTAGGTTATAGTGGTTGTAAAGGATTCACAATCACTGTAAAGTGGTTCTAAATTCTTAAATTTTTTTTTTTTTTTTTTTACACTTTTCTAGGTAAAAAACCTTCAGTATGCAGCCCCCTAATACCTACCTGAGTCAGATCTCACACCAGTACACAAAAGCAGCTTTCCCAGTTCTCTGCCTCCCTATTAGCTAAGAGAGCCATTGGCTCCCACTGTCAAGCACAGACAACATGGAGGGAGAGGGGGAGCGGATGAGCCTTGTTCTTTGTATCTTATGGACACACAGAGCGGGGCTCGGGAGCGAGCACACACCCGCATGCCCCCCATAGCAAGTGTAGAAGAGGAGGAGCCTGGAGCACCAGTGGGGGACCCAAGACGAGGAGGGTTGGGGCTGCTCTGTGCAAAACCACTGCACAGAGCAGGTAAGTATGACATCTTTATTTTAAAAAAATGCCTTTAATATCACTATAATGTTAAAAGACAATATAGAGTGCTTAGACCGTGGAAAGGTAAAAATATACTGTACATACATTATATGCACACTTTTTTTTAACTAAACTATGCAGAGAAAGTTTAGAATGTTACCTATTTCATTTAATAATTTTTATTTTTTTTATCAAAATAGTTACCTTTTATTCCTGTCTTGAAGGTATGCTGTATATATTTCAGCCCAGATACAATTTCCTTGTTCACCTAGAAGAAAAGTAAAACAACGGACTGTGAATAGAAAAGACCATGCATTAACACTTAAGGGTCCTGGGACACACTCATAGCCCAGTAATACCAAATACTTCAATCTCTTGCTAAAAACACACCTTCCTCAGAACCGGTCATTGTCCTCAAGCATCCGATATCTCACGTACTTCCCATTACCATACAGTGTGTGCACCATTCTATCCATCATTCCCCATTCCATACACACCTCCAACAGGGTTTATTGGTCCTATGATTTACCTAGTACAGGGGTCAGCAACCTGTAGATCATGATCTACCAGTAGGTCGTGCACAGGTGACTGGTAGATCACGGTTTGGGTTTGCTGACCCGCCATTCCAGAGCATCAAACACAATGCAATGCAGGAGGACTACTTGTAAAGTTGGAGGTGTAGTAGGGAGCAAGAGCCGCATAAGCCGATGCCTCCTCTCCCATGCGGAGTGATACCAACTGCACTCCATCTCAGGAGGCGATATGTTGCCACCTCACCACCTGATTTAAACCTGTGACTGCAACACGGTAGTACGGCAATTAGGTGTTTAAATCCGGTGTGAGGAGGTGACACTGTGCCCGGTGATCTTTGACTTCTCCCATGACGTTCAGGTAGATTTCCACCTCTTTAAGGTTGCCTATCCCTGATCTAGTAGTTGTATGACCCTGATTTACGTATTCTGCAAGATACTTTGGTGATACCTCCTCTCCTAAACACCACCAAGTACACTTTTCATGCTGGTCTCCTAGTGAAGAACTAGTTGACCGGCCAACTCTGGCTACAATATTTTTGAGTCACTGACCTGGAATAGGCTTGACGCAAATAATAGTTGGATACGTTTAGCAAGTAGCATTTCTATAATTATGGTTCAGTGACTTAAAGTATTAAAACCAATGCATCAGCAGGACAGCCATTTGTGTAGAATTTCTAGAAGTAAAAGTCAGCAACTAAAAATGCTTTAACCGCTTGCTGAGCAGCTGCTGCAGTTATGCTGCGGCATGTTGGCGTGGCTGAGCGAATCGCCTTAGGTGTACATCGGGCTCGTACGCGGTGATCTGTGGGCTTATTGGCCAGCGGGGGAGCCAATCAGCGGGTGACCTGCATCGTTCCCTGCAGGGACAGAACTGGGATCTGCCTGTGTAAACAAGGCAGATCGCCGTTCTGACAGGGGAGATCACACAGATCTTGTCTTTCTGCTATGCAGGACGAAGAATCTGTGTTTCCCCACGCAGCCCATCCTCCATACAGTTAGTAATCACACATAGGGAACACAGTTAACCCTTTGTTCACCCCTGGTGTTAACCCCTTCCATGCCAGTGCCATTAGTACAATGTCAGTGCATATTTTCTAGCACTGATCACGGTAATAATGTCATTGGTTCCCAAAAAAAAAGTGTCAAAAATGTCAGTTAGGCGTCCGATCTGTTCACTGCAATGTCGCAATCCTACTAAAAATTGCAGATCGCTGCCATTGCTAGTAAAAAAAATAATAAAAATGCCACAATGTATCCACTATTTTGTAGACGTGATAACTTTTGTGCAAACCAATCAATATACGTTTGTTGTGATTTTTTTTATTTTTAACCAAAAATATGTAGAAGAATACATATTTGGCCTAAACTGATGAAGAAATTTGTTTTTTTAATATATTTTTTTTTCGATATGTATTATAGCTGAAAGTAAAAAATATTGTTTTGTTTTTTCAAAAGAAAGCTCTATTTGTGGGAGAAAAAAAGGACTTCAATTTTGTTTGGGTACAACGTCGCATGACCGCGCAATTGGCAGTTAAAGTGACGCAGTGCCATGTTGCAAAAAATGGCCTGGTCATTAAGGGGGTAAATCCTTCCGGGGCTGAAGTGGTTAAACAAGCACGTTTCTTAAAATCAATAGTTGGAACTCAAAACACACAAAATTAAAGTACATTATGTGAAACCAATGCTTCAATAAAAAGCGCTCAGTCATTGCGGAGTAGTCTCAGCAAGTCTGTCCTATGGCCATATTCAGGAGCTTTTTAGTAGGGAAGGGGGGGTGAGGTAACTACCTACAACAGACTGAAATGTAGTATGATGAAAAACAGAATAGGAAGGTAAAAAAGAAAGGTGGGAAAGAGATAGGGGGGAAAAAAAAAAAAAAAAAAAGAAAAGGAAAAAGGGTGGGAGAAAAAGGAAGAAGTAACGAGAGAACCTCCCTTGGACCCCGGAGACTGGACTGTTAGCCATTCTGAATGATTTTGTTCCAAGGACACGTGCCAGAACTTTGACATGAATAATCTTCTACTATGCTTGCAACGTAATATTACTGAAGGACACAGCCGCCCCTGGGGCACACACTGTACATCAAATTGTTGAATGGGAGACAATTGCCAAATTTATGATTATATACAAAGGTAGAACCTGCACCAAAAAGTTTACAAAGATCTGGAAACCCTGGCTGGATATTCTTGGCTTCTTCTGGGGCACGGTGTCTCCTTCTTAGGGAACCTCACAGAAGCTGGCAATGAATGTTAAATGTTTATGGGACCTTGCCACTGGTGTGGATGGATGAATGAGTGTTGAATGGGTTATGCTTGTAGTCTGTTTAGCTGGTCTGTTTTCTCGAGGTCTCAGCTAGACGTCTTTGAAAGGATTTGACGGTATCCATTTTGTATGTTAGGGTTCCACTTTAAATATCTGTTACTCTGGTTTGTTTCTGGCCTTATCTTGAGAAAACGTCTTTTGCTAGGTTCTCATGAAATAGCTGAGGCCAGTTAGTCACATAATGAAGTTCTTGTATTCTGTATCAATATTCTGCAGCTAGTGTACCCTTTGTATCTTGTAACAAAGGACACCTGTTTTTCCCAGTTTCTACTGCTTGATGATGAACGCATATGCCATTTCTTGAATGATCTGTGATGTGTACCGCCATATAAAGGGCGCCTCCCATGCGTCACAATACACACAATTCCCTGCTTAAAGCGGTAGTAAACCCCCAAAGCTGTTTTTACCTACAGGTAAGCCTATAATAAGGTTTACCTGTAGGTAAAAAGAATATCTCCTAAACCTGCATGGTTTAGGAGATATTTGCCCTGCATGCAGCCGCTGACATTAGCGGCGCATGCGCTCTGACGATCCGGCCGGCAACTCAGAGCTGGCTGCCGGAGCGAAGTGCTCCCGCGCGAATGCGCGGGAGTGACGTCACGCGGCTCCGGCCACTCACAGCGCCGGAGCCGCATACCCGGAAGAAAGAAGAGGACCAACATGTCAGCGTCCCCAGCGCTGACCGACTCGGGCATCGGGGGGCTCGTTCTAAGGTAAGTATTTCATAATATGTTAGTATGCGATGCATACTAACATATTATGCTATTGTCTTGCAGGATTTTTTTTTTTTTTTTTTTTTTTTTTAGCAGCGGGTTTACTACCGCTTTAACTATCGTTCTGTGTGTCTTTCTTATCTATGCATATTATCTACAGACATGTCTGATAATCATAAAGGTGCCTGTCGGAAGTTCAGGAGCTAGCCGAGGATAATGTAACCCCTTCCTTTCAGTCTTGACCCCCTTTTTTGGTCCAGGTACCGAAGAGTAGACCAGATCTAGCTATGATTTCTGAATTTATATACATCTGGTCGAGATGCGGTGCTTTTAACCCCCCCTCCCAAAAGGGGTTAAAGAGGGGTTAGAATGCCAGTGCGTGCGCTTCCGAGGCAGCGTGCAGGCATTTCAGAAGAGCTGCCCATTGTTTTCAATGGCAGGGGCGGTGGAAGAGCGGTGAAAAACACCGCTCACCGCACTGCCCCAAAGATGTGGCTTGCAGGACTTTCTGTAATGTCCTGCAAGCGTACTGCCCCAGTGTGAAAGCACTCAGGCTTTCACATTGGGGTGGATGGGGGGTGTTTTTCAGCCGCTATAAGGGCGCTATTTTTAGCCCAAAAGCGCCTGAAAAAACGCCCCAGTGTGAAAGCAGCCTAAGTGTATATTGGTTGGTTTGCATGAACGTTATAGTGCCTACCAACTATGGTGTATTTATACTGGAATTTGTATTTATTTTTTTTATACTACTAATGGCGGTGATCATCGACCTATAACGGGACTGCAATAGTGCGACAAGAAATCCGATACCGAGCAGGAACTGACTAACTGCCACTGACATAATACAGTGATCAGTGATACTACTATACACTGCACTAATGATACTGGCTGGGAAGGGGTTAAAGGAGAAGTTCACCTTTTGTAACATATTACACTGTGGCTGTCAGCTTGTGGTTTTCAATGAACTACCATGGTGCCGTAGAGCGCTGTGGTAGTTCGCTGAATCGTCCTGTCAGATTGCATCTGCTTGTTAGTACGATGTACGAGCACACAGATTCACTGACAGGTCTGCAGGAGACCTGCATGGCACCAGCGATCTGCTGATTGCTAGTGCAATGCTTAAAGTTTAGAGTTTAGAGGCTCCAATGCTTTAGAGGCTCCACCTGCAAAAAGAAAAAAAAATGTGCATTTATTATTTGTTGTTAAAAGGTGAACTATGTGTAATAAAAGTGTAAAGCGTGCTGCTTTTACTAATAGATCTGTACATTTCTCATCTCTGCTTTGCAGGGTTGAGAAACAAAGATCGTTCCCTGTGGACAGAGCTCTGTGTTGAATGTCAACACAGGGCTCTGAGCCAGGGGCGGACTAACAACCCATGGGGCCCCCCGGGCAATAGAAGATCATGGGGCCCCCCTGTGTCCCTGTCCACACTCAAGCCAAACAAAACACCACCTACTTATTGCACTGCGCCCACATTACATACGTTCGCCCCTACAGATGTGGGAAAGGTGTCCTGAGTGCCCAGGCTAGCGTGCCCCTGTCAGGCCATGTACCGGAGCTCAGTGCTGGAACTTGGTCCGGCACTGGGCTGCAGGATCAGCACAGATTCCTTGTGACTGAAGTACCAGGAGCCTCTCATGGGGCCCCCTACTGGCCAAGGGCCCTTGGGCGGTGCCCGAGGGCCCTTATGGTCAGTCCGCCCCTGCTCTGAGCTGTGACTGTACACCGCTGATCAGCAGGTCCCAGGTGTGAATCTTTGGCCGGGACTTGCTGACAGGTTCCTACTGTGTACAATCGCAGCGGGTGCCGTCCGATACCCGGAAGTAGGCAGTGATGTACGGGTGCGCCACTTTGCTTACAGGGTAGTATATTAACCACTTAACGGGCGGTCGTTAAGTGGTTAAAATACTACAGGGGCTTCTGCTTCCTTGCTTTACTGCAAAGTAACCTAAAATATACAAAACAAAACACAGACATTGGTATTATATAAAACTACTATTATTTATGCGCACAAATGCATTGTCCTCAGTTTCCTGAGAATGGCAGACTAACTGCTTCCCGCCCACGTCACTGTGCAATGATGACTGGGCGAGAACCCTATTGTTCTGGATGTACGTCAAACGACACCCTTCCTAGAATGGGCTATGCTCTGGTGTGATCCTTGTTCAGTGGATGCAGCAGATGACTGGTCACTATACTGGCCCGCTGCCAGTGTCATGTGATCACTGTGACCAATCACAGCAGCTCACACAACAGTTTTAAACAATGAATGTCTTCCTTTAATGCCATTCAGTCTATACAATTGTATTGCTAGCTGTGATTGGTCACAGTGATCATATGGTACAGACAGGGCCTATCACAGCCCATTTGCACCATGTGATTAGCTTGCAATCACAGCTAATCAGAACAATAGACAGTGTCTACACACAGTCTTTAACCCCTTAAGGACAGAGCCTCTTCTGGGCTGTGCGGGGGTTTTCCATTAAGGAACAGTAAATACAAACTGAAATATACCAATCACGCACTGACCAGTCGGTAAATTCTAATCACAACTTTGTGTTTTTTTCTTAAATTTTTTAACCTTACCTTAAATGTAATTTTAACTCTGTAATTGGCCGCCTCCTTCAGGACATAGGTGTGTTCTTTCAATGTTCCTACATTGCCTGCTAAAATAAATTAGCATCCGTTAATACAACACATACAATTACATATTAAATTGCAACATCCTGTCTTCCCCACCGAGTGGTCCCTCCAGGGAAATAGGTTTTCTCCCCCCTCCCAGCACTATAAACCCAAATTGTAGGCATTCCCTCTTTTTCAGGCCAATCCCAATATTTGGGCATTCACATAACAAGTAATTAAAGATATCCTAAAAAACAAAATGGAAAGATTTGGCAGCATCAAAACCTTAGTCCAAAGACTACTCTCAGATTATTATAAAACCATCAGACAAGGGTGGGAACATTGTAGTTATGGATTTCATCCAATATGAACAAATGGCCCTAGATATTCTAAACAATCATGAATGGAATAGGAAGGTATCACAAATCTTTCTTGAACGGGTGGCAAATAAATATAAAAGTTTAATAGCTCAAGCAAATTTGAATGGGACTATTGATAAAAAAACGTTGGAGTTCCTAAACGTTAAAGAACCTAGAACCCCTACCATATATGCGATACCCAAAGTCTGATCAAACCAACGGGATGGCCGATAGTGTCAGGCAATGGATGCTTGACAGAATTTGCCAGTGAATTAGTTAACGACTATTTGGGGCCTCATGTCAAGGCCCTAACTTCATACATTCAGGACACAAGGGATTTGATTCGCACCCTGGATGGTATAGATGTGCCTGAGGGAGCCTGGCTGGTGGCCATTGACGTAGAGGCCTTCTACCACTCCATTCCCTATGATTGGGGGGTGCGAGTTGTGGAGGGCTTCCTATCGGAACATGGCATGCCCATACAACCAGTTTGTTTTGGATCTTTTGCGATTTGTACTAACAATGTCTTCATGTTCAAGCGCACTCACTACCTCCAAGTGCAGTGGGTTGTGATGGGGACTTGTGCCCCTTTGTATGCAAACCTGTACCTGGAGGGGTGGGAGTGACCTTTTTTCCAGAAATGACTTACAGGATTATTTGAGCAAAATATTAATATAGTGAAGATTTAACAATGATATTTTTATTATTTGGACACGCTCCCTAGGGGAGCTATAAACCCTTTTTGGAGGTATTAAAAGACAACAATTATAATTTAAAATTTACAACAACATATCATCAGAGCATCATCAATTTTCTGGACATTCAAATCCATGTTAATGGAGATGGTAGCTTAGGCTCCACTCTATATAGGAAACCATGGGGCAATACTATTTTGTATGCCACCAGTTCTCCTCCGGCTCCGCTTGTCTCAAGCATCCCATACAGTCAGTATCTCCGTCTCGAAAGAAACTGTTCCAAACAAGAGGATTTTGAAAAAGAGGCCACAGCCTTACAGGATAAATAGGGGATTTAGGATGTCATGTTTAAAAAAAAAAAGCATATCAGAGAGAGGAATCCTTGATACATGATCAAATAGACAAAATGTAAGGGGTATTCGGGACAGCACAACTAAGTCAGATTATGAAAACAATCTGGTACCTTTTAGAGGCAGAGGGCAGGGTCTAAATATGTAAAAAGTGATCCTAAAATTACATGATTAAAATCCCTGAAAGATCAGTTAGTCCACAGCCACTACTCCATTCCATATGTAAAGAAACTCTGCATACCTACTGGCACGGCACCATGTGGCAAATGTAATTTTTTGCAAATTGCCAGTTGATCAGCTTAGTATATTACATGGAACGTGGCACGTTCTATGTGGACAAAACAAAAATAACATTTTTCAACAGAAATAGAGACCATTTCAAAATGGTCCCTAATAAGAAATTTAAGAGCTCAATAAGTTGCCATATGGGCCCTGTATCACCAATTTGATTCTGCCAAAATATTTTTTTTTGCTCTGGAGCATATCCCCAAAAATTAAAGGGGAGGTGATGTTGACAGATTATTATTACAACAGGAGGCAAAATGATTTTTTTGAGATGATTTTGAAATTAAAAGATATTAAACAGATAATTGGCATCTAAGGTATTCAAGATGGGTATGTTTATTTTTGATTTTGATGTAAAGGTCGTCTGAGGAATATTATCCTGCTCGTGACAATGCATGAGTGCATTGATACAAGTGATTCTTATATTTTGTAGATGTGTACTGCATTATTTGTGGAGTAGGTGGTCATACAGACACCCAGGGTGCCACTCCTATGGGGTGGGTATGGCGATCTTCATCGCAACTCGCCCTGGTGGGATGGCACTGACTGAGCACCCTTTTTCCTGTGTTCATTCCTTCTGGAATGTTTCACTTTAAACAATGCCTGGGTTGTGCTGGGGCTGTTTTTTGGAGGCCCGTAATAATTTGTTGACACTTTATGCCCGGCTTCACTTGATGTAGGATGATCTATAATGGCCGAAGCGAGTTCGCGAATGCACGGGATTGTCTTTGTTGGACAGTGTGAACTAACATTGTCCTGTTTTGCTGGACGAGGATCTTTAAATATGGCCGAGGATGAATCGCATGTGCGTGGTAGTCAATCTTCAGGTGGACTGACCTGTGCATGTGCGAGACGTCATTCTCGGCTGGTCAGGATGACACAAGGGAAGTGGGCGTGAATTGGGCGTCTGCATCCCAATGGCAACGTCAGACGCCAATCAGGGTGGAAGGGATATTTATGGGCCCACATTGTGCCAGTCCTGTGCTGCGGCCGCTCATCCTGTTGGACACTGGGAGGATATGTTTTGTGGTAAGTTGGACAGGTGAATATACAGTGTATACAATTGGGAAGTAATTGGGGTTGATCTAAACACAATGATTGATGGTGGCCTTTTCATTTACTTGGACAGATTGTTCAAGTTACTTATCCTAAAGCATCGCTTTTTGCACTGAATAGAATTTAATTGTACCTTGGGGGGCCATATGGAGAAACCTATTCAATTTTAATATTGGATTGGAATCCTGGTGTTCTGTTGTTTAGCCTTTATAAATCCACTAAGGTGAGAAAGCTATACAAGAGGTTTCAATGTGAGTATTCCAACATGATGACGACCCCAAACACACCTCCAAGACAACCACTGCCTTGCTAAAGAAGCGGAGGGTAAAGGTGATGGAATGGCCAAGCAGGTCCAGACCTAAACCCTATTCAGCATCTGTATCTTTTCTATCCTACCTTAAGACTATCAACTTATAGGCGTTAAGCCGAAGCCCCGAACACGCGGGCCAAATGTCGTTCAACTCGGAAAAAAAACCTTGTAGTGTGTACCTGGCTTTAGGCTAGTACTAAGTTCTTGTGACAATGGACCCTTTATTTTTATCCTAGAGATTTTTTTATTGGTATTGAAATGGGCATAAAGTAACATCAATGCTGGTGCAGCTGTGCATGGTAGCCAATCAGCTTCTAACTTCAGTTTGTTCAATTAAACTTTGACAATAAAACCTGGACGCGGATTGGTTTCTGTGTAGTGCTGCACCAGATTTTGCAGGCTCCAATTTTAGTAAAGCTCTCTCAAAGTCTCTGCAAATTAGCACACACCGGGGACGTAACTAGAAGGGTCGCAGAGGTCGCCACTGTCACCCGGACCCATGCTCCAGGGGGCTCGTGAGGCTCCCCTCTACACCTGGACAGGAGGGGCAGCATAGAGATGAACCAATGCCCTCCATGTTCCTCCTGCAGCCGATGAATGCCCGCCTCTCCTCCTCTGCCTCCCGCAGGCATTCAGCGGCTGCAGGAGGAACATGAGGGCATTGGTTCCTCTATTTGCCGCCCCTCTGGTCCAGCTTCCTTCCACTGCTCGTTGTCCCCTTTGCTCTCTCCTATCCCCCCCTGTGATCATTCCCAGCAACTTCTGTGCTCTCTTTCGCAACCCTTCCAGCTTCCTTCCACTGCCCGTGAGCCCCTCTGCTCTCTCATCGCCCCCTCTGATCTTCTCAGGCAACGTCAACTTCTGTGCTCTCTCTCCCGGCTCCCCTGCTCTCTTCTCTAGTCCCCGTGCTGTCTCCTGGCCCCACTGTGACCTCATCCCCATCAATGGCAACTTCTGTGCTCTCTCCCAGCTCTCCTCCCCCTCTTCTCCATCCCCATGCTGTCGCCTGCGCCCTTCCCCGGAAACTTCTGTGTTCTCTCTCGCACCCCTTCCAGCTTCCTTCTGCTGCCTGTGATCTTCTCTGCCTCTCCTGGCCCCCCTGTGATCTTCTCTGCCTCTCCTGGCCCCCCTGTGATCTTCTCTGCCTCTCCTGGCCCCCCTGTGATCTTCTCTGCCTCTCCTGGCCCCCCTGTGATCTTCTCTGCCTCTGGTCCTCTCCGTCTCTTCTAGTGTC
>BLSH010387658.1:124509-139655 GCA_018402905.1 Glandirana rugosa | reverse complement strand
GATCTTCTCTGCTTCTCCTGCCCCCCCCCCCCCCCCCTGTGATATTCTCCGCTTCTCCTGGCCCCCTCTCTGGCAACTTCTGTGCTCTCTCCTGGTCCCCCCGGTCCCCGTGCTGTCTCCTGCCCCCCCCCCTTTCCCCCGCAGCTGCTGCAGGGGATGTGTCAGGATGGAGAGCAGGGAAGGGGCCGGCAAATATCTAATTTACAGACCCTTCCTTGTCTGAAATGACAGTCACTATGCTTCAGTTCGAGAATGAGCAGGAAGCTCTGTACAGAGCTATTCTTGTCCATTCATTCTGTGGAGATGATGCCGCGGAGAAGGAGATTGAGGGCTGTGTTCTCAATCTTTTTCTGTCTCAAAAGGTGAAACATCAGGGGTCTATTTATATCCCACTGAAGCCCCCCAGGAGGCTCATAAAAAAGGTACATAATAATTAAAATATTGTAAAACAAATTAAATAAAATAAATGGGTAAAAAAAAAGAAAGACCATTATTGACACCAGTGGCGGAACTTACGACCGGGCCCTGGCGTTCCACCACTGGGCTCGGAGGTAAAGGCCACAGATAACTGGCAAGTTTTCAAACTGCTGAGGACAAAACAAATGAAAGACCTCATCACACACTGTTGCAATGGGGTCTTTTTGAAGGTGGTTGGCCAAAACTTTTGTAACTAAATCAAAAACAAAAAATTGTACAAGTTGCAGCATAACAGTGTGCCGGTTGCATTAATTTCCAATTTTCAGCAAGTACAGAAAATACCTGTTGATCTTGATCTAGCCAGAAGTGTCCTTGTTGCTCCCTGTTAAAGGCTAAATTCACGTTTGTGAAAAAATAAATAAATGCATAAATTTGCACGAAATTTATTGCATTTTTTTTTTCACTGAAGCCTGCAGATCCTAGCACCCACAATCAGTGGATTGTGGGTGCATCGACAGGGTCCTACACACAGCCTAGTGCTCTCTGTCCATGTCTCTGTACAGGCAGACAGATCCTGAGCTGTAGGCAGTGTGAATGCTGAATCTTCTTATCTCGATTGTGCAAACTACTAGTCCCATTTATCACCATTTTATGGAAAACAAAAGGTAAACAACCATTGCTCATACAAAAAATTAGAGTGTTTGGCCCATAACCTCTAACAAAGTGCATTAGTTCAAAAAGTGCTGTAAATAATAATAGTCTCTATGTAAATCAGGCAATTGTGAATTCATAAAAGCAATATTGATTGGCAAAAAAATATAGTTGATGAAAAAATGCTGTAAATATTAACAATGTGGATCAAACTAGCACAAATGATAAATTAATGCCATGACAGTTAGCAAATAAAAGGGTTCATCAGAAATCAAATAAAAGAGTCCATAACCGTGCTTTTTGAAAGTGACCAAGTGCAGTCTAAACTTTAGTTTAATTTTCACGGCATTAATCATTTGTTCTAGTTCAATCCACTATGTTAATATTTACAGCACTTTAAGCATTTTTTTTTTATCAACTATATTTTTTTTCCAATGAATTCACAATCAAAATTGCCTGATTTATAGAGACTATTATTATTTATAGCACTTTTTGAACGAATGCACTTTATGTTAGAGGTTATGCACCAAACACTACAATTTTTTGTATGGGATTTTCACTTGAGTATTCACTTAAGGAAGAGTGGGCTGCACTACCGCACTATATCAATTGTTTTGAGGCACCGTATCTCTGTTTTTTTATACAGCACAAACAACCATTGCTGCCTCCTTGCTTACTGGGCACTTTCTCCCCTTCCTGCCCAGGCCAATCTTCAGCTTTCAGTGCTGTCGTACTTTGAATAACAATTGCGCGGTCATGCAACACTGTACCCATATGACATGTGTATAAATTTATTTCACACAAATAGAGCTTTCTTTTGGTGGTATTTAATCACTGCTGGGTTTTTTATTTTTTTGCTAAAAAAAAAAAAGGAAAATGACCAAAAATTTTGAAAAAAAACTTTCATAGTTTGTTACAAAAATTTGAACACAGAAAGGTGGCACTGATAGGCAACACTCTTAGGTGGGTGGCACTGATCGGCAACACAGAGGCAGCACTGAAGGGTGGCACTGATAGGTGGCACTGGTAGGTGACATTGATAGGCAGTACTGATTGGCAGCACTAATGGGCATTGATAGGTGGCACTGGTGGGCACTGCATAGAAACAGTGGCTCTCACTGATCGGGACCGATGTCCCACTGACAGAAGCCGCCAATCTGCTTTTTTATTTTCTCTCTTCGCGCTGTCAGCATGAGGAAAAAGAAAAGAAAAATTACTTGCTTCTGTTTACATCACATGATATTGGCTGACAGCTGATAACGTGTTAAGGGGTCGGGATCGCCCCCCCCCCCCCTTACTCTGATCTGTGATTAGCCGAGTCTCATTGACTCGCTGATCACAGAGCGTGCAGCGCGCACCCGTCATGGGGCGCTCAGACAGCGCATGCTTGGGAGGATGCACACAGACGCCCTCCCGGCAATTAAAGTGGAGTTCCAACTTTTTAAAAGTCAGCAGCTGCAAAAAGTGTAGCTGTTGACTTTTAATAAATCGAACACTCATCTATCCCTTGCTCCAGCGATGCGGCCGCCCGCTGCCCTCCTCCTCCGTGTGGGGCCGGCATCACAAGTGTGGGCGTCCAGCTTTGGCTTCAAAGCCGGGCGCGCACTGCGCAAGCCGCGCTGCGAATGGCGGGTGTATCTTCTGGGATTGTGACGTGTCCCAGAACATCGCCGGGAGGGAGGGAAGGGGGAGAGGTGAACTACCTCCCGGTTCCGCGGCACCAGGAAAGGAAGTGGAGCTGGGACCCTGGGAACACAGGGTCCCCGCTTCACCCCCCAAAAAAATGACATGCCAATAGTGGCATGTCAGGGGGTCATCTACACTTAAAGCAGAAGTTCCACTTTTGGGTGGAACTCCGCTTTAAGGCCTGCTCTGTAGCAGTCTTTTGCCTATAGCGCGGGCGAGGGGTGGTTAATAAAGTAAATGAAAAAAGTCACCACATCTAAGGACTGGTAAGCTGCAATAAATGACATTGTAGTTGTTGAGATACATTCAAAGTATTTTACATAAAATATGGGTGTACGTTTTATGAATAGCATGTAAAAAATAACTCACACCCAAACAGAACAATAGAGCACATTTTTTATAAACCGTATATAGCCAACATCTGTGTTCAAAAAGGTACATGTTCCTATAATTTAGTAAATTATCGACAGCATATGATATTTAGCCTGTTGGTACTTGTTGGTTTTTAAATTCATCATTTTTGGGTGAGTCTTCTGATTCAAAATCTTAAAGTGTCACTAAACACACATTATAAAAAACTATCAATAAATGGTGCATTACATGCTGTTCATATTCACTCAAATCATTATGGGATTTATTTTCTGTACTCTGTTTGATCCTGCTGCTCTCCATCTCCCCCTTCTGTCCATGTCCCCAATTCAGCGAAGGATTTTGCAGAGCAGTGTTGGCAGCTCTGCACATGCTCAGTTCTCAGTGAGTTTCTATGCTGAGCATTTCCTCCACATTACATCTGAGCAGCCCATGTGACTATAGAGTCACACATGTGGGCGTATACACAGTGGTAAATGACAGCCCATTCTCTCCCTCCTCCTCCTCCATGCCCACTAACCAGCTAAACACAATGGCGGTGGGATATTACATGTAGATTGATGGAGGCCTCATCTCCCTCTTATTCTAAGCCACAGGCTAGAAGGGTGCGACACAGCCTGTGACTGGCAGAAATTCTGGAAAATTATACGTCTTGAGGAGGGGTAAACCAACCCATGCACTTCAGCTGGAGTGAAACTATAAACCCCATCATGGTCCTGCCTCTGGGAGTCATACTTGGGGTTTTCAGAGTCCTGCAATGGGACTTGTAGTGCAACAAAAGCTGGAGTGCCAAGGTTGCCTGCCCATGGTCTAAAGTCCAATAAATGGTAATATAACAGGCTTTTTGGAGGCATTAAATTATCTCCCCACAACTTGCTTTTTTTGACTATAAAGACCAAAAAAAAAAATCCCTAGTAAGAACCATCCAAAAAATTTAGGGAACAGCCAGCTTTCTAACTGTATGGATCATCATGATTTATCCAAAAGTTTCTATGAAAATTGAAAAACAGAGGGTATGTTCTCTTTTTATTGTAACTGAAATCTGGTTGAATGTACCTAAATATTACCACATGTATGGCCAGCATTGAACTGGAGCAAATATAATGACGGTTTACATGTGACTAGATATCCTGCACTAAGCCCAATACCCAACTAATGGAGAGGCTTTTGCTTCCCATACTAACCAATCAGACTCTAGCTGTTTTTCTAGGTTAAATTAGAAAATGAAAATATTGAATTGGCTTGTGATCATTTAACAAGAGTGATCAATATATTTTCAGAAAAAGCTTTTTACCTGCTAATTCCATTTTGATGGGTGCCGGAGCCTCAGCGCATATCAACTCCATCCGAAGTACTTGCACATTGGGGACGTTTGGATCTAAGGCAAAAATTAAATCAGCAATCATAAGAGAGGCTCCACAACAACAGCAATATACACAAATTATAGATTTGCATACCATATATATATATTACATACACACACATACATACACTAGGTGATTTTGGCAACCAAAAATAATTGGCTAAAAACTGTTTTTGGTATCGGTCGAAAGGGGGCGGGGTCCACCCCGGGTGCCGCCCATTGCGTGGGGTGTCCGGTGAGTGTATGCAGGAGATGAGAAGTTTCACATTGCAGATAGCAAGGCTTGTAAGAGCCTCTCTGTGCATGAAACGATCATGTGATGTAATGTAACTGCATGCAGAGAGAGAGAGAGATAAGCTGCCAGAACTCAGCGGTGATGGTGGGGTGGGCGGGACCGAACAGCTATCAAACACCAGCCAATGGGAGCCAACCCCCTCCTAGCTGTCACCAGTTGTACAGAACAAGAAACAAGATTAATGCTATATAAAGTGCCACGCTTCAAAATCTATAAACTCACAATACAAAAAGTGCACTGTGCATGTATGGAACTGTAAATACCTGTAACTGAATGCATCAATCCTCATATAATACAAAAGTGCACTGTGCATGTATGGAACTATAGATGAATGCATCAATCCTCATATAATACAAAAGTGCACTGTGCATAAATAAATCTGTGAATACATCAACACTAATATTATATAAAGTGCACTGTGCAAAATCAGATAACAGATGAGAAAAAAAATTCATAATATTGGCGATTCAAAAATCAAAATAATCGAATAAAGTTCGTAATCATAAAAGTGGACATATGATGTGACTTGTGAAGAAAATGAGCATCAAAAAGAGTTCCGTACCAAAACACCACGAAAACACCGGTGTATCCTCCAAAGGAAAGATTAGGCTTGCTTACCCTAAGGAAGCTATAAACAAGTCCGTAGTGATAAGCATCCAGCCAGTAGTATACCGATGGTACCGGGGAAAGACAACCGGGGGTCCTTGCAGACAGGCACACTTCCCGAATCTCAGTTTACATAAAAAAACAAGAGACTTAAACATAGTGTAAAACCGTCAGATTTCCAATTTATTAAAAAGGTATTGCACTTACAGGTTATCCCAAATTCCAGGTATCTATAAAATCAGATCCTCTTTTGGTCACGTGAACATAGACAGGGCGCAATGGTATGGAATGGACTTTTCCACCCAACGCGTTTCGTCTACATAGACTTCAACTGGGGCATTTGATTATTTTGATTTTTGAATCACCAATATTATGATTTTTTTTCTTATCTGTTTTTGCAAAGTGTACTTTATATAGTATTAGTGTTGATTTATTCACAGATGTATTTATGCACAGTGCACTTTTGTATTGTATGAGAAATGATGTATTCAATTACAGGTATTTACAGTTTCATATATACACCGTGCACTTTTGTATTATATGAGAATTGATGCATTCATCTTGCATTCATCTATAGTTCCATATATACACACTGCACTTTTGTATTATAGGAGAATTGATACATTCATCTATAGCTCCATACACGCACAGTGCACTTTTTGTATTGTGAGTTATAGATTTTGAAGTGCGCCACTTCATATAGAATTTCATATAACAATTTATTGGATTGTAGTGTCAGCTGCTGGTATAGCAGGGAGTGCAGTAAAATTATTAACAATCTTTTCAAGAAACAAGATTAAAGAGGAGCTCCAGTCTCCTATGTAAAAATTACAAAAACTGTAGCTGCTGACTTTTAATAAAACACAAACTCAGCTGTCCCATGATCCGGCGATGGACTCACCTGAGCAGAGTTCACCTCCTGTTGGCTGTCCCCCGCACCTTAACTGTGGGTACCCACCTGTGACCGTCTGCGTCTGGGCAGTGCATTGTGAATAGTCCTGTAGTCTTCTGGGACCGGTTGCGTGTCTTAGAAGACTGCGGGGAGGAGAACTTCCAATCGCCTAGGCTAGGGGTCTTCAAACTTTCTAAACAAAGGGCTAGTTTAACGTCCTCCAGACTTCAGGGGGCTGGATTCTGGCCAGTGGGGG
This sequence comes from Glandirana rugosa, assembly GCA_018402905.1. Classification (NCBI taxonomy): domain Eukaryota; kingdom Metazoa; phylum Chordata; class Amphibia; order Anura; family Ranidae; genus Glandirana; species Glandirana rugosa. Next base: position 133,120 of record BLSH010387658.1, on the reverse strand, counting down.
TAATAATGTCCCAGACCCAGCATTCGGGAGAATAAACATGTCCTCAGGGTTGGTGGGCAGTAGTACGAGGAATAGTGCCTCATCATTGGTATCAGAGGGAAGAATAGTGTCCCATCCCATTCGTAGGAAGAATAGTACTCCAATCATTGGTATCAGTGAAAGAAATGGTGCCCCATCATTGGTATCAGTGGAAGAAATAATGCCTCATCGTTGGTGCCAGTGGAAGCGATAGTGCTTCATATCATTGAAAGGAATAAGGCCCCAAGGGCCGTATACAGGCTAGCTAAGGGCCACAGTTTGGAGACCCTGGCCTACATGATCAAAGCATAAGTGGCAGTAGGTACCTATCAAAATCGGTTACCCGCTACCCCCCCCCCCCCCAAAATACCTCCACTTGAGAAACAGGAGTGGGGGGAGGCCTTAAAAAGGAACCTCTTCCTCCTTTGGGTGGAGCTTCATTTTAAGACAGTTTCATCTTTTTTTGAACTATAGTGAGTCTTCTGACTCCTCTCAATAGTATTCCCTGTACAAGACCATGTAGTTCTCTTGCGGTTTTGGCTGGAGTTCCACTCAGACCCAATATTGTTCATACACATCTATGAACTGGTGTGGTCACTATGAGGGCCTCTCTGGACAGTGAACGCACTAAAAACGGGGTAACAAAAAGAAACACACCATCACAGCTGAGTATTCATGGAACCCTGAATTCCAAAAGCCTGTAAAGAAGATGTTTCACATCAATATATATATTTTTTTTTAAGTGTTCGGTTTCCCAGGGGACAATGTATATGTAGTCTTTTGTCCCATCTCCTTATGTGTTGTCTAAAGCTAGTGGTGAAGTCAGACAGGGTGCCCCTCCTCCCTCCACTGGCACCCGATAATGCAGCTAGCAGGGAGACGGCTCCTTTGACTGACGCCCCTTTTCTCCATCTCCAAGCACTTTCTTAAGACAAATGTCTCACAAGTAGTCAAAAAAGAAAGGGGTAGCCCCTGGAAGTCACATCTAAGGTGTCCTCGAGTGGCGAGTAGAGTGGCAACGTCAGCCTGGACCCGAACCAGGCCACGCCATCAACGCGTTTCACTCTGCCCCTCAGCTTAGTCATGGGGATCACAAGTAATGCTGGAAGAGGGGGCTGGCTTGTCAGCCAAAACATTCCAAGCAGGCGGGCACGTGCTTGGAGATAGAGAAAATGCAGTCTTTCAAATCAGCCGTCTCTTTGCGAGTTGCGTTGTCAGACGGCCGTGCGTGGAGGAGCGTCGCCCTGTCCGACCTCACAGCTCGGCTTAGATAGCACCTAGGATGACGGGACAAAGTACTACATAAACTTTGAGCCCTGAAGAACAGAATAAATTAGACACAATGGAAGTGTGATATTTCTAGTTCTGTTTCTACCCTGCGCACAGCACATTGACTGCAACCACACCACTCAATGCCAAGAGGCAGCTGCAAAAGTAAACCAAATCTAGGATATAATATAAAAAGGAGATCAAAATGATGCTAAATATAGTTAATGCGTACATGAAGTGTGGACAGGTAATTCAATGTGGTAAATAGTTCCAGGAACAATTTGAATTAACCCACATTTTTCCCCATGAACATCTCTGCTGGCTTCAGAACCGTCCAGGAACATTCCAGCACAATTCCCATCGAGAACTAGAAGAAGTGTATTGCATCTCAAAGGAGTGTTAAGTCAGAGGTGATGTTGGGGGGGGAATTTCAATGATGGCAGACAAGACAAGGAACAGATTAACCACTTCCCGACCACCTGCCGTGTTTTCACGGCGGCAGTCGGGTTGCTGAGCGCGAATTGCCGTAAAAAGACGGCAATCTGCAAACAGCCGCTAGGGGGCGCGCTCACGCCGCCGCACTCCTGAGGTCCGCGATGAGCGGCCACAGGGAAAGAACGGGGAACCGCCGATGTAAACACGCCGGTTCCCCATTCTGACAGTGCGGGCATGGGAGATCTACTGATCCTTGTCACTGGGATCAGTTAGATCTCTCATGCCCATGGTAGCCCAACCCCCCCACAGTAAGAACACACCCAGGGAACATAGTTAACCCCTAGCTCTCTCCCGCCCAGGTTAACCTCTTCACTGCCAATGACATTTATACAGTAATCAGTGGACATTTAAATTTCTGATCGCTGAATAAATGTCATTGGTCCCAAAAAAGTGTTAAAAATGTCCGACATGTCCGCCCCAATATCGCAGTACCGCTAAAAATCGCAGATCGCCGCCATTACTAGAAAAAAAAAAACCCAGAAATGAATTCTCACCATCCGTAAACGTGGCCACTTTTGTGAAAACCAATCAATAAACGCCAATTGTGATTTTTTTTAATCACAAATATGAGGAAGAATATAAATCGGCCAAAACCAGTAAATAAAAATTTTTATATTTTTTTTTGGATTTGATTTCTAGCAAAAAGTAAGAAATTTGTTGTTTTTTTTGCAAAATGGTCGCTCTTTTGTTTATAGCGGCGATCAGAAATGATGCAGAGGGTCATCAAATACCACCAAAAGAAAGCTCTATTTGTGGGGAAAAAAAGGAGGCAAATTTTGGGTACAACGTCGCATGACCGCGCGACGCAGTGTCGAATCTCAAAAAGTGCTCTGGTCCTAAAGCTGGAAAACCTTCCGGTTGGTAAGTGGTTAAAGAATAATAAAAAAAAAAAAAAAAAAAGATAGAGAACATAAAATAGGGACACATGGGATCACATAAACTAGAATACTCAAAGCTGGAAACCACTGTAGTAGACACCACCACTCTGATGATCTCCACTTCCTCCCGGGTCCAGTGATGAGCAGCTGCCCTGCTGTATTTTGAACACAGGAGGCTGGCTGTTCAGCACAGGAGCCATTCTGAAAATGCTTTGTATTCCCTGAATGTATGCAAAGTTTTCTATGACTGGATGAAGTGAAGAGCGTGACATCACCACCCCACCTCGTTACCTTGTCCATGCAAAGAATGCTTTGCATTCATTCAGAAAATACAAAGCATTCTCTGAATGGTGCCCGTGCCCAGTGGCCGACCTCCTGTGTTCCCAATGCAGCAGTGCCTACCACAGGACCTGGAAGCACGTAGAGATCACAGGAGTAGCGGTGTCTACTACAGCTTTTTCCAACTTCCAGGGGCATCAACCAGGTATGGTATATTCACTATTTCCAAAAGTATTGGGACGCCTGCCTTTACACGCACATGAACTTTAATGGCATCCCAGTCTTAGTCCTTGGATTCAATAATGAGTTGGCCCACCCTTTGCAGCTATAACAGCTTCAACTCTTCTGAGAAGGCTGTCCAAGGTTTAGGAGTGTCTATGGGAATGTTTGACCATTCTTCCAGAAGTGAATTTGTGAGGTCTGATACTGATGTTGGACGAGAAGGCCTGGTTTGCAGTCTCCGCTCTAATTCACCCCAAAGGTGTTCTATTGGGTTGAGGTCTGGACTCTGTGCAGGCCAGTCAAATTCCTCCACCCCAAACTCACTCATCCAGGTCTTTATGGACCTTGCTTTGTGCATATAATCATTTCCCTTTAAAAAATAATTTACCCTAAGAACAGCAGTGTGATAAGTGGACAAAGTGTCACTAAACCCACATCATAAAAAACGATCAATAAATGGCGTATTACATGCTGTTCATACGCAGTCACTATGGGATTCGTTCTCTGTATTCTGCATAAAACCTGGGTGATCTTGCTGTTCTCTATCTCTACCTTCTGTTCAGGTTTCCAACACAGCTAGGGATTTTGCAGCTGAGCATTTCCTCCCTATGAGGTCTGTGCAGCCCATGTGACTATAGAGTCACACATGTGGGTATATACACAGGGGTAAATGAAAGCCCATTCTCTCCCTCCTCCATGCCCACTAACCAGCTTAACACAATGGGGATGGGAAATTACATGTAGATTGATGGAGAAATCACCTCCCTCTTATTCTAAGACACAAGCTGGAGGGGCATGACACAGCCTATGACTGACAGAAATCCGCCCACACCAGGTTATTGCCAATAAATAATAAAAATAATAAATAAGATTTGATTTCAAATATACACACTCCCCAGACACTATTAGGTACACCAGTTTAATTGCTTGGTAATACAAATTGCTAATCAGCCAATCACATGGCAGCAGCCGGATGCATTTAAGAATCTAGACGTGGTGAAGACTACTTGCTGAAGAATGGGGAAGAAAGGGGATTTAAACGACTTTGAACTTGGCATGGTTGTTGGTGCCAGACGGGCTGGTCTGAGTATTTCTAAAACTGCTGATCTACTGGGATTTTCACACACAACCATCTCTCGGGTTTACAGAGAATGGTCCGAAGAGATATCCAAAAATGTCCAGTGAGCGGCAGTTGTGTGGAGGAAAATGCCTTGTTGATGTCAGAGGTCAGAGGAGAATGGGCAGACATGATAGACGCTAGAAAGGCAACAGTGACTCAAACGACTCGTTCCACCCAAGGTATGCAGAATAGCATCTCTGAACACACAACACATCGAACCTTGAAGCAGATGGGCTACAGCAGCAGAAGACCACACCGGGTGCCACTCCTGTCAGATAAGAACAGGAAACTGAGGCTACAATTCACGCAGGATCACCAAAATTGGACAATAGAAGACTGGAAAAACATTGCCTGGTCTGATGAGTCTCGATTTCAGCTGCAACATTCAGATGGTGGGGTCAGAATTTGGTGTAAACAACATGAAAGTATGGATCCATGCTGTCTTGTATCACCGCTTCAGGCTGGTGGTAGTGGTGGTGTAATGGTGTGGGGGGTATTTTCTTGGCACACTTTGGGCCCCTTAGTACCAATTGACTATCATTTAAACACCACGGCCTACCTGAGTATTGCTGCTGACCATGCCCATCTCTTTATGACTGCAGTGTCCCCATCTTCTGATGGCTCCTTCCAGTAGGATAATGCACCATGTCACAAAGCTCCAATCATCTCACCACTGGACAATGAGGTCCCTGCACTCCAATGGCCTCCACACTCCCCACATCTCATCCAATAGAGCACCTTTGGGATGTGGTGGAATGGGAGATTCGTATCATGGATGTGCAGCTGATACGTCTTCAGCAACTGTGTGATGCTATCATATCACTATGGAGCAAAATCTCTGAGGAAAGTTTCCAACACCTTGTTGAATCTATGCCATGAAGAATGAAGGCAAAAGGGGGTCCAACCCGGGACTAGCAAGGTGTACCTAAGGGGGACATGCCCGATCCCTGATCGAGAAGCGGTGGACGTCATAGCACGCCCACCCGGATCGACGGAGTGCCGACGTCATTTTATTATGGCTCAGTAAGGAACTGGTTAAAGGGGAATTTTTAAAAAAAAAAATATTTTTTTTTTTTTATTGCATTAATGTATAAATGTGAGATATGAGGTCTTTTTGACCCCAGATCTCACATTAAAGAGGTCCTGTCATACTTATTTCTATTACAAGGGATGTTTACATTCTTTTTAATAGGAATAAAAGTGACCCAATTTTTTTGTAAAAATAAAAAACAAATTTAAAAAAACGCCCCGTCCCACCGAGTTTGCACGCAGAAGCAAACGCAAGTTGCGCCCACATATGTAAACGGTGTTTAAACCACACAAGTGAGGTATCGCCGCGATCGACAGAGCGAGATCAATAATTCTAGCACTAGAACTCCTCTGTAACTCAAAACTGGTAACCTGCAGAAAAAGTCGCCGATGGAGCTTTTTATGTACCAAAGTTTGTCGCCATTCCACAAGCGGACGTAATTTTGAAGCATGACAAGTTGGGTATCAATTTACTCGGCGTAACAATATCTTTCCCAATATGGAAAAAAATTGAGCTAACTACTATTTTCTTAAATTCAAAAAAGTTTATTTTTTTTAAAAAAAATTGCATTTGTAAGACCGCTGCGCAAATACGGTGTGACAAAGTGTTGCAACGACCACCATTTTATTCTCTAGTGTGTTTGAAAAAAAAAAAATATGTTTGGGGGTTCTAATTCATTTTCTAGCAACAAAAAAATGACCAGTTATACTTACCATTAATGGTGTATCTGGGAAATCTTCCAGGGCGACAGGCCTACTTAGTTGTGCCGTCCTGGAACAATGACTAGAGAAAAACTGATTTTAAGCTGTAAACAACAGATCTCAAAAAGAGGCACGGTCCTTAAGTGGTTAAGGACTGGTCACAGCGGAGGCTCAGGGGAGAGGGTACCGCCAAGATGCCCACACAGTCCGTGCTCCCAGCCTCAAATCCTGACCTTTTGCATAGTCGCAGCTGCCAAGAAGCCCCAGAAATACATCCGTAATTCAATAAGGCCTGCTCTTAATTTAAAGGATTACTGATAACCGGGAGGTCATCCGGAGAGCCATGGGAGAACGCTGCTCACACAACTTCATGGTGTCACAAATATTCCACAAAACTTTCACCCAGGAAGATCTCCGGTAAGGAACGGGAAAATGCACAAACTTTTATACTAAAGTACAATTCCAGTTCTGATTTTTTTTTTTTTACTATGTCATTAAAAGTTTGATCTGCTTATATTTTGCCTTCCCTGGTTCCTCATTTCCTCCCTCATCAGCATATAAATGAAAAACGTTAAAGTGGAACTATATGAAAAATATGAAAGTTGGGGAACAGGCATTAATTTAAGGCCTCATTTACACTGCTGCTGGTAAACGGAAGTTTTGAGGCATTTGGGTGTTTTGTTTTTTTTTTACACAGGGTCGTTTAAGGTAGTTTCCAGGCAGTTGAGTTTAAAGGCTTTTTTTGGAACGCAAAAAAAAAAAAAAAAAAAAAAATGGGTTCACACACCAGTTCAGAGGCATTTGAAATGCCAAACAGCTTGTAAACGCCGCTTAACGCGGTAACGCGTCTAGAACCATTTCGTTTACAGGCGTTTCCATTCTATAAAAAAAAAGCTCCTAGACGCAAACACAGCATGCAAAACGTCTGTTTTAGACTCTGGATTCTAGCTGTCAAAAAAAAAAACAACAAAAAAAACACGTTCAGGGGAGGTTGATATAGCATCCCATGTAAATGGAGCCTTAAAGTACAACTAAAAGAAGAACTTTTTTGTACAGTTTTGGATAGAATCTAGAGGGATTAGAACCCCTATCAGGTTTTTATTTCCGTCTGTGTCCCTGTTAGGGAGAGTCACCCTCTCTATCTGTCCTGTTTACCATTATCATTTAAACTGAAAGTAAAATAAAATCCCAAATTTTTAGTTGTCCCCAGATATGTAATAGAGGTGAAATCTTCCAATGGGGACACTACTTCTGGCGGCTTCCAATGGGGACACTACTTCTGGCGGCTTCCAATGGGGACACTAGTTCTGGCAGCTTCCAATGGGGACACTAGTTCTGGCAGCTTCCAATGGGGACACTAGTTCTTGCGGCTTCCAATGGGGACACTAGTTCTGGTGGCTTCCAATGGGGACACTAGTTCTGGTGGCTTCCAATAGGGACACTAGTTCTGGTGGCTTCCAATGGGGACACTAGTTCTGGTGGCTAGCCTTAACGTGCACTGTTTCGGCCATGGGAATGGAAGTGAAGGGAAAACTCCCCAATGGGACAGAGATGTTGAAAAATAATCTGACAGGGGTTGTAAAAACAAAAAACAAAAAAAGTTTTGCCCATCGTTCTACTTCACTGCAGAAGACATATGCTAGGTCTCTTCTGCATTAAAAGGTACTTAGCTGCCTGTACACTGAGAGGCGTATGCACGGCTTGTTGTACAATTTTGGCAATGCAAAGATGAATGAAATCCCAGGCATGCGTGGCAGTGACACCATCTCTGCCTGGCCAACGAAAGCAGCCAGCGATTGGCACCCAGAAGATACCAGTGGCGGCTGGGCACTGTGGGACGCCACATTGCTAGAATAAAGGTGAGTATAGCTCCGCCTATCTTTAGGATTTACTTACCTACATCTCATCATTGGGTCTTAAAGTGTTTGCAAACCATCAATTTTTTTGTATGAAAATAACAAACATGTTGTACTTACCTGTTCTGTGTAATGATTTTGCACAGAGCAGCCCTGATCCTCCTCTTCTGAGGTCCTCCCGGGCCCCTCCTCTTCACTGGGTGCCCCCACGGAAAGCCGCTTTCCCTGGGGGCAGCCCTGTGGGCTTGCTCCCGAGTCTGGGTGCTGCGTCCATTGACACAGACTGTGGGACTCAGCCCCCGCGTCACAGGATTTGATTGACAGCAGCAGGAGCCGATGGCTATCAATCTGTCCAATGAGGAGAGGGACAGTGGCTGCGCTAGTGCACATCACTGGATCGGGCTCATTAGGACACTGCGCCCCCGACTCAGGGTGTCAGACACAGTTACCTGCGTCGTGGGTCTGAGCCCTCGTTCGGGTGTCCCGACGGGGGTCCCTTTCGCCGAAAGGCACCCCCGTGGGTCACTTCTCCTCCCCGGGCCCTCCTGGAGTCTTCTCCTCCTAGTCCCGACGAGACACGTTTTAGTAATGTGTCTTGTCCATTCATGTTGTACAAACAATAAAAGTATGTTTTTTTAACTACCAAACGTTTGTGAAATTCTGGGTTACTACTCTACATCCATTCATTTAGGATTTCTATCCGCCTCGATATGAGTGGAAATAAGATCGTTACACCGCAGGGT
>BLSH010387658.1:105106-118776 GCA_018402905.1 Glandirana rugosa | reverse complement strand
GGGAAGGCCTCTAAAGGACCCCCACCGGCCGGCCACCCCAGAGCTGCCCCGGTGCCCACTCTCCATGCTCCTAGGGCGGAAGAGGGGTCCACTCACCAATCCGACAGGTGCAGCGGGTAGCCACCCGGAGCAGACCTACCTCCCCAAACAGAGGCATGCTGCTGGCCAGGCCACTGGACAGGCGTACCAGTCACTGGGCTCTAGTGGGTTCTAGCCACTGGCCACCCGCACGGAACGGGCGCTATGCGGTGGGCCCCCCTAAGGGTGCTCGCATAGTGTCGGCCGGACTGGGGAAAGCTTTGGATTCGAGATATCCTCTATACCACCAGCCGGCTTCTTGATAGCAGTCTTCATCAGACGAATCTTCAGGAGACCGCCGATCCCATAGGAAACCAGGTCTACTCCTTGCACTAGGCAAATAAAAACTGATGTGCTGTACGGGGCAGGGGGATTATATGCTAAGGTGAGGACGGCCCCCTGGGAGGGGCCAACCTACGCTTTTGTTTGTTTTTGCCTAGTCTACTCCTAGTAGGATGAGCATAACCCCCATGTGTCATAAGAAGGCTGCGTCTGTCAGTGAACGGAAGAGAAATGTGGGTGGAACTCCGCTTTAATGCATAGAGTGCATTAAGGCGAAAAACCTTAAGGCTTTACAACCACTTTATTGTCCATATGTGATGCTGAGCCACCATGATTGAAAGAACTGAAATCAAATGCATGAAAAGGGACGGGCCAGGGACAGTAAGGCTGGGAAGGAAAGTGCTTCATGATGCTGGATGTCCTGCAGCCAGGAAATGAGTTGGGCTCTATCTGACTTGCTGAAGCTTCTAATGCACACTGTGAAAAGCTCACAGTGTTTAGTGAAATCAGAGCATAGCAGGACACGGGGGTGGGGATTTCCCTGTTTGGGACAGAAATACAATTCTAAAACAAAGTTCCACTTTAAGGAGAAAGTAGGACTAGGTTATGGATGAGAGCACAATCCGTATCTGGTCTATAGACTCCTGGCACTGGACACATTATATATATTGTGCTTCTGCGGAGCCGGCTGCTTTATCATTTCAGCCCAGGCCAGCACTATAAAACAGGCAGCAAGAGGCAAATTAACAAGCTATTAACCCACGCCTCGGCGTTATCTCAGAGGCTCCCAATGCGTTTCACTTAATATTCCGAATGAGATTTTGCCAGAGGACGCCAGTGATCAAACACATCAAAATTCTGCTTTATCGCCGAACTGCCAGCATAAAACAGCGTCTTCCGGAAGCCAGAGCCCAGAGCCACCCGGCACACTGTGCAGCGCTGCTTGCTGGCGATAAAGCTACGAAGGCAATTAGCGCGCTCATCTCGAAGGACGCAGCGCTTTCAATCAAAGAGAGCCATATGAAAGAAAGGCTTTAATCTGTTCTCTTTAATAGGCGCATTCAAGGTCGTAAAACTTTATTTAGTAAATATATTAACATGCATGAATAAAAAAAAAAAAAAAACCCAAATCTTTGAACAAACTGTATGCATATTTTTAATACCCGATAGGGAGAATGCTTTCGAAGTATGTATGTTGCATTTTAAAGCAATTTACTATAGGAAGGTTACTTAAAGCATTACTCTAAACGCAAGAAAACAATGTTATATATTACAGTTATCCACATGCTGTGGCTGCATTTGTTGTCTTTTCACCGGCCTTTTTGCTTTATTTTCCTGCCAGGAACACACTTCCTGTCCCATCAGGGCTACATTAATTTCCCCATTGTATCTCTGGAGGGATCCATGGTTGTAATGCTACACTGGATTTTAATCAGTTCCTGCCAAACCTATAGATAAATGATGGCCATGCAAGGCATTCATCATCATTTCGGGTGGCCATCATGTGACGTCCTCCTGGAACGCACCTCGTGCACGCCTCACAGGCTGTGCTGTGCCACAATCTGTCACAGGCGGTGTCCACCGGACAGAGCCGATGACCGATCACTGTACCGGGCCACTGCCGGTACCTTGTGACTGCTGTGAGCACAGAAAATCACATGACAATTGCAAACAATGGATGGCTTCCATTCATTGTGTACAATTGTGCAGTCCACCTGTACCATGTGATTAGCTGTGGCCAATCACAACAATACACACTGAATAAATCAATTTAATTTAGTAGAAACGGTTGCTTTTAATAGTGAAATTCACTGGTATAAGTAATGTGTAAAAAAAAAATCCTGATTACCTCCCCGAAGTAGTACAATGTTACCATGGTAACACTTGCTCTGGCCACAGTGGGTTTAAAAAAAAGAGAAGAAAAAAAAAAAAAATTCCCTGGTCACCACCACCCCAATTACATTATGATGCTGTACTGCACAGGTGACAGTACATTAAAAAGCAAAAAAAAAGTAAATTCTTTTTTTCTTTTCATAATTTCTAAAAAAATGTGAAACCATTACAACGTCAAATAAACTCACCATTCACCATGCCTTCTACTAAAGGAGTCATTTGGGGGATATTTGTTCTGTCCTGGTATTTTCAGGCCTCAAGAAATGAGACAGGCCGTCAATAGTTTGTGGACTCTATAACTTTGCTACAGACTAAATAATATACATAGATTTGGGTTATTTTCAACAAAGAAATGTAGCAGAATACATTTTGGCCTAAATTCATGAAGAATGATTATTTGCTAAATTTTCTAAGAGAAACAAAGAAAGAAATACATTTTTTTTAAAATTTTTGATCATTTTTCGTTTATTTAGCAAAAATAAAAAACACAGTGGTGATTAATCACTTCGCCACCAGGGCAATTCTGACACTTCTATCCTACATGTAAAAATCATCATTTTTTTTTTGCTAGAAAATCACTCAGAACCCCCAAACATTATATATATATATATATATATATATATATATATATATATATATATATATATATATGTATATGTATGTATGTATTTTAGCAGGGATCTTAGGGAATAAAATGGTGGTCATTGCAACCTTGTATGTCGAGCGGTATTTGCGCAGCAATTTTTCCAACGCGCTTTTTTTTGAAAAAAAAAAGTTTCACGAATTAAAAATGAACAGTAAAGTTAGCCCAATTGTTTTGTATAATGTGAAAGATGATATTACGCTGAGTAAATAGATAACTCACATGTCATGCTTTAAAACTGCGCCCACTCGTGAAATGGCGCCAAACTTTGGTACTTAAAAAACTCCATAGACGACGCTTTAAAAATTTTTTTTGGTTACATGTTCAGAGGTACAGAGGAGATCTAGTGCTAGAATTATTGCTCTCGCTGTAACGCATGCGGAGATACCTCACGTGTGATTTGAACGCAGTTTACATATGCGGGCGTGACTTGCGTATGCGTTCGCTTCTGTGCGTGAGCTCGCGGGAACGGGGTGCTTTAGTTTTTTTTTTATTATTTATTTTACAAAGAATGTAAATATCACCTGTAATATTATTCTGTGACAGGTCCTCTTTATGGAGAGATATGGGGTCAATAAGACCCCACATCTCTCCTCTAGGCTGGAAAGACCGAGATTAGGAAAAAAAACAAAAACAAACAGTGATATCGGTCTTTTCAGCCGGGTTCACGGGCACTGTTTACATCACGTGACGTCATACTGCGCGCCCGGACCTCCAAGGCGCATAGCAATGACTGGTGACCATCTGGTCATCAGTCATCTCTATGCTCAACTTCCGCCGGCGATGGATCTGTTCCCCGGGCCGCCGATGGCACGGGGGGGGCCAGCGAGAAGCACAGGAGAGCGACGTCCCCTCCCGTTGCCGATAGGAACGATCAAGCGGCGGAACTGCCACTATGATTGTTCTCATGGTGCAGAGAATCGCCGGCGGATAAAAATGATATATGAATGATGCCGGCATCGGTCAGATATCACCGCTCAAAGACAAGGACGTCCTTGAACGGCAGCAGTGGGCAAGTGGTTAAATACCACCAAATAAAAGCGCGTTTTGTGTGGAAAAAAGGATACAAATTTCACATGGGTACAGAGTTGCATGACCGCGCAATTGTCATTCAAAGTGCGACAGCACTGAAAGCTGAAAATTGGCCTGGGCAGGAAGTTGGTGAAATTGCCCAGATCTGAAGTGGCAAAGGTGATAGTAAAGCAGAACTAAACCCATCGATTTAACATTTTCAAAAAAAAAAAAACAGTTCTGTGCTGGGAATGTAGCGATCACATTGGTTGTGCTCTCAACCCATCTGTCAAACCATCCAATGGCTGGTGCCATAACTGATCGCATGTGCAGCCCATCATGGCAGATGAAGATCAATCAGAGGCCAAGATGGCAGCTTCCTTGGTTGAAAACAAATAGGATGGTTTAGTTCCACTTTACACCCTCATTTTTTAAGCACTTTCAGCAGCTTGCTTACCGAGTATGCAGCTTGTGTTTTATAATCCTAACCTACGTTCCAAATTAAGATGCTGCACCAGGTATCCTGTTTCAGGGTGGCTTCTTTCTCTTGCAGCATCCTATGGAGTCACCCTTGCATGCAGGGACTACAGTTATTGCTCCCTACATTGTGTGCATCAATAGAAACACACAGCCCCATAAGCTTATTTCAAGACACCCACTGCTACTCCTTTCTCCAAGCTAACAGACTGGCTGGAGACTGCACTATCCACTGTTAATTCTTTCCCTTGGAAAGTTTGGGGAAGCAGCACTGAGAAAGCAGGAACCAGCGGCACAGAAAGTTGTAAAATGCAGGAGCTGAGATAAGAATTGTAACAAACAGCTTATAGGGAATGTGGTTCGGAGAGTGCTCTGGAATCTAGAGTTCCCAGGATGGCCGTTCACAAAAAGGTGGCGGCAGGGGGTCCGGCCAAGGTTCCAATTCCATCAGCTGGATGCCTAGTTTTTTTTTTTTTTTGTACAAAAGTCGGCATATCTGCTGGTGTGTGCAGGATGCATTTGAGCACCATCTAAGGGGTCTTTGTCCCAGGCCTTTAGGAAGGATCTCCTCCTAACATTTGTCGAAATGTACTGTACAAAGTACATCTCTGGGTTGTGTAGGAACCCTGGCATATGGTGGACCCCGTCAATTGTGATGGGCTCTGTGACTGGATTACCCAGCAGGGTGTTGAACTCTGTGGATTGACAGGAATAGTAGTTTACACAAGAGAGATAACATTGTTTATTTTTTCTTACTGGCAGAATAACATGACCACTACAATGATATGAGCATTAAGAAAGTGAGGACACCCCAGAAAGATGGCCACCGACACTATGATAACACCTCAATAATGTGACGATGACGATACCCCAATAAGATGATCATGAGAATGAAAGTGTAGAAATGTCATCACAACAAGGATTCCTCAAAAGGATCCAACGTTCCGGAGCCACGCAGGGAAGTGAAAACTTGCCTGGTGAAGGGACCCTGCGTGGCTCCGAAACATTGCCGTTTGTGCACCATGTGAATAAAGCTTTGGACCCTTTTGAGGAATCTGTGTGCTGATGACATTTCTACACTTTGCTTGTCCGCGGTTTCCAGCCGGTAGTCATTACAGCACCCAGCATTACTGGAGCCATTTTCAGAAACGTGTGCATGGGGAATATTATGTTTGGATGATAATGACACACAAATACATTGGGCATGGAGTTCACCAGAGCTTAGCAACAGGGTGCTATACAGATACAGGGCTGTGATCTACCCAGCTGGTGGTGTAGGACAAGTCTCCCTGCAGTCTGTGTATTGTGCAGCTAATAAGATGGTCCCTCAATGAGATGACCACCAAGAGGATGATCTCCCCAATAAGATGACTACTAAGATGATTTTATCCCAACAAAATGACCACAAAGAGGAGGATTATACCCAAAACATATCACAGCTAAGATTATACCTAGGGTTGTCCCGATACCGATACTAGTATCGGTGCCGATACTGAGCATTTGCCCGAGTACAAGTACTCGGGCAAAATGCTCCGATGCTTGAACCGATACTTGGGCAACCAGGGGATGATCAGTGCAGCGCTGGGGGGGATTTACAATCACTGATCTCCCGACTCCCTGTATATATTTCATTAAAGCAACTGACAGCTGCTTCTCCTCCCGCGGCTTTCAGCTGCTACAATGAAATATATACAGGGAGTCGGGAGATCAGTGATTGTTAACTCCCGCTGCACCAATCACCCCCCTTGACTGGCCCTGTATCCTTCTCCAGTCCCCCTGTGTCCTCTGATCCCCCTTATTGCTCCGATCCCCCTCTTTGTCCGACGATCCCCCTCTGTGTCCGACGGGTCCCCTTCTGATCGGTCCCTCTTCATGCTCCTCCAGTCCCCCTTGTCCTCGATCTGTCAGGACGGAGAGCGGAGGAAAGAGCCGGTAAATCTGAAATTTATCGGCTCTTTCCTTTTCTGAATGGACAGTCAGTGATCATGGACTGTCCATTCATAAATGTCACTGAGCATCGTAAACTGCGCTTACGATGCTTTAGTTTATGAATGGGGAGGAGCCGCTGTCTCTTCTCCATTCATCTTCAATGCAGCTGAGGCTTCTGAGAAAGGGACTGGGGAATCTCCATCCTCAGCCCCCTTCTCCCTGTCTCAAAAGAGATGTCAGGGGTCTGTTAAGAACCCCTTATATCTCACCAAAGCCCCCCCCCCCCCTTACAGGGCTGATAAAAAAAATAAAAGAAAAGAATTGTAATAAAAAGGTTAAATTGTAAAAATAATAAAAAATAAAATGACCACTAAGATGATGATAATACCCTAAGGATGACCAAATAAATGACCACAAAAATGATGATACCCAAATACAGTAAATGACCACTATGATAATGACGACTAGGAGTATTGTAATTGTACACTTAAATTTTTTTTTCCAACTTAAGCTGCAATTTCATGCTCCCACTTTTATTTCCTACCTCTATTATCTCTCCCAGGCTTTGCACCCTTTATCTCCTCAAAACATACACTTACCTTTCCTTCCTATTGAAATGTTGGTGGACCAAAAAAGCCTTTGTGTGCCCCAACGCAAAGTATAATATGCCTTAGAGCCGCGTAGAGCCGTTATATGCCGTATTAATTATTATCCAAGTTGTCCTATGCTGAAGAGATTGTATTGTACTGTATGGAACTTATTTTCATTATTTGTGAACCATGTATCTGTTTCCAGTCTATATGTCATTTTTAGTGGAGGCAATGTGCCCCACATATATTAGAGGCAATTGTAGCCCAATATATGCAATAAAAGATGTATGGAATGTCTATTACGTTACCTTAATGAAAATTGCCTCAATAAAAACGCATGTTTTTTCATAACCCGTGTGTCTCATTTAAAGTCCCATTACGTCAAAAAGCCCTTTTTCTATAATATGCCTTATGTCAAGAGAGGTCATTACTACCAAACACAGACGCAAAGACAAAATGATTTTATTTTTTTAGGACTATTATGCCCCTGTGACCCACATCTGGTTACACCACTGTAACCACACAGATGGGGTCTATTTTTTTTTAAATTCTTTTAACACTGCAGAGATAGGGTGCGTCTTTCCTCCCCATACCCTGATGTTTGGGTCTTTTGAAGAGCTCCATAAAAGGTGGACTGTCACAGTATAGGCAAGTCCTGTGGGCTTGGTTTTCATTGTCAGACCACAAGGTTACTCTTAAATAAAATAGATTTAAATAGAAAATCCATATTAAACTCATCTAATCTTTATTTTTTTTTTATTGGCATTGGTGGCAAGGTGATGTTTTGACTGAACTGCTCAACACCACAGGGTAGAAAATACAACACCTTGCGTGATGCCGGGTACCGGTTCTGTGCCCCAGGGCTGGCCATTGTCTAGAGACAGATTCCACTTTATAAGCATCTGACGAAGGATCTGATCTATTATTCATTAACCGAGAGCACTAGGAACGCGCATTGGGGAGTAGAAGAAGAATTAGGGACGACTCTGGGAAGATGAAACAGCTGCCGTACCATCACTCTGATATCCTGGCTGTCAAACTACACAATTAATGAATCGCACTTGAGGCTGATGGGAAGAGACATATTACCCACTACAATGGATTATAGAAGAACATTATACTTCCAGTGCTTTATGTGTGAGAATAAACACATTCACCACTACCCTAATACCACTTTAACCACACTTGCGAAGACCTTGAAGGGCAACTCTATTTAAATGCAAATCCTCTAAAGCCTCCTACACTATAGGCATGCAATGTAGAACGACGGGACAATGATTAGTAATGCTGTAGTTCTTTAGACTTCGTTCCATCGCTCAGCTGCCATCGGCTCTATAAAATATCTGTGAATTGATCTCTATGCTACAAAGAAGCTTCCTACCAATTTTGTACAAAATAATCAACATGGAAGGAAACCTATTCTTTCCAAAACATTTAAAGAACACACTATCCCCATGCAGATAATGTCCTAGGACAAAGAGCTGCAGGACAAGAATGCCAATGGCTTGGCCATCATGGTAACTTTATATCTACTGCAGGCTCCTTGTCTTTCACATACAGAAAGCCTGATATGATAAAAATGTCAAAAAGTTTACCCATCAATCAATCTTAAACTAGCGTGTAAGTGTCTGGATATCATCCAGTACAGAGGTGCACGTGTGCTAATACATAGGCCAGGCACTTCCACCAGTAGCCTCCATGGGTTCTCTGAATTGCATGGAAACGCGCGGAGGTTCAAAGCATACACGGCGCAAGTGTCCAATTCCAAAACTGGAGCCAAATGCCTTATTTAAAAGGAGGAATCAGTGACAGAAGATTGTTGGATAATCTTCAGCTTGCCCATATTTCTTGCCTTCATGGATCCTGCATTTATCCCGATTTCTTGTTACTGACTCAACCTACCGCTGGACTTCTCTCCTTTGCTTTAGCTCTAGTTGTGACCTTGGTTCAGGGGATTACTCCGCTTCTACTGATCAACTGTGTTTGACCCTGGCTTGGCTCCCAAATTCTGCTGTCTCCACCACGTGATCACCATGTTTGACCTTGGTATGGCTCCTGACCACGTTGTTACGTCTTCTCTTACCACACCTCTGTGTATGACTGACTATCAGTCTAAACTTGAACCATCTTCGTCCACTACGAGTGTCATGACACCACCTATGACTGAATAGGACGTTCTCCACCATAGTATACCTTGTATTCCTGCCAACGTTCTTGTCCGCCTGCCTGAGAACTACCCAGTTGGAGGCTTTCTGCAGCAGCCACCAGCAAAGCAATTTTTGGCTTTAAGCCTTGCACTCCTGGTCAACTCCAGGGGGGTGTTTGGACAACAAAGGAAGACCTCTCATCACTTTGGCCTCCAACCAGGTATGCAACAGGAAGTCTGAATGTGATGGACGCATGATGCACAAAGAAAGTAAGTTACATGGTGAAGGCCCCCCCCCAACAAGATTAATTGATGGTGGTCATCAATGATGTAAACAAAACTTTGATAAAAAAAAAAAGCACCTAAGATACACCCCCCCACTACAAGTTACATATCACCACAAATGCCAGAGTGAGAGGAATTATTCTAGGCCCATTATTTATGGTTAATTCTAAACCGATGACCTGTACAGGCTTTTAAAATGTCGCCTATGGAAAATATAGGGTACTTAAAGAGGAACTGCAGTCTGCTCACATAATTTGTAATAAAAACATCTTTGCCATTCTGAAGCTTCCTCCAACCACTTTGCATGTTATTTTATATATACTGTGATTCTGTACTTGCCAAATATGCTCCAGAAATCTCCCTCCACTAAGTCTGGCTGCATCCATTTTAACTGTGGGCAGCTGAAGTTGCTGCCTGTTCACTTCCTGGATTTACACAGACACACGCCTCCAGCTATGCAGCTCTCATTGACCCTCTTATGACTCATCCCCCCCTCCCTTCCAGGCAAACTCTCACAAGAGTGAGAGAACTGTGCACAATGTCATAAGCCTAGGCTAATGACCAGACAAGAAACAGGACGTAGCCTGTAAAATGTATGGAAAGATGAAAAAAAAAAAAAAAACAAGATTTTTTACTTACCGTAAAATCCCTTTCTCTGAGTTCATTGACGGACACAGCAGCTCAGACAGTTGGGTTATACTGCCCTCTTCAGGAGTAGACTAGGCAGAACATGCAGTTTAACAACAAAACAGATGCAGCCCCTCCCAGGGGGCAGTCCTCACTGGCAGTAACCCTCCACCCTGCAACAGCTAGCTCAGTTCATAACAAGCAGTACAAACTTGAACAGAAGGGGTGGGTGCTGTGTCCATTAATGAACTCAGAGAAAGGGATTTTACGGTAAAGTAAAAAATCCCGTTTTCTCTTTCGTTCATTGACGGACAACAGCAGCTCATAGACAGTTGGGACATCCCAAAACAGTGTCAAATGAGGGGTGGGTAACGAAACAACTAAACTTCACCCGACCGAACCCTCTGTGAGGAACCAGAAAATGAATGTGTCTCACACAGCTGCTTGCAAATCTTTGCAGCCAAACGCAGCATCCGAAGATGACAAAACATCAACTTTGTAAAATTTAGAAAATTTTGCACAGAGGACCAAGTAGCCGCCTTGCACACTTGAGACACCGATGCCTGATGTCGGAAAGCCCAGGAAGTACTAATCGCCCTGGTAGAGTGAGCCATGACCGGGAAAGGAGGTTCTAGACCCCTAACAGCATAGGCTCAGGTCACAGTTTGCCTAATCCAAGGGGAAATAGAGGCCGACGAGGACGCCAGGCCTTTGCGTGGACCATCCACAACTACAAACACTGCATCCGACCTCTGAAAGGCTGTGGTCGTAAAATACACCCACAGAGCCCGAACAACATCCAGCAAGTGCAGAGCAACCTCCTTAGGATGAGACGGGCGCGGGCAGAGCGAAGGAAGGACAATGTCCTCATTGATATGGAAAGATGACACCACCTTCGGCATGAAGGAAGGTGACGGGCGTAAAACCGCCCTATCCTTGTGTAGGACCAGATATGGAGACCTACAGGACAGAGCCGCCAACTCGGACACCCACCGAGCGGATGTGATAGCTACCAGGAAAGCCACTTTTTGCGAAAGCAACTGTAGCGAGATCTCCCCGATATTCTCAAACAGCAGCCTCTAAAGCACCAAGAGGACCAGCTTAAGACCGAACTTGGGGGGCGACATGTCGAACCCCCTGCACGAAGGTATGAATCAAAGAGTGCGTCACCAATGGACGCTGAAAATAGATCGCCAGGGCACATATCTGACCCTTAATTGTACTCAACACCAGCTTCTGGTCAAGACCCCTCTGCAGAAAAGCCAGAACCCGAGAAACCGAAAAAGATCGGGGATTCCACCCCCCATTCTCGCACCAGGCGATGTAAGCCTTGCAGGTGCGGTGGTATATCTTCCGGGAAGTGGCTCTACGTGCCTTGAGCATGGTGGGGATCATTGAATCTGAGACACCTCGATCCCTCAACACCTGGGATTCAATAGCCAGGCCGTTAAAGCCACAGAGGGTAAAGCAGGATGCAAGATGGGCCCTTGGGACAGTAGGTCCTCACAAAGCGGTAGTCACCAGGGAACGTCCACCACCATTCGTACCACGTCGGCGTACCAAGGGCGCCTCGGCCAGTCTGGAGCTACGAGAACGGTCGGTATGCCCTCTGCTTCTATTCTGCGCAGAAGGAACTTGAGGGGGAAAGGCATAGATGAGCCGATACCGAGCCCACGGAGCCACTAGAGCGTCCGCCAAAGGATCCCTTGTCCTGCTCACGAAGATCTGCACCTTCCGATTGAGACGAGACACTAACAGGTCCACGTCTGGTGTACCCCACCTCAGACAAATCGGAAGGAACACGTCCGGGTGCAAGGACCACTCTCCTTGGTCCAACCCCTGATGACTCAGGTAGTCCGCCTGCCAGTTCTCTACGCCTGGAATGTGAATGGCGGAGATTGCTGGTACGTGGAGTTCTGCCCACCGCAGAATGTGAGCCACCTCCGAGGCCGCAGCCAAGCTTCTTGGTGACTCAAGTTGGCCACTGCCATGGCAATGTCCAACTGGATCCGGACAGGGCACCCGTGCAGCCTCCTCGTCCAGTGGGAGAGGCAGCACCCGATGGCCCGAAGTTCCAGGATATTGATTGGGAGACGAGACTCCTCCGGGAACCAGCGGCCCTGGGCCAAAAACCCTAGGACTCCAGACTCCGGTCTCCTGACTCTGGTCAAGCTGGCATTCGTCATAACCACCGTCCAATGAAGGGGGAGGAACGACTTCCCCAACCGCAGAGCCAGAGCCCGCAGCCACCAGAGCAGTGAAGACCTGGTCTGGTGGTCCACCCTGATCAACCGATCCAGGGACGATGGGGACTTGTCCCATTTCAGAAGAATCTCCCGCTGCAGAGCACGGGTGTCACACTGGGCACATGGAACGGCCTCGAAGGTGGATACCATGAGCCCCCGGACCCGCATGCAAAAGCATAGGGAGGACCATTTCTGGGACAGCAGGGACCGAATCGCCGCCTGAAGCGTCTGCAACTTGGTCGGCGGAAGGAAAATCTTCGCCTGGGCTGCATCCAAGATCAGGTCCAGATACTCCAAACGGTGAGACGGAGTCAGCACCGATTTTGGGAGATTTATCACCCACCTGAACTCCTGCAGAGTGCGCATGGTGATTGCCACATTGTCCCTCAGGGCTGGAGCCGACTCCGCTCACAAGAGGAGGTCGTCCAGGTACGCCACCACCACGATGCCCCTTCGTCTTAACAGAGCCAGAACCGGGGCAAGAAGTTTGGTGAAGACCTGAGGCGCAGAGGCCAGGCCAAAATGGGAGAGCCACAAACTGATAGTGATGCTCCCCTACCGCAAAGCGCAGGAAGTGCTGGTGCTGAGCGCATATGGGAATATGCAGGTACACATCTTTGATGTTGAGGGAAGCCAGGAATTCGCCCTGGTGAAGTGCCGCCACCACAGAGCGGACAGACTCCATCCTGAACTTTCGTACACGTACGAATCAGTTGAGTGCCTTTAGAGGTCCAGGATCGGCCGTACCCCACCCTTCTTTGGAACCACAAACAGATTGGATTAAAACCCTCGGAAACGTTCTGAAGTCGGAACAGGGACCACCACCCCCCCTTGACGCTGCCAGGGACGCTTCTGTCCAACCATGGGAAGCTTGGCGGGCTGGGAGCCCTTGCCCGACGAGCGGGACGTAAGAAAAAGCCTCTTCTGGGCCTAAAAGGAGGGACCCGGCCTACGACGGGGTTCCTTACTCCTCCTAGTCTCTGGAAGAAAGGTGTTCTTCCCACCAGTGAGATCCTTTATGATCTCATTCCACCCTGAAAAGGCAAGTCCACCAGGGCCTTCTTAGATGTCTGGCCAACACTTTAGCCAGAGCAACCGCCTGACAACCACAAAGAAGGCAGACAATTTTGACAACAGGGGGGCCGTATGCAGGGCTGCGTCACACAGATATTTAAGCCCTTGGACAAGCTGGTCAGCGAGCTTCACACATTCAGGAGGAACTTTTGCATTGCTCAATTCACGGTGAAATAGCTTTTCCCATTCTGTGAGCGTTTGCAACACCAGAGCAGAGACCAACACAGGCCGCATAGCTGACCCCGCCAGAACAAACATGGATCTGGAGACAGCCTCGGCTCTTCTATCAGCCGGGTCCTCAAAAGACGGTGTGCCTTCCACCGGGATTGTGGTCCCTTCTTGTGGAAAGAAGGTCTCTGATCCTCCTCATTCCTTGGGGCAGCATCCGG
>BLSH010387658.1:79819-91550 GCA_018402905.1 Glandirana rugosa | reverse complement strand
TCATCATCCGTAAACGCGACCACTTTTGCGCAAACCAATCAATAAACGCCGATTGCGATTTTTTTTTATCGCAAATATGAGGAAGAATATAAATCGGCCAAAAACGGTGAAAAAAAATGTTTTTTTATATTTTTTTTTGGATTTGTATTTTAGGAAAAAGTAAGAAATTTGGGTTTTTTTGCAAAATTGTCGCTCTTCTTTTGTTTATAGCGGCGATCAGAAATGACGCAGCGGTGATCAAATACCACCAAAAGAAAGCTCTGTTTGTGGGAAAAAAAGGACGCAAATTTTGTTTGGGTACAACGTCGCACGACCGCGCAATTGTCAGTTAAAGCGACGCAGCGCCGAATCGCAAAAAGGGCTCCGGTCCTAAAGCTGGAAATCCTTCCGGGGCTGAAGTGGTTAAAAGACTTTTACTCCACCTACTACACAATTAATAATCTCAATATCTCTTCTCCCTTTGAACAAATATGTATTTCCTCTTCTAGAGATAGAAGACACATCTCAAATTTATACAAAATGGGTAACAACCCCTTACATATAGAAAAATCTAAACCCATGCTTCAATGGGAACAAGAACTCAATGTAGTATCTCTATTAAAGATTGGTATATAATGATTGATAATCTTCGGAAAAGTTGCTGTTCTCCCACTGTCCGTGAATCCATCCCCATACAAACTTATGACCAGATGGTATCTGACCCCCTATAGAATTCATCAATTCTACCCCAACAGCTCCCCCAACTGTTTTAGAGGCTGCCCAAATGAAGGAACGCTCTTCCATATCTTCTGGGAATGCAAACACTTAGACTCAATATGGTAATCCACCACAAACATAGCAAACAAACTAGAAGACTAGAACATCACTCTTGCTCCTCAAATTTGTCTTCTATTCATGAAAATGTCCAATATTCCCAGTCACATCAATAGATTGCTACATACCCTCTATAGCGCAGCTCTTTGGATGATTGCCTGCAACTGGTGTACACCTTGTATAACATGGCAGCAAGTCATCTCAAGAATGGCTACAATTAGGCTCACAGAATACATCCATCATACGTTACATAATCATATTAGGAAATATGAACAAAAATGGTCTCTATGGGATTCTGTACTTAACGATTAATATAATTTTCTAAGATATAGATTACCTGATGTCTTTAATATTGTACCATATATGCTTTCCTCTTTGATTGCATCACCAACATATTTTGTATGTTTTCTTTGTACTCATCCTTCCAATAAAACAGTTTGTAAACAAAAAAATATTGCATTCAATGACCCCAATGCTGGGGGTTATTATTGCACTCGCTGGCCCCAATGCTGGGGGTTATTATTGCACTCACTGACTCCAATGCTGGGGGTTATTATTGCACTCACTGACTCCAATGCTGGGGGTTATTATTGCACTCACTGACTCCAATGCTGGGTGTTATTATTGCACCCACTGGCCCCAATGCTGGGGGTTATTATTGCACTCACTGACCCCAATGCTGGGGGTTATTATTGCACTCATTGGCACCAATGCTGGAGGTTATTATTGCACTCACTGACCCCAATGCTGGAGGTTATTATTGCACTCACTAACCTCAATGCTGGGGGTTATTATTGCGCTCACTGACCTCAATCTTGGGGGTTATTAATATTGCACTCACTGACACCAATGCTGGGGGTTATCATTGTACTCACTGACCCCAATGCTGGGGGTTATTATTGCACTCACTGACCCCAATGCTGGAGGTCATCATTGTACTCACTGACACCAATGCTGGGGGTTATTATTGCACTCACTGACCCCAATGCTGGGGGTTATCATTGTACTCACTGACACCAATGCTGGGGGTTATTATTGCACTCACTGACCCCAATGCTCTGGGTTATTATTGCCCTCAATGACACCAATGCTGGGGGTTATTATTGCACTCATTGACACCAACGCTGGGGGTTACTGTACTCCTTCTTCAGTGTGCATTGTGATATGCAGCAAAACCAAACTTTTTGGGTGTTGAGGTGCGAAAATGCACGGCTACTGTACAACTCTCTGAAAGTGTTGGGCCTACTTGAAGGTACCACAAATGCAAATATATATATATATGTGTGTGTGTGTGTGTGTGTGTGTGTGTGTGTATTCTACTTTTTAACTGTATTGTACAATTCTCAACCTTTTTTAATTTGTACTAATAAAATATTACTTTTTATGTAATTCTCTGTTCCTCTATGAATATGTTGGGCACCATGATAATCCCAGTCCAATCCATCCATTCCCCAGTCCCCTTTATCCTTTCCCTATGATTATAATCTATTACGGGGTGAGGTGCCAGATGATTCTTGTGTCACCACACCATTCTGCTTGAACTTTAAAGAAAAAGATTTCGTCTTTTCAAATTTTTTCGGTGTTTTTTCATTTGTTTAGGAAAAAATAAAACCCCCAGCGGTGATTAAATACTACCAAAAGAAAGCCCAGTCTAAGATAAAAATATCATATTAGGTAGAGTGTTGCATGACCGCACAATTGCCAAAATGTGACAGCACTGAAATCTGGAATTTGGCCTTGGTAGGAAGGGGGTTAAAGGGTTCCTTTGTTTTGAAAAGTTTGGGAGAGGCTGGTTTAGGGAGGGCAAAGCAATACATCAGAAAAAGAGGACTGTTGAAAGTAAAATGAGAAAAGAGAAAAAAGTAAATAAAAAAAGACTCCTCTCCTTGGGCCCCTTTCCCCTGCCAAGGATGTGGCCTCCCCAATCCTCCCATCTGCTGTTGGGTTTGTTAGCGTTTGAAGGCATTTTCCCAAAAAGTCAACTTTGCTGGAAAAAAAAAAAAAAACATCTCTTTACTCTACAACCTCTCTATTCTCTTGGTTCTCTACAAATTGCTACCATCCTAACCCAAATCCCCACTATATATATGACTGGATAGAAGCGAGAACTTGGTTACACCTTCATGGATGAAGACATCACCAGATCATACAAACCGACACACAAACTTCCAATCGCTAGTGTGGTTCAAGGAAGGGATCAAAAATCGGACCTCTTCCTTAAGGTCTATTCTCCTGCCTTGGCTGGGGTGACCCCACACATGCACAGAAACAGCTCAGGTCTCTGCCAGTACTATGGCAGGGCCATCCTAGCAAGTGTGATGAGGATATCCCAGGAGGCAATTCATGAGATTTGACAGGTAGGCAGACACACTATGTGGCCTCCTCCATAGTACTGGCAAGGAAGGATCAGAGCTAGTTCTGCACATGCCCAGAACACCTACAGCATGTGGAGACACACGGCGTGTCCCTCTGCGAGGTCCCACAAACCTGGAAGAGACACACAACAAGCGGATTCAAGATGGCGGCATGAGCCGCATGACAGAAGAGAGATGTAGAAAGATCTTGGCCTTCAAGCAAGACAATGCTGGACTGCATGGACTAGTATGGGTTTTTTTTTGTCACACATACAGGAACAAGTATCTAGCGGTGGACTGTCCATCTGTGTCATCACATCCAATGCATGGACACTGCTTTGATCTCGATGACATCAGTAAAAGGACACAAGAGGGCACCAGCTAAGTGCAGTATTAGTAATAACTATTTATTGCAGCAGGCAAATAAACACTCACATAGATCCATATAAAAGTGCTTGTCAGTATGTAAGAAGCTTTTATATGGATCTATGTACTTGGCTGCTGCAATAAAAAAGTTATTACTAATACAGTACTGCACTTAGTTGGCGCCTCCTTGTGTCCTCCTACTATATTTCATTTTTTTTTTAGCACTATTATCATATGGACTAAAATGACAACATTGTGTGGTGTATACCCCTGTATTGCGCCATACACTTGTGCTTTTTATCTTGAGGACATCAGGTCTTTAGACTGCTGAAACACGGGAGAGAAGACGCTTCAGGGACCGGTCTAGTAGCACAGAGGAAAGGTTAGGTAATCTTTTTTCTGAGTCCCCAATTAACCTTGCAAAGTGGGTGCAGCCCAACTACAATAGATGATTTCAAAGTTTCCCATAGGTGGGCTTTAAGTATGGTCCATGAGCAGGACCATGGATGCAGATTTTTCTTCAGGCCAGAAATGCTGTGATTTGTAGTTCTTAGACAGGCTAGGGATTGCCAACACAGCAACATAGGCAATAAAAACGTATGCTCTCTGCATATCAAAACCTCGGGTGAACATTAAAAATTCATCAAATATTTCCCTGGTTAAATCGCAATCTAAAGATAACATACCGCATCCTTAACCTCGATGCCGTCTCCAGTACAGGCTCATCACATGCAGAGAGCAGGGGAAGCCTATGATCTAACTGATTAATATGACCGTAGCAGAAGAGCTTCAGTATAATCTCCGGAACATTACAGCGCACAGAGGGGAGCCATCGCCAAATCAAGAGATCTCCATAATGGGCCAGGCGTGGACTCCGCTTACTCAGCTCTACCCTCGCTCAGGAGAGTTTGTAACAATCACGGTCAGGAATTCATCCCACCGCTTCCATTGTGTCAAAGATTATATGGAGCATGAAATGATGTAAATGTTAAAGCAGAACTCTAGGCATGACCAAATTTGGCTTATATCAGTGGTGAATGCACAAGCTCGAAGACCCTTCAAACTATGGCTCTTGCTATGTAGTGACCATACTTGCTAAGGCTTAAAGCCACAATCTGCAGATCAGGGATGGCCAGGGGCGTGGTGGTTGAGCTGACTATGGAAGTAGGGTTGTTACATCATACCTTTAATCCAGGACACATATGAATTACACAGGTTCTGTGGCTGATTAAGGTGGTAATTAAACTCACTTGGTGCCTTATCTCCATTAAATTAGCCACAGAACCTGTGTAATTCATATGTGTCCTGGATTAAAGGGATGATGTGGCAACCCTATATGGAAGTCCTGTACCTCTGAATGCAAGCCCAGGAACACAAAGCAACTGCGTAAGCAGCATACTTTTGTACATTGAGCGGTCATTTTAGAACATAGAAGAAAGGGAACTGGCTGGATCAACCAGGCTTTTCCTATGGAAGGAATACATACAACGGTTGTAAAGGTTGAAGGTTTTGTATCTTCATGTATCCTATGCATGAAGGTAAAATACCTTCTGTGTGCTTCTCCCCCCAAAGCCCCCCTTATACTCACCTGAACCCCCTCTCAATCCATCAATGTTAACGGGAGCCTCAGCTGTTCTGTGTCTCTCTCTCCTAATTGGCTGAAACACAGCAGCTGGAGCCATTGGCTCTCACTGCTGTCAGTCACAGACAGTGGACCAATGAGGAGAGAGCAGGGGGGCAGCTCTTTGTATCTTATGGACAGATAGAGCAGGTCTCGGGAGCAAGCACACACCAGTGCCCCATACAAAGTGGCTTGCTATTGAGGGGAACTGGTCAAGGGGGAGGAGCCAGGAGCACCGGCCGCAGACCCGAGTAGAAGAGGATTGGGTCTGCTAGGAGCAAAACCACAGAGCAGGTAAGTAAAACATTTTTTTAAAAGAATAGTTCATTTGGGCCAAGCTGCAAACTGGAGGTACTTTTGGGTACGGAGAAACATATGACAGCACTGGTCCAACTAGCACTGCCACAGGGAATTTCATAGCCCTGTATGAGCTACGACGATGGCAACTTCTAAAGGAAGTAATGAATCTGTAGAAGTCTGATGAAAGTGGACTCCATGGGCAAAGCCCACATTCACTCCACAGATCTCCAGACACAAAGACTTGAATTTACTATATTCCCTGCTTCACAAAATGATGCAAATCCACTTTGTCAGCACCAAATGCATTAGTAAACCCAGAAATATAGCAGTACAATCACCACTGTGCTGTACATAGCCTGTGCAGAGCTGTGGGAGGGGCCCAGCATCTCCACCCACTACAGGCCACCTGCAGAAAACTACAGGAGGGGCGGAGACAAGACCAGTCACCCCGTCACAAGGAGAGGAAGCAGCAGTGAGTGGTCTTTATTACAGGAAGCTCCTGCACAGAGGGAAAGTCTCACACTGGATTACTGCACAGATTTGGAAGAAATACACAAAGCGCACCATGATTCAAGAATACACAATGATGAATGTATTTAGACAACAGTTACTTAAAGCGATTGTCTACTCATCGATTTGATAGTGTCAAAGAAGAGTTAATATTCCTAGCATGCCGGAAATGCTAGCTGTATCCTTGATTGTGCTCTCAACCAAACTAGAAAACCATCCAATGGGTGGTGTCATAGTGGATCACATGTGCAGCATCATGGCAGTTGCAGATTAAACAGAGGCTAAGATGTCAGCTTCCTTAGCTGAAAACAATAGGCGAATATACAACCACTTTAACCCGGAGTCCAGCTTTAAAGAGGTTGTCTACCCAATTTTACTACTTTTACCTACAGGTAAGCCTATAATAAGGCTTACCTGTAGGTAAAATGAATATCCCCTAAACCTGTACGGTTTAGGAGATATTCCCTCTCCAAAATGCTTTGGAGTTACGGCGCATGCGCCATGCATGTCTCGGCAAAGGCCCGGCAATAGGGGCGGACATTGCTGGGGAGATGGGTCCCGCGTGCAGAAGCAAGATCCGGGGGAAGATGACCACTCCCACAGAGCGGACAGAGCAGCCCAGTCGGATCTTTGTTTCAAGGTAAGTATTTCATAATGAGCTAGTATGCGGTGCATACTAGCTCATTATGCTTTTGTCTTGCAGGCTGTCTTTTTTTTTTTTCTCAAATGGGTAGACAACCGCTTTAAGCTGTAGGAAGGGATAATGTAAATTCTTCAACATCAACCATCTCCAATGATGGCTGCAATTACACAAAAGAACAAGCCGGTGCGATTTAAGGATAAAAAAAAAGGCAAACCCAAGCTTGTGGCGCTATGACAGCAGCAGAAGCTTTAATAAAGTTGGATTGAAGACCTGAATAAAGCACCAGTCACAATAAACTAAAAAACAAACCAAACCGATAGGAATAACTCTGCGCACAATTAGTGGATTATTATGAAAAGCCGCCATGTAAAGATTTCTTTCAGTCTATTACAAAGCATTGCGTGCGGCTGGCAGACATCCGAGGGATCGCACTACAAGCGCATTCAGTTGCTTTTCTTTTTTTTTTTTTTGCAAGAATTCAAAAGATAAGCGAGCGAGCCGGGCAGATGACTGGCTCTGAAGAGCGGAGATAAGGCGCACCTCACAGGAAGCAATACAAACCCGCAAATCCACAGCAGACACGCTGAATAAATACATGGAAATGAGATTAGAGGGATGTGCGGCTTGTAGAACAGGATAAAAGAGAGAAATGCACCTTTCCTGCCGAGCCGTCAAAGCCAAAACGGTAAACCTGTGCCGTCTTCAAGGGCGCCAAATCTTTTATCTCCCGAAATCCACTTCTGCTTACAGTGCTGAACTGCTAAGGAGGATGAATTACAAAAAGTGCAACATAAGAGAATTCACAGATCTGCAACCTTAGCATTGGGTAATGTAACAAGATTAAAATTGCTAAACAAAAAAATTCAGTGCCGTGGGTCTAGATTATGAAAGTTTAAGCCACAAAATGTAGGCTTCATTTATACAAGCAGATGAAGAAGGCGGTAAAAATAGGTGATTAAGCTGCAAATATACTGCCCCCCCGACTGCACAGCTGTAAAGTAACATGGTCAACTGCTATGTTACCAGTTAATATAACCGGTGTCATTTTGCAGGCAGTATGGCCAAACATGACCCATTCAAGAGACTAGGGCTGTACTGCAACCACGAGACCAAATGCAGCACTGGAATAATTAAAGGATAAGTGCATCCGACAGCCAACCAGAGCATTAGAACCATTAAAAGGCAAGGCCTGTAGACAATTATTACACTGGAAAAATTAAAGGACAATTCCAACTAGCAGCCAACCACAGCAAGATAACCATTAGAGGACAAGGCCAACCTGTAGTCAATCACTGCACTGGAATAAGTAAAGGACAAGTCCAACCGGCAGCCAGAGCATTAGAACTATTAGAGCACAAGACCAATATGTAGCTAATAGCAGCACTGGAATAATTAAATGGCAATTCCAAGCAACTGCCAACCGGAGCATTAGAGGACAGGACCAACCTGTAGGCAATTGCTGCATGGGAAAAAATGAAAAGCCAAGTCCAACTAGCAGGCAACCAAAGCAACAGAACCATTAGAAGACCAGACCAACCTGTTGCCACTCACAGGTATGGACTAATTAAAGGAAAAGTTCAATTGGCAGCCAACCAGAGCATTAGAACCATTTGAAGATAAGACCAACATATAGCCAATTAAAGCATTAGAATACTAATGAGACTACAGTATCCTGTGGCCATGGCCAGCTGCCACATTGCCCGTTTATATAATAGGTCACATTTGGCAGGTAGTACCGCCGCCAAACAGTCCATTCAAGTAAAGAGAGCTGTACTGCAACTGTGAGATAAATGATTGGCTTGTGGTTGTGGCACAGTAGTCCCATCACGGTGCTTGAATAATAAAAGGACGAGTCCAACCAGCAGCCAACCAGAGCATAAGAGCCATTAGAGCACAAGACCAACCTGTTGCCAATCACAGCACTGGAATAATTCAAGGGCAAGGCCAATCGGCAGTCAACCAGAGCATCAGAACCATTAGAGCATGAGGCCAACCTGTAGCCAATCATTGCACTGGAAAAATTAAAGGTCGAGTCTAACCGGCAACCAACCAGAGCATTAGAACCATCAGAGCACAAGACCAACCTGTAGCCAATCACAACACTGGAATAATTCAAGGGCAAGTCCAACCAGCTACCAACCAGAGCATCAGAACCATCAGAGCACAAGACCAACCTATAGCCAATCACTGCACTGGAAAAAGTAAAGGCCAAGTCCAACTAGCAGCCAACCAAAGCAATAGAACAATTAGAGGACAAGGCCAACCTGTTGCTAATCACGTCACTAAATTGTAGAAGTCCAAATGGCAGCTAACAGTGCATTAGAACCACTAGAGCACAAAACCAACTTGTAGCCAATCACATCACTGGAATAATTAAAGGGACCAAGTTCAAGCAGCAAACAAAGCATTAGAACCATTAGAGGTTAAGAACAACCTGTAGCCAATCAGAGCATTAAAATACTAATGAGACTTGACTATCCTGTATCCAGAGTGTTCTAGCTTTCACAGGACTTGACCAACCTGTAGTTGAGTCATTATAGGACTTGACCCACCTGCAGC
Organism: Glandirana rugosa; assembly: GCA_018402905.1. Lineage (NCBI taxonomy): Eukaryota > Metazoa > Chordata > Amphibia > Anura > Ranidae > Glandirana > Glandirana rugosa. The sequence continues at coordinate 82,384 of BLSH010387658.1, read as the reverse complement.
CCATCAGACCATTCCATTACAACCTTCTCAGAAATTAAATGTACCAACCTATAGCCATCAGAACCTTCTAAGGAATGGAATGTATCAACTTATAGCCAATCAGAGCTTTAGAACATTAAAAATTACAGATAGGCTGCAAAAAAATAGGCATTAGGAATGTCACCTCCTAAATGCCTGGCAACCACTGCTCTACAGCCCTCGAAGTGCGTTAGTGTATGTAAGTCCTAAAGTGTATTTTTGCCCAAAAAACAAAAATGTTATGTTATATGTTGCAACCTACCAGCCATTGGCCCATAAGAGGCTTTTTTTTGCAGGTTTGTATGCACTTTTAGTATAAGAGCAGAAGTACTCTTTTTTGGCCCAATATGCCTTTAAATGTGCATAAAAACGCACACTTTTTCCAGGAACTCCCCTTAAAGTCTATGGAGCCAAAAACGTACAACTGTGCTCCAAAGAAGCTCATGTAGTTTTATGCTACTTGTGACCACCAACAACACTTGGTTGTGAACGGGCCGGGCCCATTGAGCATAACATCCTTCTTTTTCTTCAGCACTTTCAAGCTTTGGGAATCGTGCAATAAGATGTGCGATTGGGGGCTTAGATGTGGTGGCTGCATTAGTTTACTTATTTCAGTTTTTTCCCCCTTTTTATTTTCATCTAGTAATCTTTCCAGAAACACACTTCCTTGTAAACAGAGACCAATGAATGGGCTTGCCCCCTACGTCACATTTACATTTGCAGTGCCCTCCAAAAAGCGATCCACGGTAGATCACTTTTTAGAGGGCAGTTCAGAGACGGCTCGGAGGAGAAGGCGCAACGCTATCCCATTCACTTAATACTACCTGCCTAATGAGAAGCAAAGCATGTCAACATTGGAATGTGCGCCATCAATTCTAGCTGCCATGATGGGTTAAAGTGATATTAAAAATAACAAACATGTTATACTTACCTGCTTTGTGCAGTTGGTTTTGCACAGAGCAGCCCTGATCCTCCTCTTCTTGGGTCCCTCTTCAGCACTCCTGCGCCCCCCCCCCCCCTCCTGACGAGTCACTTGCTATGGGGGCACCCAAGCAGCAGCTTCATGTGTACATTCAGACAAGCAGCCCCTCCTCTCTCTCCTCATTGGCTTGCTGACTTTGATTGACAGAAGTGGCAGCCAATGGCGATCCGCTGCTGTATTGGCCAATGAGGAGGAGAGACCTGGACAGCCGAGTCTCTCCTGCAACACCGCTGGATAGAGATGGGCTCAAATAAGTATTACGGGGGCTGCTGCACACAGAAGGCTTTTTATCTTAATGCATAGAATGCATTAAGATAGAAAACACCTCCTGCCTTTACAACCACTTTAAGGCGGGCAGATGGGGACAGTATAACAGGGTCTCAACTGCCTATTTTTACTACCTTCCCCAGGCAAACAGTGAAAACAGGGCGAGGACCCAAAGTTGGAAATCCACTTATATAAAAAGTCCAATGAGAACACTAAACAAAGGGTATCCAAACGTATTATCTCATAACAAAAAAAGCATAAACACAGGCAACGCGTTTCAGAGGTCCAAAAATATCCCCCTTTTGCAGTTTGTAAATATGAGGTCCTCTCTTTGGTTTAACTTATATTTAAGTAGATGAATTCACATACAAGTATATATGAATAACCTCTTGATAGACCCCCCAATATGAATTGTATTGTCCGACTTGAGGACATTGTGAGCTATTGAATATGGGATACGCTTCAGTTTTAGCTCAACTATAGAGCTGGGGAAGAGTGTATCCAATCAGAGCATTAGACACTGTGGCAAAACAGGGCCAGCCTATACCCTTTTAAAATGTTAGAATAGTGTAAGGACAAGACTTGTCAACCTGTCAGTCATAGTATAACATCACAGGTCTTTATCACATTATAACGAATCAGAACGTAAGCGCTATTACCGGACAAACCTACCTGTAGCCAGTCAATCAGATCATTAGCACTATTAGAGGACAAGACCAACCTGCAGCCAATCACAGCACTAGAACAAGACAAGTCCAACTGGCAGCCAGCCAGCCTGAGCATTAGAGGCCAACACCAGCCTACAGCCAAATTACAGCACTGGATTAAAAGACACGAACAACCAGCACCCAACAGGGGCATTAGAACCATTAGGGGACAAGACCAACCTGTAGCCCAGAGCTCAAAAAACACCAGGCACCAGGAATCCATGGCGACAACAAGTTTTGTCCTGGCACTTGGGGCGCTGTCCGAATCCTCCCTATACCCCATGCTCGCTACCCCCGCTATGTGCCGTAGGCTTCACTTACCCATCTGCAGGTCTGGGACCAGCATAGCTGGTGCTGCCGGGTAGAGGTGGCAGGGGGAGGAGAGTGAACACATGTTTGACCCAGAAATGATGTGCGACGTCACTTCCGGGTCCCCGGTCAGTTTCCCCGTCCATCAAGGCCAGGAAGAACGTAATGCAGTGCGATGTGCATTGCATTACATCTACTGGAGCACAAGAGACACACAGACCCTGGATGTCTCATTGAAGAGAACCAGTCCCAAAAAAAAAAAAAAAAAAAAAAAAAAAAAAA
>BLSH010387658.1:22166-35427 GCA_018402905.1 Glandirana rugosa | reverse complement strand
AAAAAACAAAAAAAAAAAACTTTACATCTATTTACATAAATATCTTTTTGTGGGGGTGCAAGTAGAACTGTCCACACTCCCTGTCCACTTACCTTTAATCAAATGGCACCAGGTGAAGCCCACAAAAAAGTCCACTCCTTCTCCTCCTGGGAAGTAGATGGGCGGGCAGTGAGAACAGTGCAGGCAGGGGAAAATACTCAGAGCGCCTGTGACTGTGTTTCTCACAGCCACCACAAGAGGGCGCCCATTCCCCAATGAAAATGCCTAGCTTGTGAAGGCCGCAAAGCCGCGGCCTCAATTACCGGCCGCCGCGGCCTCTTAGTCCGCACGTCGGCGCGGGGGGATGCCGCACGGGGACCGGACACTTCCCCCAGTGCAGCCCCAGGCGCCAGGTCGCTTCATCCAGTCGCCAATGCGACCTGGCGCCTGGGATTTGTCGAGGCCTGGGTTAAGCATTTCTCAGCAATTTCCAAACGCATTATATAAGGCTGGAGTGAAAAATCTAATCCGTTATTGTTTATGGTATTGCGGTATGAGCATGCACTACAGACCACTGTTCATTTTGATGTCAAATTTCAATTTCGTTTTAGTCTTAGTCTTTTGACTAAAATGCCATTTTAGTTTTAATCGTATTTTAGTCGACTAAAATTATATTAAATTAGTCAACTAAAATGTTTTAGTCGACGAAATTAACACTGGCCCACACTCCGATCATGTCCGTAGTTTTTACAAGAAAGTCAAAATGTAACATCTCCCGTTGGTCGCACAGAGGACAGAACAACGGAAGAATAAGGGGGAATAAATACCATTAAGAGTAGCCCTGGCTTAGCGATTGGCTTCAAGAGTACCTGAGATTAGACAATAATACCAAAAAACCGACACTTAGGAGCGTACTTGTCATATATTTGCATAGCAGTTAGCCCAGTGAAAGTGCATGGTGCAATCAGATTATTTCCTGTGCTCAATTTTTTTTTTCTATTTAAAATGGAAAATGATGCATGTGGCCACTAGATGGCGTTAAGTATAAGACTTTACTGAGATACTTAGCACTATCTAGTGGCCAAATGTGGTATTTGTTTTTTATGGATTTAGAAGGCAAATAGCACACTTGGCTACTAGATGGCAACAAGTACACTAGGAATTTTCTTATGATACTTAGCACTATGTAGTGGCCAAGTGTGGTATTTGTTTTTATTGATTTAAAGCGGAGTTCTACCCAAAAGTGGAACTTCCGCTTTAAGTCCTCCTCCCCAGCTCTGAATGCTGAAACTGAGCTTTTGAGGAGGAGGAGGAGGAGGAGGAGGAGGAGGAGGAGGGCGGATACCCGATTTTTTTGGGTACTTCCACCCCGGTCACCTTATGGCGATCAGAAGTGGAAGGTCTCCTTCCCCCTCCCTCCCAAAGTCTTCTGGGACACAGGACAAGTCCTAGAAGACTTCGGGACCAATCACAAAGTGCACGCAGGCGCCACGGAGGGGAGGGGTAGAGGAGCGAGGCTCCATGCAGCTCCATTGCTAGACCAGGAGACAGGTGAGTGTGTTTATTAAAAGTCAGCAGCTACACTTTTTCTGACTTTTAATAAACATAAGGAAAGGGTGGAACTCCGCTTTAAGACCCCTTTCATACTGAAGTGCTTTTGCGCTAAAGATAGCACCTGAAAACTGCTTTCCATTCATTTCAATGCATGCTTTCACACTGGGGAGATGAAAAAAGTCCTGCAAGCAGCATCTTTGGGGCATATTTGGAGCGCTTAAAAAAGCACCTCCCCATTGAAATGAATGGGAAGCGCTTCAACAGCGCCTGAAAAGCACTTCAAAAGTGCCGCAAAATGGTTCTCACGTGACCTTTAAAAAAAAAAAAAAAAAAAAAAAAAAAGCACACCACTAGCGAATCAAAAGTGTCCAACGTTTTATTGACCGTTTAAGCGCCTGTGTGAAAGCGGGATATTAAAAAGGAAAGGCCACATTTGGCTACACTATGGCATTAAGTATCCCAGAAATGTTCTTATGATGCTTAGCACCAACTAGTGGCCTAATGAGTTATTTGTTTTTATTGATTTAAAAAGGGAAGTGGCACATTTGGCTACTAGATGGCACCAAGCAGACTAGGAATTTTCTTATAATACTTAGGATCATCTAGTGGCCTAATTTGGTATTTGTTTTTACTGCTTTAAAATGGAAATACCAAATTGGCTACTAGATGGCACCAAGTATCCTAAGAATTTTCTTATGATGCTTAGCATTATCTAGTGGCCTAATGTGGTGTTTTTAAATGGATTTAAAAAGGAAAAAACACATTTGGCTCCTAGCTGGCACTAAGTAATCTACAAATTTTCTTATTATGCTTAGCACCATCTAGTGGCCTAATGTAACATTTGTTCTTTTACTGATTTAAAAAGAGAAATACCACATTTGGTTACTAGATGGCACTAAGTATACTAGGAATTTTCTTATGATACTTAGCACCATCTAGTGTCCAAACAAAATATTGCCCTTTTAAACCAAAAACATTTGACCATCTCAGATACATAGCGCATGCACGTGAACCTTTGCGGTGTGAATTGTTATGCACATTTTTTATATATACATCCCTTACTGTGCACCATTGGTTTGTCCATTTAGATTTCTCGTGAGACCTCCTGGAGGGGGAATACATGGGTGGTGTGATTGTAGATGGAGTAATTGAAATTGTGGTCATCAGCTTGCAAAAGAAGGGGAAGACAGCTGGACCTGAAGAGGGCAATGTTGCCTTTTCATACCCCAGCGGTGTAAATGGTGAGGCTTGTGTCAATCGCAAGACTAGGGCTTTAAATCAGAAACCCCAGCGGTGTAAATGGTGAGGCTTGTGTCAATCACAAGACTAGGGCTTTAAATCAGAAACCCCAGCGGTGTAAATGGTGAGGCTTGTGTCAATCGCAAGACTAGGGCTTTAAATCAGAAATCACATACAAAGGATGACACTGGTGCCTGCATGTCTGTTTCTTACAGAGGGCCTACAGGAGCCCTGAATATTGGGGCATTCTGAATTACCAACAGTTACCATAATCTTATAGTTGTCGGTTTGGACCTCTTTGCTGCGTCCCACTATTGACCAACTACTGAGAAGGGCAGCCTCACTTATCAATACTGTAGTGCAGCAGGGGACTGGCTAGAGTCAATGATCACAATCTTCATTTCTACCTGTGACCCGAATGGGGCGATTTCCTTCACTTTCTGACCATGTGACACCACGACAAGAAATGGATGCTCTACTCATCCCTGTATGCAAAACAAAATAAAACGTTTTGATTGGAGTTGACCCGTAAAAACATAGTTTTTGTTGAGCCACTTGTGTTCCTAAGCTCCTTCGTGTGACCTAAGGACCAGGCAGCCCAGATGGTCTGTGGCTATGCTCCCAGTATCCTCCTTAGGCCTCATACACACGGACGTTTTTTGACGCCGGCATTTTCTGGTGTTTTTTGCAGCTCTCCATGTTAGTCAATGGTCCCATAAAAACACCAAAGTTTTTTGAGCTGTAGAGGGCGTTGGTGTTAGTGAGCTGAAACTAGAACCCACGGCCAGCGCATTCTGTGGCTGCAACGTTTTGGCATTTTTTGACGCCGACAAACGCTCACTAACGCCAACTAACGCTATACCGGCATTCACCGGCGTTTTTTGACGCCAACGTTTTTAGGTTGAAAAATAGCAGAGGGATGATTTTTTTTTAAAAAACGCCCATTGACACCGACGCTCACGAACGCCGAAAAACAACGATTTTTATTCCTTGACGTCGGGTCCGACGTTTTGTTTATTTTTTAAGAAACGTCCGTGTGTATGAGGCCTTAAACTGCCCGGGTCAATCTTTTGCCCTTAGCATTAGAAGCTTAGGGGGACCTCAGGAATACAAATAAAGTGCCGCACACTGCCTGTGTCTCATCCCCATGGCACCTCCCGAGGGCATTAAACGGTTACTGTAGAGTCACCTCCTCACGCCCCCTTTCAAAACAGAGCCGCCAGATATTTCGCATATTCTCTTCCTTGTTCCACAATGCTGCTGCTGGGAGTGTTCTGTTGGCCAAATTCCTTTCAGCAAGTCACCAGGTAGCATTTTAAAGAGAACCTGTCTCCTGCAGTTCGTTCTGTATACTAGAAACATAAAGTGGACCTGTCATTTCTAAGTAATGTTGTTTCATACCCACACAATTCTATTTACCAGCTTTCCCTTAGATTTGTTTTATCAATGGCAATGTTCCAGGACTGGACTATTCTCTTCAGAGCTGAAAGCGAACCGGTGGGTTTGCCTTATCTTGCAATTCCCATTGGCTTTATCTTCAGAACAGAGGCAAATATTGCTATAACTTGGTAAATTTTTGGCCCTTCCCCACCCCACCCTCTCTTGTACCTTCTTTCCGAGGCAGCAATTCCACCCATTGTGATTTGACAGGCCAACTGGAAAGGCTTAGGCCGGCCACACCACCCAGGTTGCAGGAAAGAAATTCACGATTCCTCCATCAACACAGTGCTGACGGGAATCAGCAATTGTCTTCCTCCGGCGAAGGAAACTGCCCCTGCCAGGAGCAGATAGTGATTATCGCTAGCAGCTATAGTATCCACTAGCAATAATCGCAAGAAAATCCAGCAGGCTGGTTGTACCCAAGTTAAATCGATCAACTTGGTACATTCAGCTTGCCCATTAACCGTTGGACCCTCGGCTGGTTCCTGCTGAACCGGCCGAGATTCGAATCATATGGCTGGCCTTAGAGGTTAAAGGAGAACCTGGGCACTCCAACATGCAAGTACCACTGCAATGGTTCACATTTGGCCTTCCTCATCCCGTCTTCTGTTCCTTCTATTTAGGCAGAACTGCCGCCTATTGTATTTGACAGGGTCGCTGGAAGGAGAACCTGGGCACTTCAAATCTGCAGCTTTGTTGTTAATTGGCCTTCCTACCCCTGCTTCTAGTGACTTCTTCTTGGACACCAATGAAGCCCATTGTATTTGGAAGGCCAACTGGAAGGCTTAAGGTGGGCTTAATATGGTCCATGAAGGCTGTGGGGAAGTCCAGTCACACAGAAGATAAAGGGATCATTTTAGATTTGTCTTAAAGTTGAATATATTGCTTGGTAGCAGAATATAATAAACAACCAAAACCAATCCCATTTTCTATTTCTCTTACAAGTGGGTTAGAAGTGAGTCGCCTACGGAAACCATGCACCAATATTCCAGGCATGGCCCCAAAACCAGAGGAACAGGTTTTGGAGACAGAAAACCCATCTAGAGAATGTTCGTTTGACTTCTACGGACATGAAAGAATTTGCTTTAGGTCTTTGCTCCTCTGCAGATACAGACATGTCAAAAATTCTTCATGGAAATGTCAAGAATACCTCCTCCTCCTGCTGTCACTTTACACACCACCTACTACTACGAGATATTCATAGCACAGATCTGCAGCATTGTTCACAAGTCAAAACCTTTTTTTTTCAGATTGGGGAAGGAATAGAACCATTGTCAGGCGCCAGAGACCGTACACAACGCATTTCCAATGACTTCCTGTTGGGGAATCTTTCCAATGGGGACACAGTCTACTACAAAACACTTTTTTCTAGTAAAAATAAGGAAAATCTGTTTTTCGCGGTCAAGTCTTTCTGTCCCAATAACCACCACTTTCCTAATTTCTTGCTCTGTGGTGACCTATCAAGCCCCTCCACGGTCACATTTTGGTCATGATTATAGTTGGTCAATGAATATAGCAAAACCAGGTAAAAGATAGATTTTTCATGTGCCAGGTCATGGTTAAACCAATATTAACTCTTTTGGAGTTCTCGTTTAGTGTGGCGGCATGACAGGTAATTGGAGGTCCTGACGTTAACTGGCCCTGGTGGAATTGCCTATACAGAGTGGTGATGTTACATTTTGACCTTCTGGGCTTAACCCTTCTTTCAGGGGGGCATGGTCTGTCCGGTATTTTATTACGAGACTTAAGGTTTACAGCAATATGGTACTAGACTTGGGTTTACAACAATAAGGTAACACCCAACACGGATCCATCAGGAAGTGCCTGTATATCACCCCACTATTTCTTGGGATGTCCACATTTGGTGTCGTCTCCCACACATTAGCCACTGCCTCTTTTGCATTCACACCTGAATTGCAGGATACTGGTCCTGTGCCCTCCCTCCTAGGATTGTGTGGACCTTTGGAATGTATGGTTTATAGTACCCCTCTTTCCCTCATGAAGAAGTGGGGTTATCAGAAAATGGAGTTGAGGCATGCAGCCTGTAATGGAAGCCTCTCCTGCAAGCCCAGAACTATTTTAAAATGATCTTTTGTGATTCTGATGGTTTCAGTCAATGTATGGGGTTCTTGGCTCTCACGAGTGATCTTTTAAAAGGGAGGCACTTCAGAATTTTTAGAAGGTTATTTTGTTTTAAAACAACTCTGTTAATAAAGCCTGGTTTAAATTTAATGGTGTCCTGGCACAGAACAGGCAACTGCCTTTACCTGGTTTTGCTATACATTTTATAGGCGGTGGTGCCTTCCTTAACCACTTCAGCCCCGGAAGGATTTCCCACTTTAGGACCAGAGCACTTTTTGCGATTCGGCACTGCGTCGCTTTACCTGACAATTGCGCGGTCGTGCGATGTTGTACCCAAACAAGATTTGCGTCCTTTTTTTCCCACAAATAGAGCTTTCTTTTGGTGGTATTTGATTACCTCTGCGTCGTTTCTGATTGCCGCTATAAACAAAAGAAGAGCGACAATTTTGCAAAAAAAAAAAAAAACACAAATGTATTACTTTTTGATAAAATACAAATACAAAAAAATATATATAAAAAAAATTTTTTTTTCAACGGTTTTGGCCAATTTATATTCTTCCTCATATTTTTGGTAAAAAAAAAAAAAAAAAAATCACAAATCGGCGTTTATTGATTGGTTTGCGCAACAGTTGCCGTGTTTACAGATGATGAGAATTCATTTCTGGGGTTTTTTTTTTTTTTTATCTTTTACTAGTAATGGCGGCGATCTGCGATTTTTAGCGATACTGCGATATTGCAGCGGACATGTCGGACCATTTTGATACTTTTTTGGGACCATTGGCATCTATACAGCGATCAGTGCTATAAAAATGCACTGATTACGGTGTAAATGCCATTGGCAGTGAAGGGGTTAACCTGCAGGGGGCGCTCTAAGGGTTAACTATGTTCCCTGGGCGTGTTCTAACTGTGGGGGGACTGCCCTGGCTGGGGAAAGGGGATGATCACAGCTTCCATATACAGGAAGGCTGTGATCATTGTCCTTCCCCCTTCAACAGAACGGAGATCCGTGTTTACATACACGGACCTCCGTTCTTGCACTGCGGGGGAGCCATTGCGGGTAGCCGGCGGCGATCGAGTCCACCCTACCCGCTCCCTGGCTCCCCCCGAACACAGTGAGCGCGGGCGCGCCTCCAACAGCGCACGCTCACAATGCTCGTTATCGTGGCCGCGTCCTGTGACGGCGGTTCGCGATAACAAGCCACCTTGCTGCCATCACGCTGCGGCGGGCGGTCGGCAAGCGGTTAAGCAATCCGCAAACACATAATTGCATATAGTTGGTCAATGAAGTCACCCAGGATGTTTACCCACTGCACTTCCATCAGTAAATTAAAGATCCCTGGGGCTGCATTCATGTAAACACTGTGCCTGGGATCTGTCATTTAGTGGCAGGAGTGTGGTTGGTAAACATGGCCTGGCAGCGAGTCATCCTGACTGGGAAGATGATGTTGCTGGACATCGTGACTGACGAAGGTATGTCGCTGGACAAAGGTGAATGTTGTTGAATTACACCAGGGGCCTTTATTAACAATATATTTATTTGGAATTTTAATTTTTATGTAATTAAAATGACTTTTTTTTTCCAGGAGGCATGCATGTGTACGAAGGGGTAGCAATATACCCCTGGACTCATTCTCCTGAGAGAGTGGATATCTGCAGCCACCCAGATTCAATTAGATGCCCTCCCCCCCCACATCCTTACTGTTGCATCAGACGTGGGGCTAAAGTCTTTTGTCCATCAATATTGGGACAAGGTGTCCTGCCACCCCTACATTGCAAAGTCCAGCAGCACAGTGACCAAGTGGTTAGCACTTAAGCCTAGCAGCACTGCGGTCATCGGTTCGAATCCCAACCATGGCACTACCTGCCTGGAGTTTGCATGTTCTCCCTGTGTCTGTGTGGGTTTCCTCCGGGTACTCCGATTTCCTCCCACACTCCAAAGACATGCTGGTAGGCTAATTGGCTCCTGTTTTAATTGCCCTAGTATGTGTATGCATGAATGAGAGTTAGTGACCTTCGACTGTAAGCTCCTTGAGGGCAGGGACTTATCTGAAAGTACATTATATATGTAAATCACTGTGTAAATTGACAGTGCTATATAAATACCTAAAATAAATACCCCTTCAATTTGGAAAGGCATGTGGTCAGGGTGTTCTACAGGAAGGGAGCAATTGGGGGGGGGGGGGGTTTACAGTCATTGCCCTCCCCTCCCTGGCACATAGGCTGCAGAACTGGATAAAGGTCTGACCAATCTGATTGTTCTCTCATCCCTACCCACAACCCATGGTCATTTGGCATTTATGTTGCAAATTTCTCATTTTGATCGTCCTGCCTTTTCTCTTTCTGGAATTCCCTCCTTCCTGCTTTCACTTTGCCGCACCCCTGATTGCATTAGCTGTTTTTTTTTTCCTTCTCGATATTCCACAAGACAAAAATTAAACTCCAACCTTTCCTCGAGACAGCACACCCATACCAGCCCTCCCCCTTCAACACACCCCATCCCTGCCAATGTATACAATAGCAAAAGAACGCCACTTCAACCCATGCCCCATCTTCAGCATACTAAACCAGGATAACAACTTCCCCTTTCTCTCTCATGTTCAGCAGACTGTTGAGCAATAAAGTTGACTGCAACCACTTTCTTAAAGGAATGTTCCTTTTTTTGGCCTGCCCTGTCCCCAGACCAGTCTGACAAGATTCTGCTGGAGTAGCAAAATGCTTGTTGTTCTGACGAGGCATACAGTATCTCACAAAAGTGAGTACACCCCTCATATTTTTGTAAATATTTTATTCTATCTTGTCACATGAAAACACTGAAGAAATGACGCTTTTCTACAATGTACAGTAGTGAGTGTACAGCTTGTATAACAGTGTAAATTTGCTGCCCCCTCAAACTAACTCAACACACAGCCATTATTGTCTAAACCGCTGGCAACAAAAGTGAGGACACCCCTAAGTGAAAATGTCCAAATTGGGCACAATTAGCCATTTTCCCTCCCTGGTGTAATGTGACACGTTAGTGTTACAAGGTCTCAGGTGTGAATGGGGAGCAGGTGTGTTAAATTTGGTGTTATCACTCTCACTCTCTCATACTGATCACTGGAAGTTCAACATGGCACCTCATGGCAAAGAATTCTCTGAGGATCTGAAAAAAAGAATTGTTGCTCTACATAAAGATGGCCTAGGCTATAAGAAGATTGCCAAGACTCTGAAACTGAGCTGCAGCACGGTGGCCAAGACCATACAGCGGTTTAACAGGACAGGTTCCACTCAGAACAGCCTCACCATGGTCGACCAAAGAAGCTGAGCGCACATGCTCAGCGTCATATTCAGAGGTTGTGTTTGGGAAATAGATGTATGAATGCTGCCAGCATTGCTGCAAATGTTAAAGGGATGGGGGGTCAGCCTGTCAGTGCTCAGACCATACGCCGCACACTGCATCAAATTGGTCTGCATGGCTGTTGTCCCAGAAAGAAGCCTCTTCTAAAGATGATGCACAAGAAAGCCCGCAAACATGTCCTGTGGTCTGATGAGACCAAGATAAACTTATTTGGTTCAGATGGTGTCAAGCGAGTGGGGCGGCAACCAGGTGAGGAATACAAAGACAAGTGTATCTTGCCTACAGTCAAGCATGGTGGTGGGAGTGTCATGGTCTGGGGCTGCATGAGTGCTGATAGAAATGGGGAGCTACAGCTCATTGAGGGAACCATGAATGCCAACATGTACTGTGACATAATAAAGCAGAGCATGATCCCCTCCCTTCGAAGACTGGGCTTCAGGGCAGTAACATGATAACGACCCCAAACACACCTCCAAGACGACCACTGCCTTGCTAAAGAAGCTGAGGGTTAAGGTGATGGACTGGCCAAGCATGTCTGCAGACCTTAATCCTATTGAACAACTAACTGTGGGGCATCCTCAAATGGAAGGTGGAGGAGCGCAAGGTCTCTAACATCCACCAGCTCCGTGATGTCATCATGGAGGAGGGGAAGAGGACTCCAGTGGCAACCTGTGAAGCTCTGGTGAACCCCATGCCCAAGAGGGTTAGGGCAGTGCTGGAAAATAATGGTGGCCACACAAAATATTGACCCATATTGAAAATATTAAAAAATAAATATTGATTTGTGAATTTATTGTTGTACTATAGATGAGCTCCTGAATATGGCCTACTTACTTATGTTTCATTATCTTGAACTGTTGGATGTAATGTCTTGTATACCTTACTCAAATAAAGAATTTGAAAAAAAAAAAAAAATATTGAAATTTGGGCCCAATTTGGACATTTTCACTTAGGGGTGTTCTCACTTTTGTTGCCAGCGGTTTAGACATTAATGGCTGTGTGTTGTTATTTTGAGGGGACAGCAAATTTACACCGTTATACAAGCTGTACATTCCCTACTTTACATTGTAGTAAAGTGTCATTTCTTCAGTGTTGTCACATGAAAAGATAGAATAAAATATCTACAAAAATGTGAGGGGTGTACTCACTTTTGTGAGATACTGTAGGTGGAAACAGAATTGTATTTGCATCCATTTTTCATGTGATACACTAAGGCACAGTTTCTGTTGTATTAATAAAAAGCAGATGTGAATATTGTAGGACACAACTGGAAAAAAAGCCTTCAACATACGTGCGTTCTGATGGGAGTATGGCTGTTGCCCAACATTGGCAGCCCATATGCCTTTGATTTACAGAGCTGGAAGTGATAAGCTCATCGTAAACAAGCATTAAAAGGCAATTTGTGCTCCAACAATTTGCTTCTTGTAGAGCTTGTAATGTGCAAACTAGAAAAAGGACCTGATTTCTGCCTAGTAAGATTGTGCCTGAACATACATTGATCAGCTATAACTTTATGACCACTCATTCAATACTGAGTAGTTATCCCCTTTGCCACCAAAATAGCCCACATTGCTGCCAAAACACTCTTCACCCATCGAGGCATGGACACCACTAGACCTCTGAAGGTATGCTGTGGTATTTGGCACCATGCCGTCAGTAGCAGATCCTTTAAATCCCAAGGTGGGGCATCCATGGATCGGACCGTTTTTTTCCAGCACACCCCACAGATGCTCAATTAGATTAAGATCTGGGGAATTTGGAGGCAAAGTCAACACCTCAAGCTTGTTGCGTTCCTCAAACCTTTCTTGAAACATTTTTGCATTGTGGCAGGGCACATTATACTACTAAGGGCATGCCATTTTCATGAACTGTTCAGCAACAATGTTTAGGTAGATGGTACGTGTCAAGTAACATCCACATGAATGGCAGGAATCAAAAAGGTTTCCCAGCAGAACATTGCCCAAAGCGTCACACCGCTTCTGCTGACTTGGCTTATTCCCATACTACATCCTGGTGCAATCTCTTCCCTAGGTAAAAGATACACAATCACCCAACCATCCACACGATGTAAAAGAACACGATATTCATCAGATCAGGTAACTTTCTTCCATTCCTCCATGCCCATTGTAGGCACTTTTGGCTGTGGGCACGGGTCAACGTGGGCATCCTGATTGGTTTAAGGCTAAGCAGCCCCATACACACAACTGTTATACCCGCTTTTTCTGTTTTTAACACATCAATTTCAGGAAAAACAGGTTTACTTGCTGCCTAATATATCCTACCAACTTTCAGATGCCATTGTAACAATATAATCAATGTCATTCACTAAACCGGTCAGTGGCCATAAGTATTTGCCTGGTGGTTGGCACCCATACTTGCAAAGCCTGTGTAGGACTACTTTTAGCCCCGTGTTTGGGGTGCATTGAAAAGCAAATCTTTACCACGCCAAAAGGAACAAAAAGTGACATCGCAGGGAGCAGCAACACAATACATCCACCTTCCACTATCTCAGAAGTTCTTGCTTGCTACCTTCCCAACATTTTCATTCCTGGTTGATATCCATGGTAGCATACTTCTAAGTTGAGGTTCCTTCTTTTGATCCCACAGGAATAGACTGTGCATCCATTATTACTTTATACGCCTCACAAATATTAGGTATAACCAAACTCCAATGAAAAATAGAAGGCGCTTAGGGCACTACGGTGCTAAGGCCAACCAGGAAAATCATCTATGCTCGGGAGTGTTTGGTGGAAAAGAGCCAAGCCCATCTAAATCTTTTCAGAACACCCACCAATTAGGCTGAATTTCCTCAGGAGCTTTTCAGATTAACCATCTGAATTACCATCCACTTGAAGCTCTAAGATTTGACGGGAGTGACATATTAATAGCTCCTGTCCTGGACTTTATGCTTATCTCCTAGAGCTACACGATTCTGGCCAAAATGAGTATCGCGATTTTTTTGCTTAGAATAAAGATCACGATTCTCTCACAATTATTGCGGCGTAACGTCTTACATATACGAAAAAATTGGGCTAACAGCACTGTTTATTTATTTTGAAAGGGTCATTTTCCCAAAAAAATTGCGTTTGAAAGGCCGCTGAGCAAATAACGTGTGACATAAAATATTGCAACAGCAGTCATCTTATTCTCTAGGGTCTCTGCTAAAAAATATATATATATATATAAAAAATATTTGGGGGTCCCAAGTCATTTTCTAGCAAAAAATACTGGATTTTTATTTGTAAGCAACAAATCAGAAAAGATTTTGTCTTTAAATGGTTAAACCAAACATCTTCTATACACGGGAGTTCATTCCTTTGAAGTAATTACATTGTATCTTTCTAGCTTCTTTTAACAGCGTGATTTCAGAACTTGGCTCTCTGCCCAGACTTGGCAGTCTGCCCAAAGACTCGAGTCGCTCCGACTTAGAAAATACTTCAGGCGACTTGCATTGACTTTTATTACAGTCAAGTCACGCTGAGTTGCCCCGCAAGTCGGACTCCACTAACTGCACTGAAAATCGCGGAAATGCCTGATGGAGATCACGGGGAGGGGGGGGGTGGGGGTGAATCGAGATCACAATTTTATTACGATTAATTGTGCAGCTCTATTATCTCCTAGAAGTTTTTC
>BLSH010387573.1:0-10682 GCA_018402905.1 Glandirana rugosa | reverse complement strand
GGCCGCCCCCCCCCCCCCCCGGCCTCAGTCCTGAGCTGTGCTTCTTCCCAATCTCCGCTGTTAACAGATAACAGCGGCATAGGAGGCGGTAGGGAGAAAGAGACCAGGACCGGGACATAGAAGTTGCGGCAGAGCCATGGAGGAGGCTGGGAGGAAAGACAATGACCGACACCTAGAAGGCAGGGGTCGGCAGCGCAGGAACCTGTTTGCGGTCTACCTGTCACCTGCAGGCGGACGAAAGGTGCAACGTGATCAACGGGTTGCCACTATAGGTGCATGCATTGGGACCGATCTGAGTTACTGGTACCCGTGAGCTCAGTCATATTTGAACATGTGTCTAAACCCACCTGAGCTATCCTAACTGGAAGCTGTCAGAGTTGACAGCCAATCATAGGCTGCTGATACATTCTCAATCCCACAGCAGCACACATAACTGCACCTTATATAAGTGTGGCTGCAGGGTGGGGAATGTATCTGCCGCCTATGATTGGCTAGCACCTTTGAAAGCTTCCAAGCAGGATAGCTCAGGTGGGTTCAGAATTCAGATTCATGTGTAAACACGCTGGAGCTCATCACCAATTGGGACTGATGTGAATTATGAAGTCCATGCATTGGGACTGATCTAAGTTATGAAGTCCATGCATTGGGACTGATGTGAGTTCTGACGTCCATGCATTGGGACTGATGTGAGTTCTGACGTCCATGCATTGGGACTAATGTGAGTTCTGAAGTCCATGCATTGGGACTGATCTGAGTTCTGAAGTCCATGCATTGGGACTGATCTGAGTTCTGAAGTCCATGCATTGGGACTGATCTGAGTTCTGAAGTCCATGCATTGGGACTGATCTGAGTTATAGGTGCGTGCATTGGGACTGATCTGAGTTATAGGTGCATGTATTGGGACTGATCTGAGTTATAGGTGCATGCATTGGGACTGATCTGAGTTAAAGGCGCATGTATTGGGACTGATCTGAGTTATAGGTGCATGCATTGGGACTGATCTGAGTTATAGGTGCATGCATTGGGACTGATCTGAGTTATAGGTGCATGCATTGGGACTGATCTGAGTTATGAAGCTTATGCATGGGGACTGACCTGAGTTATAGGTGCATACATTTAAGCTTATCTGAGTTATGAAGTGCATGCACTGAGGCTGATTTGAGTTATGAAGTCCGTGCACTGGTACCAGTGATGAGCTCAGGCATGTTTGGACATGGGTCTGAACTCGACTGAGCTATCCCGCCAGGAAGCTGTCAGCCAATCATAGGTGGTGGAGGCATTCCCCACCCCGCCACAGCACACATAAAAGCCCCTTATATACTGTATGTGCAGCTGCAGATTGGGCAATGACTGATTGGCTGACAGCTTTGAGAGCTTCACAGCAGGATAGCTCAGACTTGTGTTCGAACACACCTGAGCTCATCCCTAATTGCGACTGATGTATTTTATGAAGTTCATGCATTGCCACTGATCTGAGTAAGACTATATTTACATGGGCATTTAGCCACAGTATGAATCCTAAGTGGCAGGAATCTACTGCTTCCTGCTGCTGGGTTTGACAGCTGTGGGCTGAAAGCTGAGGCCGCTGAGCCCATACACTGCAATGACTGGCTGTCGGCGGCATCTGTTCATGTTGTTCGCACAGCCAGCAGTTACCTGTGCTGATCACAAACAACCACAAATGGATACGGCCGCTGATAGCTCAGAGCTGTCAAACCGAGTAGCAGAAAGCAGTAGATTCCTGCCACTTGGGATTCACAATGTGGCTAAAGGCCTGTGTGAATGTAGCCTTATAGGTACATGTAATAAGGTTGAACTGAGCTGAATGAATACATAATAATTAATTATTTTAACTTGCCATTAACAGTAAAACTTCTAGTACAAAAGTAAAAACAGAAAAAAAAAATGCAAATGCACGGGCACACTAATTGTCTAATGTTTGTGAACATGACATAAGTCGCTTTATAAAGGTTTTCAAACAAGATTTTGTCAGTATCCTCCCATTTTTTTTAATTGGATGCATTTGGAAAAATGTGAGAATCCTTGGAGAAAGCCTTTATACTGTAAATGAACCACTTAGTGTGGAAATAGTTGATGACCTCTGCAATAACCTGCGATAACCTATAACCTGTTATAATGATGACTGCTGTCTATGGGGCTGCCCATGTCCAGCCACCCAAAAATGATTTACCAGAGATTTCAGATATGAACTTTGCACCTCAGCTGGCTTTGTTTATACCCTATGGACATGGCTGGTGCTACCATAAGGCGGCTTAAGCAGGCGCCTTAGGGCACCAGGAAGGCGGGGGGGGGGGGGTAAAATATTTACAGTGCTACAGACGTGGTTTTTACAGACTCATATAGTGACCGGGAGTGTGTGTATTTTATTGTCAGATTTTATGTGGAAGTGATCCAAGCTGCTGTGAAGCCTATCACTTCCAGCACCGCAATGTGCCCCTTTACCCCCCCACGTAGGGACATACTAAAACGTTTAATGTGAAAACTGCTTAATGTTGCTTAACGCACCATAAAGTACCTAAACCTCAATCAATTGCCCTGAAACTTTGCACAACCTAAGTTCTCAACGTCCCAAACCTATCCTGGAAGTTTTGTAGGATTTGCTTTATCAGAAGGCAAACTAGAGACATTAAGCTTGATTTTTGGGGCGCTTAATGTTGCTTAACGTACCAAAAACACCTTAGATGTTAACCAATTTCCCCCAAACTTCGCACAACTCAAGATTCTATCTATGCCAACATATTCTGAAAATTTCAGATCATTTGGGAAATCGCACCAAAAGTTATTCACATTAAGCAATATTTTACAATCCTAAAACGTTTAATGTGAAAACTGCTTAATGTTGCTTAATGTACCATAAAGTGCCTAAACCTCAATCAATGGCCCTGAAACTTTGCACAACCTAAGTTCTCAACTTCCCAAACCTATCCTGGAAGTTTCGTAGGATTCGCCTTCCCAGAAGGCAAACTAGAGACATTAAGCTTGATTTTTGGGGTGCTTAATGTTGCCTAACGTACCATAAAGTGCCTAAACCTCAATTAATTGCCCTGAAACTTTGCACAACCTACGTTCTCAATGTCCCAAACCTATCCTAGAAGTTTTGTAGGATTCACCATCCCAAAAGGAAAACTAGAGACATTAAGCTTGATTTTTGGGGCGCTTAATGTTGCTTAATGTACCATAAAGACCTTAGATGTTAACCAATTTCCCCCAAACTTCGCACAATTCAAGATTCTGTCTATGCCAATATATTCTAAAAATTTCAGGTTGTTTGATAAAACATGTCAAAAGGTATTTAGATGTAACTATTTTTTGCCTAAGACAGGTAAAGTAAACAGCTTTTCTCCTACGTTCACTGACAGACTCAGCTCTTCATGACATGTGGGGTTTATGCTTGTCCAACTAGGAGTTAACTAGGCAGGGAAAAGAAACAACTGGCCCCTCCCATGGGGCCATCCTCTCTTCCCACATAAACCCTCAACACAGCCTAGCTCTTCAGTTTCAATGCCTAGTTTGCAAGGAGTTGACCTGGCTTCCCCTTAGGGGAATTGCGGTCCTATTTGTGGCCGTTTTTTTCTATATTTTTTCTTTACTTTTATTTTATTTTATTTGACTTCTATCAAGCATCCTGAGAGTAATTAGATTGTGCCTGTCTTACTGGACAGTGAGGTTGAAGGGTCACCCAATTCGGATTCAGTCGGACAATGCCACGGCAGTGGCATTTGTGAACCATCAGGGCGGCACGAGGAGTCCAGCAGCTGCGGCGGAGACAGCTCTGATATTGCGTTGGCGGAATGTCACGTTCCAGCAATCTCTGCCACTTACATTCCAGGTGTGGAAAACTGGCAGGCGGTCTTTTTCAGTCGCCAGACGCTGGACCAGGGAGAGTGGTCTCCCCACCTGGAGGTCTTGACCAGATTTGCCGCAAATGGGGGACGCCGGGCGTGGATCTCTTGGCGTCTCGGTTCAATCACAAAGTGAAGACCTTTGTGTCCAGATCGAAGGATCCGTTGGCAGTGGCCACGGACGCTCTGGTGTCCCCCTGGGGCCGTTGTCGTCTTCTCTTCGCCTTCCCTCTGATAAAACTTCTACCGCGTTTGCTATGCAAGATAGTGGCGGAGGGAATTCCAATAATCTTGGTGGCTCCAGATTGGCCTCAGCGCACTTGGTACGCCTACATGGTGCAAATGGTGGCAAACGCCCTCTGGCGGCTTCCACTGCGAGACGATCTTCTGTCTCATGGGCCCATCTTGCACCCTGCCTTACCCTCGCTGGCTTCGACGGCCTGGCTATTGAGTCCCAGGTGCTAAGAGACAGGGGAGTCGCTGATTCCCTACCTTGTGTTCCCTACCTTGTTGAAGGCTCGCAAGTGTACTTCTCGCAAGATTTACCACCGCACCTGAGAGGCTTTTATAGCTTGGTGCGAGGCGGAGGGTCATAACCCTCGCTCTTACGTAGTGTCCAGGGTCCTGATTGTTTGCAGCAGGGCCTGAACAAAAAAAAAAAAAAACTGGCTTTGAGTTCTCTCGAGGGCCGGAGATTGGCTCTGGCGATTCCTTTCCAGAGACCTTTGGCTTCGCACTTGTGGATTCATACCTTTGTACAAGGTGGGCGACATGTGGCGCTTCGGGTGAAGACCCGACGGCCCAGTGGGATCTGATTTTGGTACTTTCTGTACCTCAGGAACCTCCCTACGTAAATATCAGGGTGATTCCCTCACAACTGCAGTCACAAAAGGTGGCCTTTTGGCTGCCGTCACTTCCATCAGACGGGTGTCTGACTTGGCAGCACTATCGTGCAAGTCTTCCTACCTGGTCCTGCATAAGGACAAGGCGGTCTTGCGACCCTTTCCTTCCTTCCTTCTGAAGGTGGTTTCTTCTTTTCACTTTAATGAAGATATTGTTCTTCAATCATTGTCCCCTCGTCCATCACACGCACATGAAAGTGAGTTGCATGCCTTGGACGTAGTGGGGGCCTTACGAATGTATTTAGCTGCTACAGCCTTTTTTCGGAAGGCTGATGCCTTATTTGCGCTGACAGAGGGTCCGCACAAAGGTTTGCCGGCCTCGTCGGCTACTACTTTCGTTGGCTCGGTGTCACAGGTGTGCAAGGTGGCCTCTTGGGCCTCGGCACACACTTTCTCTAAGTTTTTTTATAGGTTTATGTGCTAGCATCTTCGGATGCTGCCTCTGGCCGCAGAGTTTTGCAGGCGGCAGTGTAGGCGCATCTGGCGCTTCCTTAGAGGTTCTGTTGGGTACAGTTGTTATTTTTTACCCACCCCTCTTTTTTGACACAGCTTGGGGACATCCCCACACATAATGAAGAGCTGCGTCTGTCAGTGAACGTAGGAGAAAAAGGGATTTTATTAAAACTTACCGTAAAATCCGTTTCTCCGAGTTCACTGACAGACGCAGCGCCCACCCCTCTGTGCTCTGTTTTCTGTACGGCTTGTGTACGAACTGAAGAGCTAGGCTATAGAGAGGGTTTATGGGGGAAGAGAGGACGGCCCCATGGGAGGGGCCAGCTGTTTCTTTTCCCTGCCTAGTTAACTGCTAGTTGGACGAGCATAAACCCCACATGTCATGAAGAGCTGCGTCTGTCAGTGAACGCAGGAGAAAAGCTGTTTACTTTACCTGTCTTAGGCAAAAAATAGTTACATCTAAATAACTTTTGACATGTTTTATCAAAATACCTGAAATTTTCAGAATATATAGGCATAGACAGAATCTTGAATTGTGCGAAGTTTGGGGGAAATTGGTTAACAGCTAAGGTCTTTATGGTACGTTAAGCAACATTAAGCTCCCCAAAAATTAAGCTTAATGTCTCTAGTTTGCCTTCTGGGATGGCGAATCCTACGAAACTTCTAGGATAGGTTTGGGACATTAAGAACTTAGGTTGTGCAAAGTTTCAGGGCAATTGATTGAGGTTTAGGCACTTTATGGTACATTAAGCAACATTAAGCGCCCCAAAAATCAAGCTTAATGTCCCTAGTTTGCCCTGTGGGAGAGCAAATCCTACGAAATTCCAGGATAGGTTTGGGAAGTTGAGAACTTAGGTTGTGCAAAGTTTCAGGACAATTGATTGAGGTTTAGGCACTTTATGGTACGTTAAGCAACATTAAGCAGTTTTCACATTAAACGTTTTAGGATTGCAAAATATTGCTTAATGTGAATAACTTTTGATGCGATTTCCCATATGATCTGACATTTTCAGAATATGTTGGCATAGACAGAGTCTTGTATTGTGTGAAGTTTGGGGGAAATTGGTTAACATCTAAGGTCTTTTTGGTACGTTAAGCAACATTAAGCGCCCCAAAAATCAAGCTTAATGTCTCTAGTTTGCCTTCTGGGATGGTGAATCCTACGAAACTTCCAGGATGGGTTTGGGAAGAGCACATTAGGCATGGGTTTTTTTTTGCAGCCATTGGAAGGCTCAGCACTTTTGCCCGGTCTCTCTAGGATGAGCGCTTGAGATTCTGTGGCTGTTTTATGCTTCCCTGGTTTGCGGCCGGAGACGTGGATTCCGCATTGTGCATGTGCAGGCGGCTTACTCGAGCTTGTTCGGGTCTTTCCCGGAGTTGGGTGGAATGGGCGTGTGACGTCATCACGCCCGCACATTGCCCGGAGAATTCAAAAGCACCCTATGTATTCCATGGCACTGTGGCACAAAGCATGTTAACCACTTCCCGCCCGCTGTATAGCAATATGACAGCTGGAAAGTGGTTCTGTTATCCTGACTGGGCATCAGATGATGTCCAGCAGGATAAAATGCAATTGCGCATGCCCGCAGCGATCGGTGGTGTGGTGTATCAGTCTGACACACCGCATCTCCAATCTCGGAAAAGAGCCTGTAACGTAAGCTCTTTACTACGTGATCAGCTGTGTCCAATCACAGTGCAAGCAGGAAAAGCCGTGTATCGATATACGGTATCTCAGAAAAGTGAGTACACCCTCATATTTTTGTAAATATTTTATTATATCTTTTCATGTGACAACACTGAAGAAATGACACTTTGCTACAATGTAAAGTAGTGAGTGTACAGCTTGTATAACAGCTTGTAAATTTGCTGTCCCCTCAAAATAACTCAACACACAGCCATTAATGTCTAAACCGCTGGCAACAAAAGTCAGTACACCCCTAAGTGAAAATCCAAATTTGTCCCAATTAGCCATTTTCCCTCCCCAGTGTCATGTAACTTTTTAGTGTTACAAGCTCTCAGGTGTGAATGGGGAGCAGGTGTGTTAAATTTGGTGTCATCGCTCTCACTGGAAGTTCAGTATGGCATCTCATGGCAAATAACTCTCTGAGCAGTGGCAGTCCATCCTTTGGGGTGCACGGCACCACCCTCTCTCTCCAGCCACCCCCTCTGTCATGGATAGATTCATGCATAGCATGAATCTATCCATGGCCGACCGTGACCACCACTCCATTCATGCGGCCAGCCCCTTTGTGGCGCCAGTCGCATGAATTACCACGGCGGGTGGTGTCCATGAAGCATCTCATTAGAGCCGTTGATTGGCAGAGAAGACAGGTGATCCTATTGGACGCCTATCTTGGAGGAGAAGGAGGATGTCGCCGGAGCACGGAGAGTGCGCTCTCCGCAAGCCGAGCTCTGCACACTGCCAGCATACTCCATGCAAGCCGGACTCTGCAACACTGCCAGGATGCTATTAGCTGGGGTAAGTGCGGGACCTTGTCCCGACTTCAGGGGGATCTGTCAGTGCTGCAAGCCCCTATCTGGGGCTCTGTATACTGCTCTGGTTGCTCTGTATACTGTTATCTAGGGCTCTGTATACCCTATCTGGGGCTCTGTATACTGCTCTGGTAGCTCTGTATATTCCTATCTGGGGCTTTGTGTACTGCTCTGGTGGCTCTGTATACCCTATCTGGGGCTCTGTACACTGCTCTGGTGGCTCTGTATACCCTATCTGGGGCTCTCTATACTGTTCTGGTGGCTCTGTATACTCCCATCTGGTGACCATGTATACTCCTATCTGGGGCTCTGTATACTCCTATCTGGTGACTCTGTATACCCCTATCTGGTGACTCTGTATACCCCTATCTGGTGATGCTTTATACCCTATCTGTGATGCTGTATACCCTATCTGGTGATGCTGGGCTGTATACTCCTGACACAATGGGTGGAAACTATAAGGGGTGGTGTCTTATGAGAAATGAGAGGGATCAAAAAGGAAGGGCAGGGTCTGGCGCCCCCCCGTCCTAAAATTTCACCAGCTGCCACTGTCTCTGAGGATCTGAAAAAAGAACTCTTGCTCTACATAAAGATGGCCTAGGCTACATGAAGATTGCCAAGACCCTGAAACTGAGCTGCAGCACGGTGGCCAAGACCATACAGCGGTTTAACAGGACAGGTTCCACTCAGAACAGGCCTCGCCATGGTCTACTAAAGAAGTTGAGTGCACATGCTCAGCGTCATATCCAGAGGTTGTCTTTGGGAAATAGATGTATGAGTGCTTCCAGAGGTTGAAGGGGTGGGGGGTCATCCTGTCAGTACTCAGAACATACGCTGCACACTGCACCAAATTGGTCTGCATGGCTGTCATCTCAGAAGGAAGCCTCTTCTAAAGATGATGCACAAGAAAGCCTGCAAACAGTTTGCTAAAGACAAGCAGACTGAGGACATGGATTACTGGAACCATGTCCTGTGGTCTGATGAGATCAAGATAAACTTATTTGGTTCAGATGGTGTCAAGCGTGTGTGGCGGCAACCAGGTGAGGAATACAAAGACAAGTGTGTCTTGCCTACAGTCAAGCATGGTGGTGGGAGGGTCTGAAGCTGCATGAGTGCTGCCGGCACTGGGGAGCTACAGTTCATTGAGGGAACCGTGAATGCCAACATGTACTGTGACATACTGAAGCAGAGCATGATCCCCTCCCTTCGGAGACTGGGCCGCAGGACAATGTTCCAACATGATAACGACCCCAAACACACCTCCAAGATTACCACTGCCTTGCTAAAGAAGCTGAGGGTAAAGGTGATGGACTGGCCAACCATGTCTCCAGTCCTAAACCCTATTAAGCATCTGTGGGGCATCCTCAAATGGGAGGTGGAGGAGTGCAAGGTCTCTAACATCCACCAGCTCCATGATGTCCCCATGGAGGAGTGGGAGAGGACTCCGGTGGCAAGTTGTGAAGCGTGTGTCATTTCTTCAGTATTGTCACATGAAAAGATATAATAAAATGATTACAAAAATGTGAAGGGTGTACTCACTTTTGTGAGATACTGTACAGTATACACTGACAGGCGCAGGTAGAGGAGAGCCGATTTGCTGCTCTCCTGTCAGGGGGGGGTCTGCTCTGATATTTAGCACATTGATTATCAGTGCAGATCCATCGAAGTTGGCCACCAGGTATGACCACCAGGGATGCCCACCCATGACCACCAGGTAAGCCCACTAGAGCCCACCAGAGATTCCAATCAGTGCCCATTAGAGATGGCACTCTGTGCCTATCATAGATGCCTGTCAGTGCCTCATGATCATTGCTGCCTATCAGTGCCCACCGGTGCCACTTATCAGTTCCACCTTTGAGTGCCCATCAGTGTCGCCCATCAGTACCACCTATCAGTGCCCATAAGTGCTGTATATCAGTGCCCATCGGTGCTGCATATAAGTGCCTCATCATCAGTGCCAATCAGTGAAGGAGAAAAATTTCTGAATTACAAAGTTTTGTAGCAGAAGCGAAGAATAACTTTTTTTCAAAATTTTCGCTCTTTTTTTATTTGTAGCGCAAAAAATAAAACCCCAGTGGTGATGAAATACCACCAAAAGAAAGCTCTATTTGCGGGAATTCAAAATGTGACAGCACTGAAAGCTGATAATTGGCCTGGGCAGGGAGGGGGAAAGTGCCCGGTATTGAATCGGTTATACTTCATAGCGTTGGGTCAGATTATAGGAGGACAACTGTCTTTATTACACTTGACCTTTAAATCTGACCTCCAGCCTTCCCTTCAGTCTTGCACAGTCGTACCGGCTCCTCTCCTGGGCTGAAATGGCTTCCTCTGATTTCAATGCACACTGTGAGCTTCTCACAATGTGCATTAGAAGCTGCAACAATTAAAATAGAACCCACCTCATTTCCTGCCTGGAGGATGTCCAGCATCTTCTAGCCCCCAGTCTGGTTGTCCTTTGCCTGCCCCTATCATTCATTGGACGATCATAGGCATTAATCTATTACAGAAAGTATGGTCTCCATGAATGTGTGTAACATTTGCCCAATAAAGGTTTTATAAACAGACCCCATAGTGGGTCTCTAAAGCAATAAAAAGCTTGCCTGCTCTCTGCACAAGCTATATACAGCACAGTGATGATGTCACAGCCACATTTACAATATACAAGATATTTAATATCTGGGTTTGCATAGACAGGTAGCAGGAGTCCGTGAGCAACATACCCTGGGAAACTGTTGGAGGCATTCTGGAGCGGATTGGGGTGAGAGACAATCTGGGAAGGATACAGAAGTCATTTTGGGATTCCCATGATGCTGTGGTAGTGAAGAAGGCCATTGCAGCTGGAGGAGCTGGCAGGGCCTGCAAGAAGATAGGCTGGGAGTAGTAGTCCATCGAGCCAGCTAGCACATAGTGCTTTGCTACACTTTGGAGGCTATTAGCCTCTGCCAGTAATGGGTGGTCTGGAGGCCCTGCT
>BLSH010387554.1:1428519-1442439 GCA_018402905.1 Glandirana rugosa | reverse complement strand
TGCACACCAACTGCTCCTCACTGCACACCAACTGCCCCTCACTGCACACCAACTGCCCCTCACTGCACATCGACTGCCCCTCACTGCACACCGACTGCTGCTCACTGCACACTGACTGCTGCTCACTGCACATTGACTGTCCCCTCACTACACACTGACTGCACACTGACTGTCCTCCCACTATACACTGACTGCACACTGACTGTCCCCCTTACTACACACTGACTGCTCCTCACTGCACACTGACTGCTCCTCACTGCTCCTCACTACACACTGACTGCCCCTCACTGCACACTGACTGCCCCTCTCTGCACACTGACTGCCCCTCTTTACACACTGACTGCCCCTCACTGCACACTGACTGCCCCTCTCTGCACACCGACTGCCCCTCTCTGCACACTGACTGCCCCTCACTGCACACCGACTGCTCCTCACTGCACACTGACTGCCCCTCACTGCACACTGACTGCCCCCACTGCACACTGACTGCTCCTCACTACACACTGACTGAGACCCTCTGCAGACTGACTGCCCCTCACTGCACTCTGACTGCCCCACTACATACTGAATGTTCTCACTACACCCAAACCTGCCACTATACCACCTATACTTCCCAAACCTGACATTATACATTACTACACCCTATACTGTACCCTACTGACCTCCCCTCTACTGTGCCCTCCTGCCCCCTTTGTACTGTGTACATAAATACAGGCCACTGATAGGGTGGGAGAGGCATTTAAGTCATGGCGGCAGTGTGTGCAAGGAGGGGGATAGTTTCAAAAAGGAGTGGGAGCAGTGTGTACAGGGAGTCAGTATATATGGGGGATGGGGGTAGTGTGTAAAGAGGGAGGGACAGTGTGTATAGGGGGGTGAATTAAATTTAGGATTATTACCTAGTTGTGTGTTTTTGATGTTTCTAATCAGACTCAAAAGCCATGCCCAATATGTAGCATCATTTAGCCACACTCACTCCTTGCTATTGCACGTATAGTGCGCCGCAGGTCACCATCTCCCTGGTAGGAGCCCTAGTGCATTACTTTGCCCAGGGGCCCATGATGTTATGCCTGGCATCCCTCTCTGTCCTTGTCGTACTGCGTCCCTCGCTGTCCCCAGCATCCCTCTCTGTCCTCGTTGTACTGCGTCCCTCTCAGTTCTTCTCCCATGACATCCCCTAAAGGTAACTATGATAGGGGGCTCAGGCCAGTGAGAACTTGTTTACATTTGCAGTTTGGGGGAGGTAAAATCCCCATAGATGAGCCCTGTTTTTTAACACCCCACAACTGCACCCACTACACATGTTGCAACAGGAATTGTACACCCTGTCACACTAAAAAGAAATATAGCAACCTTGTGCAGTGACCAAGGGGCTAAAGCAGGCAGTGAGGAGGCATTTTATCGCCTTTTCACCACCTGCTTTAACCCCTTGGATCCCACACTAGCATGCATTGCACACAGTTGCAGGGTGTTTGCAGAGCGGCCCCATTCACTCGAATGAATCATGCTTGGCAGGCTACACCTGGTAAGTGTGACAGGGTGTATAATTCCTACTGCGGCTGCATATGTACACCCCTGGCCAGTGGGCGGATTTGGTGGGATTAGCCAGTGGGCGGATGTGGTGAGTTGGCCAGTGGATGGGCCCTGAGGAATGTTGGTGGTTAGATGGGGGGGCAGACGGGGAGGCCCAGGTCTAAAGCTGTGTAAGGGGCCCCAAAATTTCTGATGGCTGCTCTGGATCAAATGATGTCCAATATATAAAGTACAATCTAGTCCATTCAGCAAACATCTGTATGATCATAAGACTCATAGGTGCGAATTCCGCGTGTCATCTGGGAAACCAGGGGTGACGGCAAACTCCTCTACCAACACCTGTCACACACCCTACTCACCAGATGGCGATGACCCCCATCACAGGGATCATAAGCGCAGGAAGGAATATATCCAACGATTTATGAGGGACCAGCTTCGTTGAATATATTCCTTCATGCACTTATGTTCTCTGTCATGGGGGTATTACACATTATGTATTGTAAGGAACTTATTTGAATGTTTAATCATTTAACACTTTGCACTTTAGTTGAATATTGGGAGTGTGGTTTAAATCTTATTTACTATTATTAAGACTTTTTGTCTATACAACGAGCAGCTCCAAAATAGACACTTTATCTATATATTCTATTTGTGCAAGTAGAGGAACATTTTGTGGTCCTCATTGTATTTCTTTTTCATGGACTGTTTTCTGTCTTGGGGTGTCTGAGAGGTGAACGCCAGTCTGGGCAGGGTGACAGGTGGGCCACATCACTCAGCAGCCCCTACGGGGGTACCGCTACATATAGTATAGTGCTTCAATTTTGTTATGTACAAAACGATTACATGCCCCATGGGACTTTGAGTGAGGGATGCATAAGGTCAACACACAAGAGTATAAAATTGAACCAATTTTATTGGCAAAAGTGGACATCATAGTATTGCATGAACATACATGTAATAGTCATGAACAGCAACCTGGTACAAAGTCTTTCAGTCATATTCATAAATGCATGTAATAAGGAGTACAGTAATGGTAAATATATACGTATGCATCTATATTTCTCGGCGCGTTTCGCAAGCTCTGCACGCTTCTTCGGGAGTAGATGTGATGTATCTGTAAACAGAGTACCAGTTAAGGGTGATATATATAGGTAATGGTGGAAGATTAAGCAGGGGGCCACAACATGGTTCCCCCATACTTACATTTGGTAAGTGAACTCCAAGGCACAACCCCTCAGGGGGCAACGGGCAGGGCCTCCACCGGGAGCTGAAGGGGCGGGGATGGTGGCACCCAACCGAAGAGCACGTGGGAGGCAGGCACGGCGAAAATCAGAAAACGAAGGAAAACAGGAATATGTCCCTCGACATCCCTCATTGTCCAAGACCCACAGGGAACTATAAAAATAAAAAAGTATATGCGTGTGCAGATAGATCACTAGGATCATAGTGAAACAGAATGGGCAGTAACGAATTCAATGACCATGTGGGTATCTAACTAGGATGCAGGGGAAAGGGGGGAGGAAACCAAAGAAACAGAAGAGGGGAAAGTAGAAGGAAAAGAAGGAAGATAAAGGAAAAGAGTGACAGGGAGTGCAGTTGCTGACCTGTAACCATGAATGAATAGCATGATATGGATAAATTATTGTAAATTATAAATAGCTCAACCATGAGCACGACGTAAAGAGTGTAAGTGCTTCCCAGATCAAAGTAACAGTGTCAATGTGTCAACGGCATGGTCTAGTGAGGCTGAGTGGAAATACAACCATATGGGAGTGGCACCGTGGTGAACAAAGTGTGAAAAATGTAGAGAGTGGAATGCTTACCAAGCCCAGATAACAGTGTCCATATGTAAGGAAGCCTTGCATGTGAAAGAAAGAGACCGCCATGCCAATCCCCCACACCCTTATAAGTACAGTGAGCGCCACAAGCTCCGCCCCTAGCGTCATGCATCAGCCGACCTGTGGTGCGAGCACGCACTGCATCCACCATGAACGGAAAGACGCACGTGCGCCTCCCCTAGTGTCACGCTGGATGGAAGAACCACGCAAATGGCCAGAGCCCCCCGCTGGGCAGCGGGAGCTCCAATCAAGGTGCAGCGCATGACGCCGATGTGCGGTGGCCCCGTCCGTCCAAAGTAGCGGGGGTGGGGACAGCACACATCGCAGCTCCCAGATCAAAGACACAGACCGCCGCCCACTCTAGGGGAAAGCGCCTAGGGAGCCAAGAAACAAAAGCCAACCAAAACCAGAAAAAGTGGCAAAACACAAATACATAATGTTCGATATGAACTATTAAATCTAGAACGGGTGTGAGACCTGAGATTAAAACCAGACCAAGAAGGGGACTAGTGGGTGTCTTCCACGCGGGTTCATGAACGAAAAAGGGGGGTGGTCTGGTGTAAACTCTACTTATGCATACCTCCATCCCTATATCATATACAAAACGATTACATGCCCCATGGGACTTTGAGTGAGGGATGCATAAGGTCAACACACAAGAGTATAAAATTGAACCAATTTTATTGGCAAAAGTGGATATCATAGTATTGCATGAACATACATGTAATAGTCATGAAATGCAACCTGGTACAAAGTCTTACAGTCATATTCATAAATGCATGTAATAAGGAGTACAGTAATGGTAAATATATATACGTATGCATCTATATTTCTTGACGCGTTTCGCGAGCTCTGCTCGCTTCTTCAGGAGTAGTTGTGACGTATCTGTAAACAGAGTACCAGTTAGGGGTGATATATATAGGTAATGGTGGAAGATTAAGCAGGGGGCCACAACATGGTTCCCCCATATTTACATTTAGTAAGTTGACTCCAAGGCACAACCCCCCAGGGGGCAACGGGCATGGCCTCCACCGGGAGCTGAAGGGGCGGAGATGGCGGCGCCCAACCGAAGAGCGCGTGGGAGGCGGGCACGGCGGAAATCAGAAAACGAAGGAAAACAGGAATATGTCCCTCGACATCCCTCATTGTCCAAGACCCACAGGGAACTATAAAAAAAAAAATGCCAGTCTGGGCAGGGTGACAGGTGGGCCACATCACTCAGCAGCCCCTACGGGGGTACCGCTACATATAGTATAGTGCTTCAATTTTGTTATGTTGCAGCCTGATACTACAGTTGTTTAAATTCATTTCACTGCTTTAAGTATGCATAGTATGTTAAAAGAAAAATCCTGATCAACTCCTTGGAGTGGTACTGTGTTACTATGGTAACACTCTATTGCTCTGATCCCAGTATGTAAAAACAAAATGTAAAAAAATAAAAATAAATAAAAGAAAAGATATTTTAAGAAATTGAATTAAAATGATGACATTTTTTTTAACATACTTTCACTTGTCAGTGTCCCTGGTCACGGCCACACCAGTTACAGTGCCTTGAAAAAGTATTCATACCCCTTGAAATTTCCCACATTTTGTCATGTTACAACCAAAAATGTATTTTATTTGATTTTATGTGATAGACCAATACTTTGTAGAACCACCTTTCACTGCAATTACAGCTGCAAGTCTTTTTTAGGATGTTTCTACCAGCTTTGCACATCTAGAGAGGGGCATTTGTGCCCATTCTTCTTTGCAAAATAGCTGAAGCTCTGCCAGATTGGATGGAGAGCATCTGTGAACAGCAATTTTCAAGTCTTGCGCAGATTCTTAATTGGATTTAGGTCTGAACTTTGACTGGGCCATTCTAACACATGAATATGCTTTGGTCTAAACCAGGGGTAGGCAACCCGGGGCCCTCCAGCTGTTGCAAAAGTCCCATCATGCTTCTGGGAGTAATTGTAACTGCCAGCCTTGAAATGCCTCATGGGAAATATAGTGCTGGAGGGCTTCTGTTTGCCTACCCCTGGTCTGTCTGTATGTTTAGGGTCGTTGTCCTGCTGGAAGGTGAACCTCTGTCCCAGTCTCAAGTCTTTTGCAGACTCTAACAGGTTTTCTTCTAAGATTGCCCTGTATTTGGCTCCATCAATTTTCCCTTCAACTCTGACCAGCTTCTCTGTCCCTGCTGATGAAAAACATCCCCACAACATGATGCTGCCACCACCATGTTTCACGGTGGGGATGGTGTGTTCAGGGTGATCTGCGGTGTTAGTTTTCCACCACACGTTGCGTTTTGCTTTTAGGCCAAAAAGTTCAATGTTGGTCTCATCTGAACAGAGCACCTTCTTCCACATGTTCGCTATATCCCCCACATGGCTTCTCACAACAGGACTTCTTATGACTTTCTTTCAACAATAGCTTTCTTCTTGCCACTTTTCCATAAAGGCCAGATTTATGGAGTGCATAACTAACAGTTGTCCTGTGTACAGATTCTCCCACCTGAGCTGTGGATCTATGCAGCTTCTCCAGAGTTACTATGGGCCTCTTGGCTGCTTCTCTGATTAATTCTCTACTTGCCTGGCCTGTCAGTTTAGGTGGACAGCCATGTCTTGGTAGGTGTGCAGTTGTGCCATACTCTTTCCATTTTCAGCTGATGGATTGAATAGTGCTCAGTGAGATGTTCAAAGGTTGGGATATTTTCTTATAACCTAACCCTGCTTTAAACTTCTCCTTGACCCGTCCTGTGTGCTCCTTGGCCTTCCTGATGCTGTTTGTTCACTAAGGTTCCCTAACAAACCTCTGAGGGCTTCACAGAACAGCTGTATTTATAGTGAGCATAAATGGCACACAGGTGGACTCTATTTACTAATTAGGTGACTTCTGAGGGCAATTGGTTCCACTAAATTTTAGTTAGGGGTATCAGAGTAAAGGAGTCTGAATACAAATGCACACCATATTTTCCAGATATTTATTTGTAAAAAAAAATTAAAAAAACATGTATTGCTTTCCTTCCACTTTACAATAATGTGCCACTTTGTGTTGGTCTATCACATAAAATCTCAATAAAATATAATTTTTTGGTTGTAACCTGACAAAATGTGGAAAATTTCAAGGGGTATTAATACTTTTTCAAGGCACTGTATATGATGATGGTGTACTGCACTGGTGAGAGTATGTAAAAAATAAAAAAAGTGAAAAAAAAAACATATTATTTCTTCATTTTCCAAAAAATTATGACAACACACCATGCCTTATACTAAATACCTCAGACTGTCTACTTTCCAAAAAGGTAATTTGGGGGGTATTTGTACAGTCCTGGCATTTTCGGGTCTCAAGAAATGAGAAAGAACGTCAGTACATGGGGATTGATCAATTTTCAGATGTATATCATAGTCTGAGGACTCTATAACTTTCCTACAGACTAAATAATATACACTGATTTGGGTTATTTTCATTTCAATAAATGTAGCAGCACATTTTGGTCTAAATTTAATTTTGTTTATTTAGCAAAAGATATAAAAGCCCAGTGGAGATTAAATAGCACCAAAAGAAAAAATGTGTGAAAAATGATAACAATTTCATATGGGTACAGTTTTGCATGACCACGCAATTGTCAAAGTGCTACAGCCCTGAAAGCTCAAAATTGGCCTGGCAGGAAGAGGTAAAAGCGCCAGGTATTAAAGTAGTTAAAGTATCACTTTAAGGAAGAACTTCATAATACAGAGTACAGTGGCCAAGATTAAGTCATATACAGTATAGCCCAATATACAGAGTGCAATGGTCAGGAGCAGGGTCGCCAATAAGGCAGTACAGCTGGACCCTCCTGTAGAGATCCCAGGCCCCATCAGTTCAACAGGCATCTGACAAGCCGTAGGGGGTGATCACAGTGGTGGGGGCCAATCCCTGAAATTGATCCCCCCTGCAACACCCACCTCCTGCCAGCTTTTGGCTGCAGTAGGGGAAGCCACAGGTGTATTAGTTCCACTATAGTAAATTGTGTTTACTATGTTTTAGTATGTGAATGAACAGGGAGCCTCTGTACAGAGCACTGTTATTTCACCAAAGTTCCTCCCCAACAGAGCTGTTAAAAAAACTGTGAAAAAATAAATAAGATTGTAAAAAATCTTTAAAAAATGAAGAGCTCATTTGTTTTATATATTATTCTTAGCAGCTAAAGATAGGATTTTTTGACTTACCGTAAAATCCTTTTCTCTGAGTTCATTGACAGACGCAGCCTCTCATCTTGACATGTGGGGTTTATGCAGCTTTCACTAGGAGTGGACTAGGCAGAACGAAGTTCAACTCAAAGCAAGCACAGCCCCTCCCAGGGGGCAGTCCTCACTTGCATAACCCCCTCCAGCCCTGCTTCAGCACTTCAGTTCGTAGCAAGCAGTACAAACTCAAACAAAGAGGGGCAGGTGCTGCGTCTGTCAATGAACTAAGAGAAAAGGATTTTACGGTAAGTCAAAAAATCCTATTTTCTCAATCGTTCATTGACAGACGCAGCCTCTCATCTTGACATGTGGGGATGTCCCAAAGCAGTGTCACAACAAGGGGTGGGCAACAAGAACAACAGTGCCCAACAAAAGAGTTCTCCCGGGAGGTGCCAGACACGCCTCACACCATAGCCTGCAAAACTTTGCGTCCGAAAGCAGCATCAGAAGAAGCTGCAATATCAACCCTGTAAAACTTAGAAAAAGTGTGCACCGGGGTCCAAGTGGCCGCCTTGCACACCTGAGAAACCGACGCCTGGTGTCGGAAAGCCCAGGAAGTACTAATCGCCCTGGTAGAGTGAGCCGTGACCGGAAAGGGGGGCTCCTGGCCCCGAACAGCATACGCACGGGTCACTGTCTGACGTATCCAACGTGAAATGGTGGCCGACAAGGCCGCCAGTCCCTTGTGCGGACCATCCACCACGACAAAAACCACATCGGACCTCCGAAACGAGGCCGTGACTGCCAGATATACTCGCAACGCCCTAACCACATCCAGGGAGTGCAAGGCAACCTCCTTAGGATGAGACAGGCGCGGACACAGCGAAGGAGGGACAATGTCCTCATTTATGTGAAACGAAGAGACCACCTTCGGTAAAAGGAGGGAGAGGAATGCAAGACCGCCTTGTCCTTGTGCAGGACCAAGTACGGGGACCTACAGGACAGAGCCGCCAGCTCAGACACCCGCCTAGCAGATGTTATTGCCACCAGAAAGGCCACTTTCTGCGAAAGCGGTTGCAGGGAGATCTCCCTGATATTTTCGAAAGGCGGCTTCTGTAACACAGAAAGGACCAGATTAAGGTCCCATGGTGCCAAGGCGACCGAACCTGGGGGGAGACATGACGAACCCCCTGAACAAAAGTACGAATCAGGGAATGCGTCGCCAAGGGACGTTGAAAAAGAATTGCCATGGCAGAAATCTGCCCCTTAATCGTGCTCAACCCCAGCTTGTGAGCTAGGCCTTGCTGAAGGAAGGCCAGCGCCCGAGCCACCGAAAAAGCACGGGTGGTCCAACCCCCCGCCTCGCACCAAGCAATGTAGGCCTTCCAAGTGCAGTGATATATCTTCCGCGAAGTGGCCTTACGTGCCTTGAGCATAGTTGGAATGACGGACTCAGAGAGTCCCCTATCCTTTAACACCTGGGACTCAATAGCCAGGCAGTTAAAGCCAGCGAGGGTAAAGCAGGGTGCAAGATGGGCCCCTGAGAGAGCAGGTCCTCGCGAAGCGGGAGCCGTCAGGGGACGTCGACCACCATCCGCACCACATCGGCGTACCAAGGACGCCAAGGCCAATCTGGCGCTACCAGAATGGTTGGGATCCCTTCCGCCTCCACCCTGCACAGCAGGCGCGGAAGTAACGGGAGTGGAGGGAAGGCATAAAGCAGCCGGTATCGAGACCACAAAGCCATGAGGGTGTCCGCCGTGTCTGCCAGCGGATCCCTTGTTCTGCTCACGAAGGCCTGCACCTTCCGGTTGAGCCAGGACGCCAGGAGATCCACATCTGGCATGCCCCACCTCCGGATGCAGGGACCACTCTCCCTGATCCAGCTTCTGGCGACTGAGATAGTCCGCCTGCCAGTTCTCTACGCCCGGGATGTGAAGATTGCCGGCACGTGAAGCTCTGCCCACCGCAGAATGTGGGCCACTTCTGTCGCTGCTGCCGCGCTTCTGGTTCCGCCCTGATGGTTCACATAAGCCACCGCCGTGGCGTTGTCTGACTGGACCCGAACAGGACGCCCATGCAGCCTCCCCGACCAGTTGGAGATGCAAAGCCTGATCGCCCGCAGATCCAGCACATTGATCGGGAGACGGGACACCTCCGGAGACCAATGGCCCTGGGTCGACAACTGCCCCAGGATCCCTCCCCAGCCGTGCAGGCTGGCATCTGTTGTGACCACCGTCCAGTCCACGGGAAGAAATTACTTCCTCTGCTCTAAGGTCGGGGCCCGCAGCCACCAGGTGAGGGAGCTTCGAGTCCGGTGATCCAAACTGATCCCCCGATCCAGGGAGAGCGGAGACTTGTCCCACCGCAGCAGGATTGCCCGCTGCAGGAGCCGGGTGTGACGCTGGGCATAGGGCACCCCCTCGAAGGAGGAGACCATCAGCCCCAACACCCACATGCAAAACCTGATAGAGGACCTCCGCTGAGACAGCAGGGCCCGCACCGCCCCCTGGAGTGTCAAGACCTTGGCGGCAGGGAGAAACACCTTTCGCCTGCTCCGTATCCAGGACCAAGCTCAAGTATTCCAACCGGCGCGACGGAGCCAGCACCGACTTCGGAAGGTTGATCACCCAGCCGAAGTCCTGCAGGAAACCAAGGGTGATGTCCAGACTCTCTGACAAGGTGGAGGCAGACTCCGCCCGCAGGAGCAGATAGTCGAGATATGCACCACTGCTATGCCCCTCTGCCTCTGGCAGAGCCAGCACTGGGGCCAAGATCTTGGTGAAGACCCGAGGGGCTGAGGCCAGCCCGAACGGAAGGGCCACAAACTGGTAGTGGAGATCCCCCACCGCAAAGCGCAGGAAGCGCTGGTGGTGTACACATATGGGCACGTGTAAATACGCGTCCTTTACGTCCGGGAGGCCAGGAAATCTCCTTGCCAAAGAGCCGCCACCACAGAGCGGACAGATTCCATCCTGAATTTTCACGCCCTCACAAAGAAGTTGAGAGCCTTTAGGTCCAGGACAGGCCTGACCCCGTCTTTTTTCAGAACCACAAAAAGATTAGAATAAAAACCGCGGAAACATTCCACAGCTGGAACCGGGACAATCACCCCCTGATGGAGCAGGGCATGCACAGCCCCGAACAGGGCCCGCAGCCGTGCCAGGGGAAGCCTCAGATTGGAGGCGAAGAACCTGTCCGGGGGTTGGGTACAGAACTCTATCTTGTAC
The DNA here is from genome assembly GCA_018402905.1 of Glandirana rugosa. NCBI lineage: Eukaryota > Metazoa > Chordata > Amphibia > Anura > Ranidae > Glandirana > Glandirana rugosa. The sequence continues at coordinate 1,431,693 of BLSH010387554.1, read as the reverse complement.
CCGGACGAAACCACCTCGCGCACCCAGAGATCCGGGATGCACGAGGTCCACCAGTCCACGAACCATAAGAGCCGTCCCCCCACCCGAACCGCGGGTGGGGGCGACCCATTATGCGGAGGAGGACTTCTCCTCTGCCTTTTCGGACTTACGCTGCCAGGGACGCTTCTGGCCCCCCAGCTGGGGCCTTGGCGGGCTGAGAACCCTTGTTTGAGGCGCGTGGTGCACGAAAAACCTCTTTTGCGCAGAGAAGGAAGGACCCGCCCTGCGCCGAGGCTCCTTGCCCCATCTGGGCTCCGGAAGAGCCAAAAGCGTACGGCGCCCCTGGGATCGCAGCTGGGCCCAGCTTCAGCGTCTCACGTACCGCTGAAACCAAGGACCCCACCAGAGCCCGTTCACGAGCCGCAGTGGCCCCCGAGGGCTCCTCCTCTTCATCCGAGGGGTCCCCGAGTTCACACTCCGACAGCTCTAGGGGGGTCCCCGACACCGCGGAGCCCCCCTCCGGCTCCGAGTCCTCACCAGAGAACAGAGGAGGAGGTGGCCGTTTGATCGCCACCCGGTCACGTATCGGTTCTGCCCGGGAGAAATATCCCTCCAGGAGGGCCATCAAGTTGTGCAACACACGGCCAGCCACGGGAAAATGGCGGCCGTGCGACCATGCGGCCGGTACAGGAGGATGGCGGCTGCTACCACAGAGGGGGACCTACGCAGACAGGGAGGACTGCAGCTCCGGTAGGGGGGGTTGGGGGGGTTGCGCATCCGAACGGATGGACGGACGGCAAACGGCCAGGCCCTAAAAAGGGAGAAAAAAGGGGGGCACCGCCCGTCGCCCCCTAGGCCCTCTGATCGTACTCACCACTCTCTGGACGGGCGCAGCGGGTAGCCACCTGGGGCAGTCCTGCAAGCCCGCCAAAATGGGGGGAGCTGCCGGCCATGCGGCACCCGTAACACGGACACGGGGTGCCCGGTCCTAGGTGCGCTGGTGGGACGTTTAACCCGCCGGCCGCCTCGCATGGAACGAGGCTCGACGCGGCCAACCCCGCATACAGCTAAGGGTCGGCTCGCATCCGTCGGCCGCGCTGGGGACACTCCCTGGATCTAGGATATCCAGCCTGTCACCCAGCCGGCTGCTTGATTGTATTCAGAATTTCTTGAAAAAAGAAAAAAAAGCAACAGGGAACCGCAGATCCCAGCAGGGAGCCAGGTCCTACTCCTTGCACTAGGCATAAAAAACTGAAATGCCCGGTCCTAGGTGCGCTGGTGGGACGTTTAACCCGCCGGCAGCCTCGCACGGAACGAGGCCCGACGCGGCCGACCCCGCGTACAGCTAAGGGTCGGCTCGCATCCGTCGGTCATGCTGGGGAGACTCCCTGGATCTAGGATATCCAGCCTGTCACCCAGCCGGCTGCTTGATTGTATTCAGAATTTCTTGAAAAAAGAAAAGAAAGAAAAAAAAAGCAACGGGGAACCGCAGATCCCAGCAGGGAGCCAGGTCCTACTCCTTGCACTAGGCATAAAAAACTGAAATGCTGAAGCAGGGCTGGAGGGGGTTATGCGAGTGAGGAATGCCCCCTGGGAGGGGCTGTGCTTGCTTTGAGTTGAACTTCATTCTGCCAAGTCCACTCCTAGTGAAAGCTGCATAAACCCCACATGTCAAGATGAGAGGCTGCATCTGTCAATAAATGATTGAGAAATGTCCATTGTAAAAGCATGGAAATGACCTGCTGTCAATATAGCTGTGGCAAAGAGCAAAATCTCTTGGATTATGCTCCATGAAAAGTTGGCGAGCATCCTTCGGGACAGATAAACCAGATTCGAAAAGATCTGGAATCCCTGGATTCAATATTTACAGTCATTTGCATAAAACCAGGGGTGGACTGGGGCCCAGGACCTGGGCTGAGGGAAGCAAATTTCTATGTTCTCTTCCTTGTCTTGTTTTCCTCTTCTATCTCTTTTCCTCCTTTTATTGCTTTATATAATTAGAATCATAGGTTATCACTCCATTGTTATGGTTTCCTTGAGATTTTAGGATGACCACTGTTTAGTGGATTTACCTGCCCAGAACCTAGGATGAGAATTAAACAGCCCTAAATTTCCACCATACACTGAGTGTCTGGGTGACAGGTGATATTGTGTATCATAGGCCTTTTCACTGTCCACAGGACTGATCCTGTTGCTGGAGCTTAGCCATGCCCAGTTCATGTCAGTGGGCAGCTTCCATCTCAGCCTTATGCTGTATAGCCTCTCTCTCACCCTGATGCTTCACAGCCTCTCTCTCACCCTGATGCTTCACAGCCTCTCTCTCAGCCTGACATTGCACAGCCTCTCTTTCACCGGGATGCAGCACAGCCTCTCTCTCAACCTGACGCTGCACAGCTTCTCTCTCAACCTGACGCTGCACAGCTTCTCTCTCAGCCTGACGCTTCACAGCCTCTCTCTCAACCTGACGCTGCACAGCCTCTCTCTCAACCTGACGCTGCACAGCCTTTCTCTCAACCTGACGCTGCACAGCCTCTCTCTCAACCTGACGCTGCACAGTTTCTCTCTCCACCTGACGCTGCACAGCCTCTCTCTCAACCTGACGCTGCACAGTTTCTCTCTCCACCTGACGCTGCACAGTTTCTCTCTCCACCTGACGCTGCACAGCTTCTCTCTCAGCCTGACGCTTAACAGCCTCTCTCTCAGCCTGATGCCTCACAGCCTCTCTCTCAGCCTGACGCTGCACAGCCTCTCTCTCAGCCTGACGCTGCACAGCCTCTCTCTCAGCCTGACGCTGCACAGCCTCTCTCTCAGCCTGACGCTGCACAGCCTCTCTCTCAGCCTCACACTGCACAGCCTCTCTCTCAGCCTGACACTGCACAGCCTCTCTCTCAGCCTGTCGCTAAACAGCCTCTCTCTCAGCTTGTCGCTAAACAGCCTCTCTCAGCCTGCCACTGTAAAACCTCTCTCTCAGCCTGATGCTGTACAGCCTCTCTCTCAGCCTGTCACTGCACAGCCTCTCTCTCAGCCTGACACTGCACAGCCTCTCTCTCAGCCTGACACTGCACAACCTCTCTTTCAGCCTGTTGCTAAACAGTCTCTCTCTCAGCTTGTCGCTGTAAAGCCTCTCTCTCAGCTTGATGCTGTACAGGCTCTCTCTCAGCCTGTCGCTGCACAGCCTCTCTCTCACCGACACGT
>BLSH010387554.1:1344396-1367874 GCA_018402905.1 Glandirana rugosa | reverse complement strand
CGGTTTGATTTAAAGTGATACACACATTTTGCAGAACAGTGATATAGGTACTCCTGGCTTATTTATACTTTTTTGACACAGTTTGAAGATGATTTTAGAACAGTTCTATGGCCTCTAATGTTAATACTTTTCAGACCCATTTTGAAGATGATCTCCATTTTTGCATTTTTTATGTTTTTATTTTTTTAAAAATATTTAAAGTTATTTCCCTGTCCCCATTTCTTTGTAGGTCACTTGTCCCACCCTTACCCACATTTCCTTCCTTTTGCAGACCTCTAGGACCTTCCAGGACTATTTTACAGCACTTTTTGTACCTAAAAGTCCGGGTCTCCATTGATTTCAATGGGGTTCGGGGTCCGGGACAAAGTTCGGGTTCTGTCCGGACCCGAACCCGGACTTTGTCCCGAAGGTCTGCCGAACCAGCAGAACCCGGACTTCTATAAGTTCGCTGAACTCTAAACGTGACTCAACCTGCCAGTATTGCATAAAACAAATGTTTTGGATGAGTTAAAGTGAACCTTTTTCCCCTATTCAGGGCTAAGTAACAGGTTCATTTAATAAGTCCACCTCCATCTGCATATTCTAACCTGTATGCCAACACCAGAGGCAGGTTGGGGGCTTGTGCACACAGCAGTTACTGTTGACAGCAAAAGGCTGCATTTGACCTCCTTTACTTGCAAACAAATCATTATATGACCTACTGGGGTTGATTTACTAAAACCGGAGAGGACAAAATTTAGTGCAGCTCTGCATAAAGCATAGAAACCAGAAACTAGGTTTTATTGTCAAAGCTCAATTGAACAAGCTGAAGTTTTGAAGCTGATTGGCTGCCATACACAGCTGCACCAGATTTTGCACTTTCCAGTTTTAGTAAATTAACTCCACTGAGTTCAAAGAGACACAAAGCAGGTCAAATCAACCGAGGTGGACAGGAATGTGCCAGCTTGCATTTTTACAAATGATTTTGTGGCTTTGCTTCTCTAGGATAAAATAAATTAAGGTAAGTATAAGGAAAGGGAGGACCGTATTAGGTGAAGCTGTTGACTAGCCCTGTATAGGAAATGCACAGGTTTACTTTATGTGAACAAATTCATTTGCACTCAAGCCTTTGCGCTGGGCAACATTGCATTTTGTAAGCCAACAGAGGTACACCTATAAGGATTCAGACCTTGTTTTTCCCAGCATTGCTCTGACCATATAATACAAGAACAATTCTCATATTCTTTTCAACTTCCTCAACCCATCAATAACTTCTGTCTAAAACTGGGTTGTAGCTTTGAACATAAAGATTTCTTAACATCCAGGCTATCCTGAGTATAAATGTATTGCTTGATGCAGCAGTGTGACTGAGGAAGCACTCTAATCGTACTGGTTTAACTGATTAACTAGCTGTTAGAGTTGAATCCACAAGTGACAGTCATACACCGTTCATAAGCTGTGCTATACTGTTCTACAATTTGGCATCTGCTAAGTTATGTCTTTATCCTGTGAAGGACTAATCCCATGTGCCATACATTAGTATTTATAGTCCTTGTCTGCTTCTTGCAAGGGTTCCACCACGAGATTTGAGTGTTAGGTGGAGTGGGTTACCTAAAATATAAGAAAATAGAACTACAGTCAGATTTCTTCTATGCTCAAAACATGAAAAGTACCTCCAAAACCCCAGCTAGATACTCTATAGGTAGACAATATGCATATTGTGTAAAGCCTTGTACACACGGCACGACGATCGTACGTACGATGGCCTCAAATCATATGTTGGCTGTTGTATCTAGCATACTGACTGCACTACACGATCGTACGACCAAAGAAAGAACGTTCAGGTGCATGTAATTAGCATCCGGCTGTTCCTGACTTCTGAGCATGCGTGTTTTTTTGCACAATACAACTTGTACCAACTTCTCTGTACACACGATACAACGGTCGTATGACCGCTTGTTGGTACGACCAAGTTTTCTAGTTTGCTCATACAACTCCCATTGTACGACCATCGTATGTCGGTTGTTCTAATCGCGCGTATGAACGATCGATTTCGCATACAACGGTCGTCCGTACGACCTGTTGTATACGATCGTCGTCCTGTGTGTACGAGGCTTAACTGTTAAAAAGCTGTAATTTATTAAACATGGGGGTTGATGTACTAAAACTGGAGAGTGCAAAATCTGGTGCATCTGTGCATGGTAGCCAATCAGCGGCTAACTTTAGCTTTAACAAAAAAAAAAAAAAACCCGGAAGCTGATTGGTTTTTATGCAAAGCTGCACCAGAATTTGCACTCTCCAGTTTTAGTATACCGCATAGTCTATATTTTAAGGGATAATTTCACCTTTGGGAACATGTCACATGTTCCACCCGTTTCCCAATGCTGCAGCCACTGACACCCCCCCCCCCCCCCCCCAGTATGGGGAGAAGTTCCCCATACTAGCTGTCACTTTTTGAAATCGGGGATCCACATCCTTTGCAGCTGTCTGCTTCTAGTTTTCAATGAACTACCACAGTGCTGTGAAGCACTGCGGTAGTACACCGATTCTTCCTGTTGGTGTATCTGCTTGCCCATACGGGATATATGGGCACATAGATGCACTGACAGATCTGCAGGAGACCTGCACATATTTCTCTTTTTTTTTTTTTTTTACATTCAAGAAAATGTGCATTTATTATTTTTTTTAAACTGAACCATGCCATTAAAACAATAAATACTAAAACTAACATTTTACCTGAGTGTAGCTCTTCGCTGTAGTCTTTACGATCATAGACTGAATGGCTCCATTGCACTGAACTGGCTGATGAACTGCCAATACCTAAACCAATGCCAGTCACCCCAATGCTAATGGAATCTACACAGAAAAAAAAAAATAGAACATTGTCATTTTAACAAAATACCCTTTACAACCTATATTCAACACAGCAATAAATATTTATAGCATGGTAAGACATTATCAAGATTGTTATATTATTCACCCTGTATTTTCTGCCTAGCATTGAGCACTGTTTTGTGTGAATGTATCTCAGCACCTATGCTTAAAGTAAACCAGTGCTTTGCCCATTTACTCACCTTTTTCTTTGCTCCCCTGGAGCTATAGGAAATTACCTGTATGACAGGATGGAAATGCAGGTTATCTATAGCCCTGTGTAAGTTATGACTCCAGAGACTTTTATCTTATACAGGTGTTTCCTTCAGCACCTAAATGGTGCAGCTGGGGAATGAAAGGCAGGGAAGTACATGCTGCTATGAGGAGGGGTCGACTAACCGCTGGAACTCTGGGTGTGAAGGAAAGGATATTTTGGAAAACAACTCCTTCCTTAACCATCTGACCTCTGCTAAATTCTGGATTGTCCATCCTCCCGACACATAGATTGGTTTGTCTATAGCAGTGGTTCCCAACCTCAGTCCTCAAGTACCCCCCAAACAGGTAATGTTTTGGGAATTTCTCTTAGATAAAATAGCTGTCCAAAATACCAAGCCATTGACTGATTTAAAGCACCTGTGCAAGATAAACAAAAACCTGGCCTGTTGGGGGTACTTGAGGACTGAGGTTGAGAACCACTGGTCTTTAGGATGTGGATAAGCCCCCAGCCCTCTTTGCTCTGCTTGAAACATAGGTGACGGGGTGCCTTTATCGTCTAATTGATGTGTCCATCTAATTGTAATATAGATGACCATTGAGGGCTCCTAACAACTTTTGTATCCTCCCTACCTTATGAGAACCTCCTTCCCTTCTCCAAACATGGGAGAGAGACGATGCACACCTGTAGGATTCCAGTGAATCTATGGTTTTAATACAGTGAGAATTATGGGTTTCATCATGCTGGTCGTTCACATGTGTGCCTGAAGAAGATCTATTGAAACGCGTTGAGTCTACATGTGGAGTGTAGTGAATCTAAACAAATTAACCCTATATTCGATACGTCTTTGTTTGGTTTTCATTAAAGGTTATAATAAAATACAGTTGTGTTCAAAATAATAGCAGTCAAACCTGATCAATCACTGTTTTTGGTAGACATGATATTTCTACATGGCAAATCATTTACTAGCAGGTGTAGTAGAGTAATAGAAATCCAACAGACCCAACAGTCATGACATGCATGGTGCTTATTCTGTGTAATTGAATCATTAATTGAAAGGGGCATGTTCAAAATAAAAGCAATGTGGAGTTCATTCATTCTTTGAAAAACAGGTGGCAATTATTGCCCTTATTTAAGGAAGGAAGGCAGCAAATGTTGTACATATGCTGGTTACAGTGCATTTCTCTCTGAAATTCTGAGGAAAATGAGTCGTTCCAGACATTGTTCAGAAGAACAGCGTACCTTGATTAAAAAGCTGATTGGAGAGGGGAAAACATATAAAGAAGTGCAGAAAACGATAGGCTGCTTAACTAAAATGATTGCAAATGCTTTAAAATGACACCAAACCCTGAAAGACGTGGAAGAAAGCGAAAAACTACCATTCGAATGGATAGAAGAATAGCCAAAATGGCAAGGACTCAGCCAACAATCAGCTCCCGGAAGATCAAAGAAGGTCTAAAGTTACCTGAGAGTACTGTTACAATTAGAAGACTCCAATGTGAAGCCAAGCTATCTGCAAGAAGCCCCCGCAAAGTCCCACTGTTGAAAAAAAAGACGTGCTGAAGAGGTTATAATTTGCCAAAGAGCACATTGACTGGCCTAAAGAGAAATGGCGCAACATTTTGTGGATTGATGAAAGTAAGATTGTTCTTTTTGGGCTGGAGACAGTTTGTCAGACGACCCTCAAACACTGAATTCAAGCCACAGTACACTGTGAAGACAGTGAAGCATGGTGGCGCAAGCATCATGATATGGGGATGTTTCTCATACTACGGTGTTGGGCCTATTTATTTCATACCAGGGACCATGGATCAGTTTGAATACATCAGAATACTTGAAGAGGTCATGTTGCCTTATGCTGAAGAGGAAATGCCCTTGAAATGGGTGTTCCAACAAGACAACGACCCCAAACACACCAGTAAACATGCAACATCTTGGTTCCAGACCAACAGGATTGACGTTATGGAGTGGCCAGCCCAATCCCCGGATCTTAATCCAATAGAAAACTTGTGGGGTGACATCAAAAATGCAGTTTCTGAGGCAAAACCAAGAAATAGAGAAGAACTGTGGAATGTAGTCCAATCATCCTGGGCTGGAATACATATTCACAGGTGCCAGAAGTTGGTTGACTCCATGCAACACAAATGTACAGCAGTTCTCAGAAACAGTGGTTATACAACTAAATATTAGTTAAGTGATTCAAAGGAAAGCAAAATCTTCAAAACATTTTTCAGTTTATATAGTGAATGTTTGAGTTTGTAAAGGGGAATACAAACACTGCTATTTTTTTGAACAGTCTAATACTCACTTTTCTTCATTTTTTTTTAGAGGAACGACACACATTTGATATATTTTTCTTCATGTTTTGATTTGGAATAGAATGTGTAGTGTTCCCAATGCATTTGTGTGTATGGAAATAAAAGCTATTAGAAAGATTTTGAGCTTTATTCACTTTTTTAACCACTTAACAACCGCCCTATAGACAAAAGACGTCTGCAGGGCAGTTGCTTAACTCTGGGAGGACGTACATTGACGTCCTCCCATGAATGCGCTACCCGCGTGCACACAGGAACACCCATGACCGTCGGGTCCAGGGGACCCGGCGCATCATGGATCGCGGTGAATGGCCTCTGTGAGCATTTGATGGCACGATCACATGTAAACAAGCCAGTGCTTCCGCCTGCTTTTCTCTCTTCTCTCCGCACCGATTGGTGCATTGCGAGAGGAGCAGGGAGAGAGGAGGTTCTGCAACGCTGTGGGCAATGTGTAATGCCCACAGCGCTGCTAAATAACAGTTAGCAACCCCCACCATCCATCCACCACCCACCCAGCCATCCTCACCCCATCCACCACCCACCCAGCCACCCTCACCCCATCCATGCTCAGCCACCCATCCATCCTCACACAGCCATCTTCACCCATCCAGCCATGCATGCTCATCCATGCTCACCAGCCATAAATCCATGCTTACCCACCTAGCCATGCTCAACCAACCATATGTGCTCACCCATCCATCCGTCCATGCTCACCCTTCCATCCATGCTCACCCATCCAGCCATCCTCACACAGCCATGTTCACCCATCCAGCCATGCATGCTCATCCATGCTCACCCAGCCATCCATCCATGCTTACCCACCCAGCCGTGCTCACCCATCCATCCATGCTCACTCAGCCGTGCTCACCCATCCATCCATGCTCACCCACCCAGCCATGCTCACCCATCCATCCATGCATGCTCACCCACCCAGCCGTGCTCACCCATCCATCCATCCTCACCCATCCATCCATGCTCACCCACCCAGCCGTGCTCACCCAGCCATCCATCCATGCTCACCCACCCAGCCATCTATCCATGCTCACCCAATCCAGCCGTGCTCACCCATCCATCCGTGGCTCATCCATCCCCATCCATGGCTCATTTGTGCCTCATTCATGCTCATCCATACCACATCAGTTCTCATCCGTGACACATCCATGCCACTACAGTGCCCATCCGTGCCACTACACTGCCCATCCGTGCCACTACAGTGCCTATCCATGCCACCACAATGCCTCACAATAGTGTAAAAGGTAGTCAAATTAGATTCAAAATGTATGCCCCTAGAACACCTGACGGTGCTCCCTGCATGTTGGGCCTCTGTATGTGGTCAGGCTGTGTAAAAATGTCACACATGTGGTATTGCCATACTCGGGAGGAGTAGCAGAATATATATTGGGGTGTCATTTTTGCTATGTACATGCTGTGTGTTAGAAATATTGTATAAATGGACAACTTTGTGTAAAAAAAAAAAAAAGAGTTTTCATTTTCTTTCCACATTTTCCAAAAACTTGTGGAAAAAATGGCACGTTCAAAAGACTCATTATGCCTCCTAGAATATATGTTGGGGTGTTTGCTTTCCAAAATGGGGTAATTTTTTGCATTGTCCTGGTGCTCCAGGACTTTCAAAAGTGCAAGAGGTAGTCAAGAAATGAGATGTGCAATTTATGCTCCTAGAACGCCTGATGGTGCTCCCTGCATGTTGGGCCTCTGTATGTGGCCAGGCTGTGTAAAAGACTCACACATATGGTATTGCCATACTCAGGAGGAGAATGTATATAGAATGTATTTTGGGGTGTAATTTGTGGTATGCATATGCTGGGTGTGAGAAATAACCCATTAACATATCACAATTTTGGGGGGAAAAAAATCTTCATTTTGCAAAGAATTGTGGGAAAAAATTACAACTTCAAACCATTCACCATAACCCTTACTAAATGCCCTGGAATGTCTACTTTCCAAGAAGGGGTAATTTGGGGGGTATTTGTACTTTCCTGGCTTGTTAGGGTCTCAGGAAATGAGATAGGCCGTCAGTACATCAGGTGTGATCAATATTCAGTGATTGGCACCATAGATTGTAGACTCTATAACTTACACAAGGACCAAATAATATACACTAATTTGTTTGTTTTTTTTACCAAACATATGTAGCAGTATAGATTTTGGCCAAAATGTATGAGGAAAAATTACTAATTTGCAAAATTTTATAACAGAAACAAAGAAAAATTAATTTTTTACATAATTTTCGGTCTTTTTTCAATTATAGCGCAAAAAATAAAAAACCCAGCGATGATTAAATACCACCAAAAGAAAGCACTATTTGTGTGAAAAAAAGGACGCAAATTTCATATGGGTACAGTGTTGCATGACTGAGTAATTGTCATTCAAAATGTGAGAGCACTGAAAGCTGAAAATTGGTCTGGTTGTTAAGGGGTTTAAGTGTCCAGTGGTCAAGTGGTTAAACACACTGCTATTATTTTGAACACAACTGTATATGGATTTATATATGCAGTGTTTTCCTTATATCCATATGTTTCTATAAAAGTCCTTGGCTATTACCAATGTTGTTTGTAAATCCTATCTTAATGAAGGCATTTGTCAGCACAGGGAGCAAGGAAAGCCTTTCGAGTATAAACCTAGAAAGCAACAACCACTTGGCAGACGTTCTAACTAAAGTTCAAATACTTGCACATGTTAAATTGAAACTGTAGACAAACAATTACAGTAAATACATGATTAAAACAAAATACAAAGGATTTGAGCTTTTTTGCATTCCTGTTCAGCCACACTTGTGATTCACACACCCTAGGCATGTTACAGGCTTGAGAGTGACACCTATGTTCCTACCTCTAGCCCACTCATATGAAAAAGCATTAACCTCCCTGGCGGTATTCACGAGTGGCTCAGGGTTAATATTCTTTACCAATAGCAGTAACCCCGAGCCACACTTGGGATCGCATCGCAGGATCCAGGCAAAGTTACTTACCTTGTCCCCTGGATCCTGCGATGTCCCCCGGTGGAATCTTCGCCCGATGCCTCTGGGTTTCCGTTCGCTGTGAACGTTGCGTCGCATGGGGGCGACGCCCAGTGACAAATTCAAAAAGTGAAACACACAAAGTACACTGTAATCTGTAAGATAACATTACTGTATCAAATTATTTCATATCCCTTTTGACCAGTGTCCTGCATGCACTTTTATATTATATATGCCATTCTTTCTGTCTGGAAACTTGAGAACGTCCATGGCATCCAAAAAGCGTCCCTTTACATCAAAAGCGTTTTTGACCAGCTAGAAAACAGCGATAGTAAATAAGAATCATTTGCAGTATTGAGCGATACTGATTTGTGGGGAAATTCATCATCAGACACTGAAAGTGATGACAGTGACAATTCTGTAACTAAGCAAATTTCAGTGTTTTGATATACTGTAATTACATTATTGAATACATTTTATTATTATTATATATATTTTGGATAATTATTTGTAGTTATTTATTAAGTGCCCCTGGTGGACAAAAGTAAGAAACAGGAATGAAGGGCAAAACAAGTAAAAGTGGCCCTAATAAAAGCATGCAATCTGCAAACAGCCCGACGGGGATCCAGAGGTATATGACAGCAGAGACAAGCATGCAGGAACCCCAGGGAAGCCCTGTAGGGGGAAAAGAAGAAGCAGGAAGACCCAAGGGGGGCCTGGAAGCGCCAACATTGAGGCAAGGCAATATGGTTGGAACACCTCCTGGAAGCAGTAAAGCTCAAAATGTAAAAACCCAGAAGACTCAAAATAGTGAGCAGAAGAAAAAAGGAGGGACAGGGCAGTTGTCCACGCCAGAGAAGGCAGGGAAGCCAGATGAGGCTCAGGTTAGCGCCTCCCAAATAAAAGAAATGCTAACAGAGACACTGGCGAAGGTAGAAGCATCCCTGAAAATAGATATAGCAGCGGTCGGGGGGATATAGGCCATGTCTTACAAAGAGTAGAGGAGGTGGAAGAAAGACTGGAGATACATGACCAGAAACTGGAAGAACTGGATAGAGAGTTGAAGGAGCTGCAGAGAAGGAATAGGGATATGGCATATAAAATGGAGGACCAAGAGAACAGGAACCAACGGAAGAACCTAAGGATAAGAGGCCTGCCCGAAACATACAAAGACGAAGCACTGGAAAAAGTGCTAAGGGAACTCTTTAACCCAATATTGGCAAAAGAGGTAGGAGAGGAGTTAAAAATAGACAGAGCCCATAGGATTAATAGATTCCAAATTAGAGGGAAAGAGGTACCACGAAATGTAATAATTAGATTCCATTACGCAGACGAAAAGACAAAGATTCTAGGGATCACCAGGAAGATGGAAAAAATAACATATGAGGACACAGAGCTGCAGATTTACTCGGACCTATCCCAAGAGACACTGGCAAGGAGAAGAACCTTGAAACCCCTGACAGAATATCTGAGGAAATTAAATATAATTTACTGGTGGGGGTTTCCGGCATGTTTAAAGGGGAGGAGAGATGGGCGGACGGCAGTACTGAGATTTCCAGAGGACCTAAAAGAGTTCTGTGAAAGACTAGAGATACAACTCCCACCCCTGCCGGACTGGGACGAGAAGGTCCCTAGTGGATCAAAAGGACCAGATGGAAGAAGATGGACCCAACAGGGGGGGAGGAGAGGAGAGGATTAGAGGGGGGGGCAGATTGCTTGGTAGCTGACATATATGTAGGAGGGTGAGGGGTAGAGGGCGGGAGGGGAGAGACAGAATTAAAAAAAGAGGCGGAGGGAGGGATGGGCCCGGGAAACTCTTCTCCAGTAGGTGTGGGTAAAAGGATAACGAGTGGTAGAACACTCGGAGACTCACACACGGAACAGAACGGAGAAGTCCATGCAAGAGGGGGGAGGGAAGAGGGTAGGGGGGGATTAGACAGAAATAAGAATTGCCAGATTGACCTGTGTTCATCGGAGAAGCAAGAGGAAAACTATATTCCGATCCCATGGAGACCATAACAGTATTAACATACAATATTAGGGGGTTGAACACACCTGAGAAAAGGTACAAGGTAAATAAAGAGTTGCAGTACTTGAGGGGCCATGTGATCTGCCTACAAGAGACTCACATATCCCACTCTTCCGGTATTGACCTGAAAACAGCCACGTTCCCCAAATGGTTCTATGGAGACTTGCTCTCGGGGAGGGCGAAGGGGGTAGCAATAGGGTTCAGCAAAGATGTAGTGATTACGGTGGACGAGCAGTTGGCGGACCCGGAGGGGAGGTATCTGTTTGTTAGGGGAAACCTGTGGAACACGGAGTGGACCATTGCAAACATATACGCCCCTAACAAAAACCCAGAGTTGTTCCTGAGAGGAATTATGGGGAGACTGGCAGACTTTAAAAAAGGGAACCTTGTAGTAGCGGGAGACTTAAATCTGTGCATGGAACCATATAAGGACGTAACGGGATACGGGAGAAGAGGTAACACTCGTAGACAAAACATAACCAGAAAACTCCTAAAGGAATATCAGCTGGTCGATGGATGGAGGGTCCGAAACCAGGAGAAAAGGGAACCTTGTAGTAGCGGGAAACATTGGCGAGAAGTAAAGAGGCTGGAGGATTAGCGGTCCCAAACTTTAAAAAGTACTATCAGGCGGCAGTAATGGCGAGAACAGCGGAATGGAAGCATAACAAAGAGGGGAAATGCTGGATAGACATGGAAAAAGCGCAAAGTGGGGCGGAACTAGAGAAGATGATCTGGATTCCAAGGAAATATAGGAAATTAAAGGATAGCACAAATATAATGACAAAACATGCACTGAAAATATGGGACACAGTAAGCAAACAATATAATTGGCAATATAATTCACCACTAATGTCACTAATAAATACAGATGCCTTTATTCCTGGGAAGGAGGAAGGGAGGTATTTTAAGCAACGGGCAGGAAAAGAGGATTTAAATTTACAGGATATCCTGGAGGGGATTAGGGTTCTCACGTATGAAGAGATTACAAAAAAATGGGGAAAGAAACCCCTAGATAGATGGAGGTACACACAACTTCAGCACTTTACACAGACACTTCCACAACCGTTGAGGGGAAAAAGAGAAATGAGATCAATAGAGAAATTATTAAGTTCACCACAAAGCACTAAACACGGCATGTCAAAAATATATAATATTTTGATTAATGAAGTGGATCCAGGAGATCCACCCTACCTAGCGAGATGGGAGGGAGAACTGGGTAATATCCTGGAGGGTGAGGGGGAAAAAAAAAAGAAGATTCTCGCCCTGATTACCTCCTCCGCAAGAGATCAAGGAACAAAGGAGATGAATTATAAGCTGATAGCAAGATGGTACTTAGGGCCACAGAGGATGAGAAAGGTAGGAACAGAAAACTCACAGAACTGTTGGAGAGGGTGTGAGAAGGTGGGTACTCTAGTGCACCTATGGTGGGAATGCCCAAAGATAAGGAAATATTGGAAAGAGATTGTGGAGAAGATTAGGAGTATCTCTGGAATACAAGTCAAAGAAGAGCCATGGGAATGCCTATTTCATGCCACAAAAACCTCAATAAGGCAATATAAAAAGACGGTGGTCCCGGCCCTCCTTAATGCAGCTATGGGCCTGGTCCCGAGATTGTGGAAGATTCCAGAAGCCCCAACAATGGAGTGGGTGGAAAGGATTAAGTGGATGAGGTCCATGGAAGAAACCATATATATGGGAGAGGACAACTTGGAAAGATATATGAGTATATGGGGAAAGTGGATGGAATTCAAAGAATCGGATGAATACAGGTCAATTATAGAACAATAAGAAAATAATTAGGGGGGAGGGTTGAGGGAGGTGGGTGGAGGGAAAGGGAGGGGGAGAGGGGATTAAAGGAGATAGAGGTACCTGGAGAAAGAGAAAGACATAGAGAGGGAAGGGGAAATGTGGATGTTAGTGTTTTTAAAATGAGTATAATAAAAAGTAAAAGTAAAAATAATGAAAATGAAAGTGATTTTCCACAATGATGTAATGTGAGCCTGATATAGATATTTGAACACTGAAATGAAAGAATCTGGACGGCACTCAACTGAAGTGGAAGAAAAAAAAGAAAAAAAAAGAGCCAGCACACCTTGCCAGCACGCTACTGTACATTGCATTGCACTGCCAAAAATTGCTCTTAGGAAGCCCATGTGGTGACCACTGTAAAACATGCATGCCTTAATATGTTTTTTACCATATTGTGCAATGTTAGTTAACATTACCTATTTCATCAGACCCTCTCCTTAGGCGAAGTGGATTTGAGTGGTCTAAATTTACAAATGATCTTCCCAGCGGGACATCTGGCTAAAAAATACAAAGCACAAAAAAAGTCAATGTAACGTGTAACATTTTAAAGAACTCCACTTGGTAGGATTTGCATTTTCATTGCCCATATGACCAGTTGTATGCTGTAAATAAAACAATTTGTTTATGGGCCACTATCCCTCCCGTAATAATGTGTAAAAGATTTAAAGAACTGAATATGTGTATGGCCACTCCTCAATGTCTTGTTGCTGAGTAGGTATGAACAAGAAAAAAAAAACTTTTGTTCCCATGATGCCACAGAATCATCTTGTGTTGATTTGTATTATCTCTGCTGTCAGTCAGTATAACGAAAGCAGAGGGGGTAATAACAAGCACAACACATTTCCCAGTGTCAGACACTGGACTACCACCTGCTAAATACTTATATATGTCCTCACTTTAAACAAAATCCTGCTTTTTAGTGAAACTGGAGTTCCTCTTTTAATGAATCAAGTATGAGATCACAAATATGACAGGACATAATAAACACTACATGCGCAGGTTTGTAAAGAAGACAATCCAAAGGAGAAAGCAGGAATAAAAGGGACACACATGCACGCGCCTTCATGTTTGGAGAATCTGAGGACATCAGCTGAGGTTGGGGAGCTGCCAACCTGTAAAACTTTAATAAATCTGCCTAAGGATAGCCCTGCGTGAACAATCCCTGTCAAAAGTTGGGAAGTTTAAAAGATTACAAAATTGGTAGGGATTCAAATGAATCACCGGGGGAGATTTACTAAAGCTGGAGAGTGCAAAATCTTGTGCAGTTCTGCAGAGAAACCAATTAGCTTCCAGGTTATTGTCAAAGCTTAAAGCAGTTGTATACCCAATGTTTTTACTTTTTCCTACAGGTAAGCCTATAATAAGGCTTACCTGTAGGTAAAATGAATATATTCTAAACCTGCATGGTTTAGGAGATATTCGCCCTATATGCAGCCGCTGATGTCACAGAGCATGCGCCGTTAGGTCCCGGAGAAGCGCACAGCGCCAGACCTTGCCGGAAAGACGGGCTCCAGCGCGCATGCATGGAAGTGACGTCTCGCGGCTCCAACCACTCACAGCGCCGGAAGGATCCCCAGAGGGAACATGTCGGCTCCCTCAGCGGGGACCGAGTGGATCTGTCGGAGCTTCGTTCTGAGGTAAGAATTTCATAATGAGCTAGTATGTGGTGCATACTGGCTCATTATACCTTTCCCTTACAGGTTTTTTTTTACAGGTATACAACCGCTTTAATTGAACAAGCTGAAGTTAGAAGCTGATTGGCTACAATACACAGCTGCCCCCAATTCTGTGTGCACCAGTTTTAGTAAATCTCCCCCAATGTCTCTCTTGGGATAGAAAAGTCTAAATTAGTTGTGTTCAAAAGGGTATAGCCATATGTCTTCACCATGCATAGAGAGCCTATTGGCCACCGTTTACCCAAAATGTTCAGGACAGTCTTCTATTTAAAGTGTAAACCTAACCAAAACTTTCTTGGTTTTAAAGTGGGGAAGGATTACAACCACTGTCCAGTTTTTACTGCTATGTGGGGCTCTGTTAGAAAGATCTGTCCTCAATTACTGGCACAGATGGTTATACCACACAAAAAGTAAGGCAAAATTAGCAACAGGGACACAGGCAGCAATACAAAGCTGACAGGGGATCCAGTCTTTTCTAAAAAGAAAAAAAGTTTTCTTATTATTATTTTACAGATGTTATGCTTAAACTTCCTTCCATAGCTTACATTTGGTTGTGTCTAAGAATTATAAATTAAAAGAAAAGTATGGGAATTTTGTTTTTATTTTTTTTAACAACTTCAGCCCTGGAAGATTTTACCCGTGGTCGTGCGACGCTGTACATATAAAATTGATGTCCTTTTTTTCCCCACAAATAGAGCTTTCTTTTTGTGGTATTTGACCACCTCTGCGGTTTTTATTTTTTGTGCTATAAACAAAAAAAGAGCAACAATTTTAAAAAAAAACAAAAAAAACACTATTTTTTACTTTCTGCAATAATACATATCGATTTTGAATAGAGCAGCGCTGCTCTATTTGAAATCTATTTGTATACCAAACAAATGTGCTAGCTGCTTCCATTTATTGCTAAAGTTCAAGCGTGGATATAATTGGTTTATTCGTTTTTTACAAATAATACATATCCAATAAAAAAAATGAAAAAACCCAATTTCTTCATCAATTTAGGCCAATGTGTATTCTGCTACATATTTTTGGTAAAAAAAATCCCAATAAGTGTTGATTGGTTTGCGCAAAAATTATTGCCTCTACAAACGATGGGATATTTTTATGGAATTTTTATTTATTTTTTACTAGCAGTGGCGGGGATCAGCGATTTTTAGCAGGACTGCAACATTGCAGCAGACAAATCAGACACCTAACTGACACTTTTTTGGAGACCAGTGACATTATTACAGTGATCAGTGCTAAAAATATGCACTGTTACTGTACTAACGACACTGGCAGGAAAAGGGTTAACACCAGGGGTGATCAAAGGGTTAAGCGTGTCCCTAGGGGGTGTTGTTTACATAGGCAGATCGCCATTATGCCTTTCTGGGGGAACGATCGCTGGTGGCTGGTGGACACCTCATCCGCTGGACCCGCTGATTGGCTCCCCCTCTGTCCAATCAGCGCGCGCACTACTGCAGGAAGCAACGTGCAGGTACGTTGTTTCGCGCAGCCGGGTTGCCTTGCTGCAGTAAATATGCGGAAGGCGGTCCGGAAGAGGTTAATCATACTTACCTAGGTGGATACATCAATCCAATGATGCATCTGTCCCCCGCCGGCTCTATGGCTGAGAACCGAACGATCTAACACCGCTGACCCCCTGTGCACACCTATGGAAGCACCATAGCAACTGCAGATCAAACAGAGGCTGAGGTGGCAGCTTCCTTTCCTGTAAAGGATGAGTATGTTTAGTTCCACTTTAAAGAAATCAAACTTGTACTTCCAGCGTAACAGGAAAATCTTTGTATCTTTGCACAGCCTCAGCTATACTACACAACACCTGCTTTATGGTACTGTCAACATTCTGTAGCTTTTTACTGTATGTTTAGTGTGAGATCCATGAAGGCATTTGAGGATTATCCTCTATGTGTGAGCACATGAAGCACACCATCACAAACACACACTGGAGATAGAATGCAGAATTCACAATAGGTTTTATAGGAATAACCTACACAGCATATCCCCAGCTCTCAATTCTTAAACAGCTCCTGAAATACACAAATAAAAAAAAAAGACACTTGGGAATAACCATTTTATCTAAAATGTAACAATATGCCAAAGCAAATCATTTCAGTAAGGCTGGGTTCACACTTAATTCCATTGTGGCTCACAGCAGGGGTCCGATGAGTCCCTGTTCTTCGTTTCAGGGACGAATCAGGCCCAAATTTTTGCCTGAATTTGGAGCTGAAATGGAGCCAAAGACGCATAGGACCCCTGTGCTATCTGCTGCGCAGCCTTCCGGAGATGTGTGAATCAACTCTATTGAGAGCCGGTCAGAGTCTCCTGTAATGCGAATTGGATGCGGAGGAAACACTCATCAAATTCGCATAAGTGTGAGCCCAGCCTAAATGTTCAGTTTGGTGTCAGGATCAGTTTTATGACTGCTGCTTGCATTTATGTTCTTGGACATGACGTATGACTGAAATAAAACCTACTGTGCCTTCAAAAGTGACAACTGAAACCAATCAGTGAACCAGCAATGTTATCCAGCAAACACTCCAACTGTGACATAACCTACACTTGATTTACTTTAAGGGTCCTTTCACACGGGCGGATTGTTCCGGTCCACGTGTCAGTTTTTCAGGCGGACCCGAACGGACGCTTCATTGTCCTCTATGGATCGACAGATGTCAGCGGTGACATGTCCACTGACATCCAATCCGCTCCGATCCGCCAAAAACAGACGGATGGAAACCCTATTTTCCATCCGTCTGGCAGATCGGATGAACACGGACAGACGGTCCATGCTCATCTGATCCTCCATAGAGGAGAATGGAGCTGTGACAGGTCCGTTTCTGCACGGAGTACAGAGATGGTCCTGTCATCCGCCGGCTCAGCGGGGATAAACGGATGGATCCCCGCTGAGCAGCGGAGCCCATCAAAACAGGCTCCGCTTGTGTGAAAGGAGCCTTATACAAGGCATCTGCAGCAACAATTCAGAAAACACCTCACATGGTCTCTGCTAGTATACTTCCTGAAGTCTTTATAAATTCTTTCTGCCATTTGACATTTAAAAAAAAAAAAGAGCCTGCAGTGAGCTTCTATGGGATGGACAGGTGAATGACAGCTATGCCTGGATGGAACTCTGGTGATATGAGAAGGTTGTAGTGCCTCCTGAATGCATTTTGATGTTTCATTTTAAACTTTGACTTCAATGTACCATTAGGTAAGAAATACGTTTTTGTTTTTTTTTTATTTTGTTTTTTTATACATACTGGCAGTGGAATAAATTACATCGATAACGCAAATACACTGTCGCTTCTAGTTCAACACACTTTTAACTATTAATGTGATTCTTCATGGTATACACTTTTATAATTCGGCTATCACTAACCCTGTTGGCAGACTATAACTTTGACTATTCTTACCATAAAACCCCTTTCTACAGATTGGTGAACATTCCCCACATCAATGGACAGGGGATGAACTCCTGTCAACCGAACAGTCCTAGTTCTGGAAGGCTCCAATATATTTAAAAATGTAATGACATATTGAAGTATCCAACTGAGATGCTTTTCTTCAATAAAACAGTCTTTCTCTTTTATTATAATTTACCCATAACAACTTGATAAAAATAATATTCTAGATATTGTATTTAACATACATTAACATTAATAAGTATACTACCAAAATTAGTGTGTGCTGTAAATTGCCTCCAGCATTGCTCCTGTTTTTTCTTGCTGGAGGCTACCATTTTTCTGAAGCCCAGAGCCCCTGAACAGCAGTAAATCATAACGTGGAACTAAACCCATTGATTTAAAAAAAAAACATATATTTCTGGAATGCCAGGATTACTAACTGTTGCATTTGCTTGTGTCCTCAACCAAACTGTCAAACCATCAAATGGCTGGTGTCAACTGATCACATGTGCAGCACCACAGCCGTTGCAGATCAAACAGAAGCAGCTTCCCTGGTTGTAAAGGATAGGAGGGCTTAAAGAGGAGCTCCAGGCTCCTTCAGAAAAAATCAAAAGTCAGCAGCTACAAAATACTGTAGCTGCTGACTTTTAATATTGGGGCCCTTACCTGTCCAGGAATCCAGCGGTGTCTTCACCTGAGACGATTTTGCAATCAGCTATCGGGTGCTGCCACCGCCATCTTGACTAATGGAAACTGGCAGTGAAGCCTTAAGGCTTCACAGTCGGTTTCCTACTGCCAGAAGTGGGAGTGGGTATCTGTCAAAACCAGATACCCGCCCCCCCCTTAAAAGGTGGTAGCGGGGGGAGGAGGCAGACAAGACTTTTAAGTGGAGCTTTGCTTTGCTTTGATCCTGTTTTAAAACTGTCAGCAGAACGGCCTCTACAAATTCAGCACAGTGCCTAAAATTAGAGAGCAACTGAGCATGTGCAGAGAAGGGTGAGACAGTATTACTGGATTTTAAACAGTATTAACACATATTTTCAAAGTTTTGCATAGCTATTCCAGCAAAAGTGGCCAGCCTGAAGTAATCTAGCAGGTCTTAGTTTTCTGGCTAAAGTGCCACTTTAAATCCTTAATTCCCACAATCTACAAAGTTACCCATCCTAAAACCCTCAATAGGCAAAGTGGATCTCCCAAGTAGCACCTAATAGTCCATTGAGCAATACAAGTAGCATAACTGTAGTGTTTAGTTCTACTGCTCATGCTAAGTAGCATAGTGTGTATAAAGTGTGTACCCCTTTGACTGCAGAATGGACCAAATATCCATGATATCTTTATTGTTTACCGTTTGTCTCTGTGATCCAGGCAAGTAGTGGTATTCTGTATCTGAGGTACCAATAGGTGGAAGCAGATTATTTCGGTTGAATGGAACTGGGGAGCAGGGAAGCTGGTCATTTGCAGTTTGACTGTCATCAACAAAACATAAGACATTTGTTTTAACTATAAGTTCAACTAATAATTTCATCCAATTAATTTAGGAATATGATTCATTATATAATATTCTACACCAAAAAAGCATTAACTACATTAAGGAAGAAAAGACTTCTAGGGCCTATTCACACCACTGTGCATAACGCACCTTATATGCTGCACTCTGTGTCAGTCATTGCAAATGGCACCCCAATGCACCTTCATAATGCGCCTGCATTGCAATGCACTGCAACACAATGTAACACATTACTGCATGTTGCAATGTGCTAGCAAAAATGCAGTTGGTCTGATTGTTGTTATACAGGATTTATATAGCACCAACAGTTTGCGCAGTGCTTTACAATATAGCAGGGACAGCACAGTTACAATACAGGAGGATTAGGGGGACCCTACTCAAGGAGTTTACAATTTAAAAAGGAAGAGGAGGCAGTAAATACAAACAGCTGTGGGGGATGAGCTGCTTGAAGGTGGTCAGCATAAAGTTTTTAGGTTAAATAAAATAAGAAAGGGTTATTTTAAGGTACAGTCCCTGGTCTGAGAGGTAAGTCAGGTTATAAGAGGGCTAAACTGTGAGCGATTATTCTGCTACTTGCCTTAAAGCGTTTGTTAACCCCAAAAAAAAAAAGAAAATGAAATCCTGTTCCCTTAACGCATGTTATACAGCACAGCGCTTGTGCTGTGTCATTTGGCCCCCTGTATGATCTGTAATACCTGGCTGATCCTGACAGTTTCTACCCTCCCCTCTGTGTGCTGACTCCGATGTATCATGGCTCCAGAGAACTCACGCCGCGGTCAGTGTATGTGCCTCCGTCATCTGCAGCCTGCTCTCCTTTGTCTGTGTCTCTGTCCTTTCCCCCTCCTCTCCTCCCTCCCCTCTCTGAGTGTCAGCTCCCGATCTCTGCTCCTGCTCTAAAAAAACTGTTTTTTTTCTATAGTCCCCTCTGCTATAGGACAGCAAGCTCCGCAGTGGATGTCAGTTAAAAAAATAAGCTGTGTAATAGCTTACTTCAGAGAGCCCTTCAGAGCTCAGGTGACGACCTGCTTGTCTCCTCCTCTCCTCTGCTTGTCTCAGCTGATGTCAGCGGGGGTTTCCCAGCACCTACCCCTGCAGCTAAGACATTGGGAGAGGAGACAGGCAGACACTCAGCTGAGCGCCGAACAGCTCTCTGAAGCAAGCTATTATACAGCTTATTTTTATAAATGATATGCACTGCAGAGCTTGCTGTTCTATAGCAGAGGGGACTATAGAAAAAAAAGTTTTTGCTTAACACTTTAAAAGCAAAAAAGGAAATAGTACAGAAAAAAGGCAAATGATGCCACTCGGACAGCAGATCCCAATAACCTAACTACGTACAGTCGCGTTCCCCTGATGACTTCTTCCATTTTTGGTGTCCCAGACCTGGAATTATTAGGATTATTATTGATTGGGTGTAGAGTTCGTGGAGGGTTACGCCGTCTTGCTGAAGGGACATTGTGAGACAATGAAGAGGTACTGTGTTCCAGTGGTCGGCCTGGCCGT
This sequence comes from Glandirana rugosa, assembly GCA_018402905.1. NCBI lineage: Eukaryota > Metazoa > Chordata > Amphibia > Anura > Ranidae > Glandirana > Glandirana rugosa. The sequence continues at coordinate 1,347,593 of BLSH010387554.1, read as the reverse complement.
GGTTTCCCAGAGATTACAGCAGCGGAAGTGGGTCTAATGTTTGGCTTGTCATCAGAATCTCTACAAAAAAAAGACAAATAAATCAGAATTAAACAAGCACATCTACAAGGCATTCACATATTGTACATAAAAATGTGTTTGATTTTAGGTAAATTTTTCATATAAAAGTATTAATATGATTGTTTTCACTATGCAGCGTATTACAGTAAGTAGGTATGCCAGTAGGTTTTCAGAATGTGGGAGGAAACCTGAGCACTTGGAAGAAAACCATAGACTCGGAGATGCAACCAGGATAGAATGCTGTAAGCCATCATAGTGGCTATTCTATGTAATAGTATTCCAAACAATATGTATGTAACATGCAAAGAACAAGCTATAATGTACAACAAACAACTTTAAGGGTATCTGAATCCGAAAAAAAAAATGTAATATATTGCAGTTTACCATTTCTTATATGTGGCGGCTGCATTAGTTTTGTTTTTCAGGCTTTTTTCCCCTTAAAACTTCACCTGGTGATCTGGCCAGTAACTGACTTACTGTCTTAAACAGGGTATACACACAGCTTTTTTTTCATACAACCAGTGGGCTGAACATAAAAAACCCACAGATTCTGGCATCTACACAAGCAATGTGAATGCAGGGATCTCCCCTACCAAGCTAATGTGTTTTGACAGAGGGGACACTTTCCCTCCCCCATCACTGATCAGAGCTGCAACCATTGGTTGCACGCACAGACCGAATTCCTGGTTTTCCAGCAGGACCATTCGACAGAATCTGGCTGTTAGACCAGCTCCTGTTGGGCAGACAGCAGTATACACATACAAAAGTGATGATGTGTTTGTAAGAGTTAACAAATGACTAAAAAGTCCACAAACCTGCAAAAAAGAAGGCAATGCTTCCCGGAATGACGCCAAGAGGACAGGTAGATACAAAGGCTCCCCAAATATCCAGTGAAAGCGAAGGTAAGAAGTGACTGCTTACCAAAAGTTGTTGGCTTTCAAATGAACGAAAAGCCAAAAAACGCTTTAGGGGATAAAACCCAAACGCATTCACACTGATTAGTGCAGCTTCAGACACCCTCGGCTTCTCGACTCCACTCTCAATATAGGGGGACATATATATAGTGCCTTGAAAAAGTATTCATACCCCTTGAAATTTTCCACATTTTCCCATGTTACAACCAAAAACATAAATGTATTTTACTGGGATTTTATGTGATAGACCAACACAAAGTGGCACATAATTGTGAAGTGGAAGGAAAATGATAAATGGTTTTCAGCATTTTTTACAGATAAATATCTGAAAAGTGTGGTGTGCATTTGTATTCAGCCCCCAGAGTCAATACTTTGTAGAACCACCTTTCCCTGCAATTACAGCTGCAAGTCTTTTTGGGGATGTCTCTACCAGCTTTGCACATCTAGAGAGTGACATTTTTGCCCATTCTTCTTTGGAAAATAGCTCAAGCTCTGTCAGATTGGATGGAGAGCATCTGTGAACAGCAATTTTCAAGTCTTGCCACAGATTCTCAATTGGATTTAGGTCTGGACTTTGACTGGGCCATTCTAACACAAATATGCTTTGATCTAAACCTGGGGTCAGCAACCCATCGATCGTGATCTACCCGTCGATCACGGACAGGAGACGGGTAGATCACATCACATTGCCGACGCCAGGCTAAACTGCTCCTCCCCAGTGGCATGCTGGGCAGATCAGGATGAGAAGTCCAGGGTTTAGAAGGAGAGATCTGGGCGCGTGGAGCAGTGGAGGGGAGAACCGGACGGGCGGAGTGCTGAAGCTAAGAGCCGTGCGGGCAGAGCGGTGGAGTAGAGAGCCCAGCAGGCGGAGCACTGAAGCTAAGGTAAAGGAGAGAGCTGGGCGGGGGCAGAGGAGTGGAGGAAAGAGCTGGGCGGGTGGAGCATTGGAGTAGAGAGCCCGGTGGGCGGAGGGCTGAAGCTGAGGTAAAGTAGAGAGCTGGGCGGGCGGAGCAGTAGAGAAGAGAGCCGGGCGGGCGGAGCAGTGGAGGAGAGAGCCAGGCGGACGGAGCAGTGGAGTAGAGAGCCCGGCGGGCGGAGCGCTGAAGCTAAGGTATAGGAGAGAGCCGGGCGGGCGGAGCAGTGGAGTAGAGAGCCCGGCGGGCGGAGGGCTGAAGCTAAGGTAAATGAGAGAGCTGGGCGGGCGGAGCAGTGGAGGAGAGAGCCGGGCAGGCAGAGCGGTGGAAGAGACTTTCTCAGGCACTGAGCTATTAAAGCAGCAGGTGTTGGCTCATTGGGGCTGCTTTCGGATCAGGAAAAAGAGAACTCAGCAGGCAGAGCAGGTGAGGAGAGAGGCGGGCTGCAGAGCGGTGTAGGAGACTTGCTCTGGCACTCAGCTACCTCTCTTACTGAAGCTGCACAGCAGGTGTGGGCTCAGTGGGGCTGCTGCGGCTGCCGAAGTTTTTTTAGCAGTGTGTAACACAAAGAAAAATCTGTAAGGGGGCTGCAGCAGCCCCACTGAGCCCACACCTGCTGTGCAGCTTCAGTAAGAGAGGTAGCTGAGTGCCAGAGCAAGTCTTCTCCCCTACTTCGGACTTCTTACTCTGAGCTAGGTGTGTTATGTTCTTGCACTTTTGCAGGAAGGTGGGAGGGAAGGGATGAGGGTTTCTGTATTGAGGCACCTGAACTGGGAAGAGGGGTCTGTAAAATGTGTGGGGGGAGGGCTGTGCTATGGTGGTGTTCTGTGTTGGAAAGCTGGTTGGTCTGTGCTGGACAGGGAGTTTGTGCTGAGGAAGTAGGCTGTAAGGGAGAACAATGCAAGTTAGGGGAGATCTCTATTGTGAGGAATATGGGTAAGGAGTGAATTGCATTGAGCAGAGGGGGTTATTTTGGTGGTACTTTGTAAATTGGTCTGTGTGTTAGGGCTTGATCACACTATTGGTTGGTGGGAGGCAGTAAAACCCCTCAGTTGAACTGCAGTTTTACCACCTCTCAACTACTCCCCCTTAAGCTGCAGAGGCAGTGCCCAGGGGTGTGTACACACTGTGGTCACGATACTTTGGTTCGTGGCCCTGGAAAGAATTCTACAGGGTGGGCCATTTATATGGATACACCTTAATAAAATGGGAATGGTTGGTGATATTAACTTCCTGTTTGTGGCACATTAGTATATGTGAGGGGGGAAACTTGGGTAAAATAATTCCACATAGGTATATTTACCGGGTG
>BLSH010387554.1:1321193-1334028 GCA_018402905.1 Glandirana rugosa | reverse complement strand
ACCACCGCATGGCGCTTTTTTGCGCTGGGGTGTGGGGGGGTGAACCTACATCCCTGAACCCTCCACCGGCCGGCCCAGTCCGCGATCGCCCAGCCCCCCCCTCCGCACCCCGGGGGGGGAGCCACTCACCAATCCAACGGGCGTAGCGGGTAGCCACCCGGTAGCAGACCTTCCTCCCATCAGGCAGGGAGGGATGCTGCAGACCAAACGCCCCTGGACGCGAGCACAGCCTGGTCATTGGACACGAGTGGGGGTCACCCACTAGCCTCCTGCACGGAACGGGTACGGTACGGCGGACCCCGCCAAGGCTAAGGGTAGCTCGCATCGGTCAGCCGCGCTGGGGAAATTCCAGGATTCGAGATATCCTCTATGCCCCAGCCGACTACTTGATAGCAGTCTTCATCAAATAACTTGAGAAGCCAAAAGAAGAAAAAAATTGGGGAACCGCAGGTCCCAGCAGGGAACCAGGTCTAACTACTTGCACTAGGCATAATAAAACTGATATGCTATGCAGAGCTGAGGGGTTATATGCTGGAGTGAGGACGGCCTCCTGGGAGGGATCAGCTTGCTTTTTTTCTATTTGCCTAGTCTACTCCTAGTAGGATGTGCATAAACCCCCACTTGTCAATGAAGGGCTGTGTCTGTCAGTAAACGTAGGAGAAAAGGGTGGGCTCAGGACGCAGAGCGCTGCGCCCTGAGCCCACCCAGTTGTGTGACATTAGCGAATTAATACTCATTAATGTCTTCCTGCTTCTCCTCCCAGCCAATCAGGAAGGGGGTTCTAAGACCAGATTGCCAGGGAGTCTTAGGAATCCCGGCCAATCAGGTCTCAGGACCTACTTCCTGTTCTGCCGTGAGGAGAAGCAACAGCCCCTCAGCACTGATCACCGCCTTTAAAGCTCTTTAGAGCCGTCCCGCCCTCCTAGCAGAGCCCATAGCAGAAGCCTAGGCCAGGAGCGTGTATTGCCCACCGAGGAAGAGATTGCGGCAGCAGATGAGAGGGTGAGTGGGAGCCGGAGCAGTGTGAGTGCCAAGACCAGCCTTGCTGGGGGGGGGGGATATGGTGGCGGCGCTATGTGTGAGTGAGCTGGGCAGGCTTATTTGCGGCCCCCTAAAAATATTGAGCATCAGCCACTACTGGCTCTCTGTATAAATATTTAATATTTAAAAGACAAATAATTGCACTTCCATCAATTTCACTTAAGCTGTGCTAGCTTAAATCACATATACGCATGCATCGGCTGACAAACACTGAGAGAGAGATGGCCATGGGTGAAGTCATGCTCCAGGCTCCTCCCCCATATGTGTTACGTCCAGGGGCGTGGTCAGTAGGGGTCACTGCATATACAGACTGATTTTACTGTAGTGATTAAATGATTTTAATCCTCATTTTTATGAAAGCTATTATTTCCATAATCAAATAATGATCCTTTACATTTTATTCCTTTAGCCTGGTAGAAGCAGCAAGGCAGCACTTACCATATGAGATAAAAGTTTTTATTAAATACATACGTGGGATTTCCCTTTCTTTTTTTTCCTGTAGACCCGGCCGCACTTTAAGCACTAGCACATTTAGGAGCCCAAAGAAGAGACAGCAAGCAGAAAGAGAACAGAACACAAACTCAGAGAAAACCCAGAAAGAAGCACAAGTCTAGAGAAGGCAGAACAGGAGCAAACAAGGCAGAAATCCTCACAGAAATGGCAAAACAATTTAAAGTACAGCACATCTTTTGATACAGTATGTTAGGGGCATTGAATGAATTTTCATTGAATATCATACAGAGAGTCTACGGTGTAAATAATTCTCAGTTTATAACACACATTTCTACTAAAGACTTTCTCTGATATGTGATTATGTGCAAGAACCTCAGCAAGGGTTTCCAGTGATTAGCTGCGGGAGGCAGCCCTGCTGAAATCAATATGAAGCTGCTGACTCCCGCAGCTAATCACGGCCCTTTGCATGTAATCACTCATGCAGCCATCACCTGCAAATCATTAAACCAAGGAGCACTGGTGCAGCTGTGCATGGTAGCAAATCAGCTTCTAACTTCAGCTTGTTCAATTAAGCTTTGACAATAAACCTGGAAGCTGATTGGTTTCTATGCAGAGCTGCACTACAGTTTTAGTAAATACCCCCCAGACTGTCTGCATCCAGGGCAGATCCCTCACAGGTGATTGCTGCATGAACGATTACATGCAAGCGCCCGCAATTAGCTGCGGGAGCAGGCAGCCTCCCTTTGCTTTCAATAGGGCTGCCTCACAAACCTAATCACCAGTTCTCGCATTGTGTTAGTGTTCTGCAGGTATCATACAGGTGTCATATTCTCTATAAAGAGGTTTTTCAGCTTGTAGAGAAAAATAAAAGTACAGGCGGTTCCCTAGTTACAAACATCCGACTTACAAACGACTCCTACTTACAAACAGAGGGAGACAACAGGAAGTGAGAGGAAATCTACCCATAGGAAGGGAAACTCCTGTAAGAGTTATCATGAGAAAAAAGGGGTCTCCACTGAAGCTGTGTCACCAATCCTTGTTTCCACAACAACTCAAAATTTTCAAAATCCAATTGTCAGGAAGCGAGGTGACATCTTCTGAACAGGGGCTCAGACAGCAAAACAAATATTACAGGGGTGTTGACCCTTCCCTATGCTATCCAAAAAAAAACGTAAAAATCGTTGTTTTGGCCGAAGCTACACTTAGAAAATGTACCTGTTCCCACTTACAAACAAATTTAACTTAAGAACAAACCTACAGACCCTATCTTGTTTGTAACCCGGGAACTGCATGTACAGTACAAATAAAAGGTAGGGCCATTAGTTGTGGATAATGTGGGATGCAGAGAGCTGTCAAGGTTTCTAATCTGATAAAGCATATATTGTACATCTGATCAGGTTTCAAGCCACCATCACCAACAAAGAACAATGCATTCTGGTATCTGTATGTGATTAATACATCAAATCAGAGTAATCAGTATACAAATTATGCCTGGATTTATGTTATTGTGCACATTTAGGCTCGGTTCACACTTGTGCGATGCAGAAACCAGTGCGATTCCAGTGCAGGTTACTGCATCGCATCTCACTCGCAGGCAGTTCACCCTGCCCTCTGCGAACCCCTGTGGGTGTCAATGTAAAGTTAATGACAACCCCATATCGATTCGCAGATCGCACTGCGAACTATGACATTAGACAGGAATTGGATTGTGTGGGTGTCAACACCCACGCAATCCAATTCCAGTGCGGACCAAAAAAAGGGTTCTGCACCATTTTGGTCTGAATGAGATGTGAATTCAGCCATACAAACTGCATTGCATGTGATGTGCACAGCAATGCGGTGCGAATCACATGTGATGTCTGTGATTGCACCAGCGTGAAGCCAGCCTTAAACTCAGACTCACCTGGAGTTGGTGGGGGCAGGAGTTGGGCCATAATATAACACTTGCAATAGTGCTTACAGCAGTTATCTTTTAAGCTGGCCAAAGAAGGGTTGTTTTTGCTCAATCAGCCAGTAGACTGAACAAAAAATAAACAGATTCCTCCATCCAAAAAACCAAGGTGAATGGAGGAATCCCCCCCCCCCCGCTGGGAAATTGTAATCTGTCAGAATACACTGATCCGTGGCTGTTGTCACTGATTGACCAAGGTTTTCTGGCATGTCCGTTTGACAGAAGTTGATCAAATGATCGCTTTCTATCGAGCAGGGATGGCCCCACACTGATCAAAATTTTAGATGGTTGTAAAGGCACAAGGTTCACATTCTATTCATTAAGGTAAAAAACCTTCTGTGTGCATCAGCCCCCCCCTAATACTTACCTGAGCCCAGTGCCGGGACAAGGCCATCTAGAGCCCATGGCGAGTATGCCAAACTGCGCTCCCCCCCGCAAAGATTTATGAGCATTATGTGTCAGCATAAACCCCCCCAGAAAAAATAATTGAGCACTAATCTGCATGCTTAAAGTGGTTGTCAACCTTTTGACAACCACTTTAACATACAGATAACCCTAGAATAAGGCTTACCTGTAGGTGCACTGCATATCTCCCAAACCTGTACGGTTCAGGAGATATGCAGTATTTTGCATGTGCCGACGCCATGTCGGCACATGCGCAGTGAAGAAACAGCCTCCGTGCCGTTTCTCCACTGACCCTGTGCCGTGACTGGTGGCGCACGCGCGGGAGTGACATCACGCGACTCCGGAAGGAAGAGGGGCAGAAGATGGACGCGGCCTGGAGCGGGGACATCGCTGGACGCCGCAGGCTTCGTTTGCAGGTAAGTGCCACATAATGGGCTACTATGCGATGCATAGTAGCCCATTATGCTTCTACATTACAGGGTTATATTGAGGAAGTAAACCCAATCTGGGTTTACTTCCTCTTTAACCACTAGGCATAAATACCCCCTCCTCCCAGGACAAATACGCCAGGTAAGAGAGCAGGTAAGTATAACATGTTTGTTATTTTAATGAAAAAAAAATGTAAAGCTTTACAATCACTTTAATCTGTCTATGGCCCGCTTTACACAGATGTGTTTCTGCAACTGCTGTGCAGTGTCATAGTTTGATCCCATCGCTGTCATTTTTGCTGGACAGCTCAAACTGCATGTAAATATGAAGAAAATATAAATAAAAGCATATGTAATTAAAAAATAATTAATTTACTGAATACGAACACTGCAAATATTAACCATGCACAGTTAACAGGACATAACCATTTTAGAGATAGCATTGCTTTTTTAAAATGCTGCAATTATTCCCAATTTGAGGAAGGAATACAGTCACCAATTTTAGCAGCTGGTTGTAAAGGTATAATTATCATGTCAGTGTGGGATTACTTACCACATTAGGGGAGATGGCAGGAATTTTGGAATGTGGAACAGGAGGTAGAACCAATGGAAGACGCTGGAGAGGAGCATACGGATTAAGAGACTCCACTCTAGTGGTTGTAATTGCTATGTCATGTCTGTCATCATCTGCAAAATAATATATACATACAGTATTTAGTTATCATCAAATCAGCAAGAAAATAAATCTATTTGTATGTAAAGGACTTTTAGATGCAGGAGTGAAAGCTGGACCTACATTTAAAGGATGAGTATACTTACTGGTATAAAATCTCCATGTTATACAGCTCTGTATATCTGGTTGAATTAATGTCTATGGACTAGGGCCAAGATCAGAACAAGACTCAGCTCCTCCCTAATCATGAACCATAAATGATTATTTTTATACTGCAATGTACTTTGTATAAGCTGCAAGAAGAAGGCATCAAATATAATTTTAGCTAAGGCACTATCACCTGCTGGACAGGTAAGTAATATTATTATTATTCTTTTACAGGCTGCCTCTAACCTTTTGTTTTCTATGACAGAGTCACTTTAACCATTTTATGTCCATAGAACATAAAAAAAATTCTTAGACTGAAATTGCTAAAATAAGCTCATGCAGCCAAGTGTTTAGTATCATTTTTTTACAGCTAGTGATCAGGCGTTCAGTAAAAGTTTCCTCTACAGCCCAGGCTTTCCCAATTCTCCTAGGAGGCAGAGACTGTGGTGTATGGCTGGGATAGCTAGATACAGAGGAGATCAAGAAACATTTGTTCATCAATATGCTCTGTGACTAAAGAACCTGGAATTAAGAATGATTACAGAGCTGTTATTCCCTGGCAGCTACAGCCAGGGCAGCAGATAATCAAACGTGATCTGTACTTGATCGGCTGCATTGGAGGGCAGGGGAGACATTGTGGGACCCCTGATGTCCCTATAAAAAGGACCTGTCAGCCAGCTTAATGCTATCACATAAGGTACTTGTTAACCCCCCCGGGATAGCAATAAAGTTACATGAAAAATAAATGTAAAAAATGTAATAAAAAATACATTTTAATTAAAAAAATGAAAAGCACCCCCCCCCCCCAATGCATACACTCAAATGCACACTGGGGCATACTGTAGGTCCATCACATGTGTATGAACAGTTACAGAGCCAAATAAATACTTGGGGGGCACACCCTAACAATGCATTCCATTAAAGATGGTGCTGCTACAAGACCATATAAACAGAACAACATATTACAGCACACACATACAAAAATGACATTCAACTCCACCAGGCTATTTAAAAGGACCTAAGCATATAAAGCAAATATGCAAAAATATGGGGATTTGGTCACACTATATGGCCATAAGGTGCTTAAGCCCACTACTGCGTCAAAGTACCCCATTTTCTGTGGGTCCTACACAATTCATAGAATGAAAGATCCTGTCTCATAACCATGGGATTAATACACTCCTCTAACAATGCATTACATTAAAGATGGTGCTGCTATAAGAACATACAAACAGAACATATTACAGAGCACAAATACAAGGAGTTAAATGTCATTTTTGTATGTGTGCGCTGTAATATGTTGTTCAGTTACAGAGCCATACATATGAGGCATTGTCGCCAATGTTAGAGTGAGAAGAATAGTTCAAGTGCCATCATGGTTAATCCTAAACTGATAACCTGTAAAGGCTTTTAAAGCATCACCTATGAAACATTTCACCATGCGTGCCCAATTTCGAGTCTTCACATTTCTGATAATCTTTTACTTGATGCAATCGCATCTTTTATATTTTACCAAAGAAAAATTGTATTATATTGTGTATGTGTGCACTACAATTTATTTTGGTGTATTTTCTCTTGAAAATTTGGATTTGATAAATGGCTGCACAGATATCCTAGGACATAAAAAACTGCAAAAGCCACCATTATATTCTCCAGGGTCTCTACTTTCAGACAATATACAATGTTTGGGGGTTCTAAAAAAATTCCTAGCAAAAAATGCTGATTTCAATATGTGTGTGAGAAACTTAAAAAATGTTCTGGACAGTACAAGTGGTTAAAGTGGTTGTAAACCCCAACATATACAAAGTGAAGGGAATATCCTCAGGTGATACACAGAGATGAAACAAATCCTCCTACATAAGTTGTACCTGTCTACCTGTGGTCTTATCTTCTCCACATTTATAAGCTTGTCTAAGAGTTAAAAAAAAAGGTGGCGAAGAGTTGAAGTTACACTCTGCAGAGTTCAGTGAGGAGAGCTCTGAGGGCTGATTGGAGGGAAGAGACCCCCCCTTTCTTCTCACAGGTACAGAGCTGAGGCTGTCAATATGCTGGAGGTCCCTCATAGTAAATAGGATAAAAAGAGAAGATAAATCTTGTAGACCCCTTCTTGGTACTTGCAGGCTATGGAAGATTTATGAGCAAAATCTCTATCAATGAGGCATAGAACAGGGATAAAGTATGCTTTATAGGTTTTCTATCCAAACTAATTTGTTCAAATGAGGATGGAGATTTCATCCTTATACAGTAAAACTGTATTTAAACTGTGTGATGAATCTCAACTCATTTTGTAAATCAGCCAATTAAGATCTGCTTTAACTACAGTGATGTTTTTGTTGTGTATACTTTACATACTGGCAGGTTTTCACCACACTCACCTGAGATTGATTCTTCCCAGTGTCTACAAAGGAGTTCCTCTAAACAGCCAACCACTTCCCTCCAGACATCATCGAACAGACAGGCCAGCACAGCCTCTTTCTTGCAGTATTGCGGGGAAATAGGGGGGTAACCCATCTTCAGGCTGTCCAAGGACATTACTCGGTGCCATTCAAAGAGCTCATCATCCCTAAGAAAAAATATAATCTTCACATTATCCAATTCTTTATCTGCGTGCAACAGCCAAAATAGTCAAAAGTAAATCTTTGACACAAATCCATCTAATGTCTGACAAGAAATGTCTATGTTTCAATGTTTTTATGGAGCAGCAGAAACATACTGCTGCCATATTACCTGTTGGAAAATTGCTATTCACTGACGAGAACTCACTTATCTCGGCTGTCAAAAGCCAAATATTCCTCCATAATGCCATCTGACATGATGACACCTACGGCATCCTCCTCATCATCTTCACCAGAGAGGGAAAAGGATATGGGAGTGCTGGAGTCACTAGTTGTGGAGAGTGGAAATCTTGTACCATAAATGCCCAGCCTGAAAAACACATAATTATAAATGAAGATACATCATACTACTTTAGTCCATTAATGATATGCCCTGTTTCTCTAGGGATTCTCCTCCCTACCTCAATACATGCTGGACAGGAGACCTACATCATTTAGGCAGGCCATACACAGTTCGAATCTCTGCTGGTACAGCAGGAACCTGACGAGATTCGAACAATGTAGGGGCAGGCTGAATTTACCAGGTTGATCGATCAATCAACTTGAGTACAACCAGCATGCCATGTTTTACCTGCGATTATCGCTAGTGGCTGCTATAGCTGCTAGCAATAATCACGGTCTTCTCCCGGCGCAGAGGGCTTCCCCCACCCTCCTATGCTGGGAGAAGACAACAGCCCCACAGGACAAATTCCCACATCAACACAGTGTGTTGATGGGGGAATCAAGCAAATTTCTTTCCACTCGTGGTTGCAGGAAAGAAATGTGCTCAGTGTATAGCTGGCCTTAGCCAAAAGTTTTGTGACACCTGACCAACATGCATTAATTTGCTGGAGCTGTACATCCCACCCTAAAGCCATGGGCTTGGAGCTGGCTCCCTTTTGTGACTATAACAGCTTCAACCCTTCTGGGAAGGCTTTCACAAGATTTTAAAGTGTACCTATGGGAATTTGGGCCCATTCAGCAATAATAGAATTTAGGAGGTTAGGTACTGGTGATGGATGAAAATACTTGGCATTCCAATTCATCCCAAAGGTGTTCAATAAGATTCATATCAGAGAATCACTCAAGTTTCTCCACAACAAAGTCATCCAACCTTGCATTTATGGAGCTCAGCAAAGCTGCCCCCCCCCCTACCATCAGCATATATAAAAATTCCAGGGCATTTCTTAAAAGAGAAACATGTTTTTTTTCCTCCATTCATACTTACCTAGGTGGATGCAGCATCGGTCCGATGCTGCATCTGTCCCCCAGCGCTTCTCCTCTGAAAACCGACCGATTGAACAATCGCCCAGTTTTCACAGCTCTGTGAGCAGAGAGCTGCAGACTGTCAGTCACAGCTCTCTGCTCATCTCCCTCCTCGCTGATTGGAACGCTGAGCTGTGGAGGGGGTGGAGCGGCCGTCTCAGGCTCTCAGATGCTCACGACGGGCTGGACTGATATCCATGAGGTCAGCAGAGAGCGGACTTCAGTCCGCTCTCTGCTGAAAACGGGTCACAGGAGTGCAAAACGGATTGCACTCCTGTGATTCATAGGAGAAGCCCAGCCAAACAAGCTTTGGCTGGACTTCTCATTTAAGTGCTATGTTTGTGTCGTTTTTAAATTTTTGAATTAGTGCCACTATTATTTTTTTTTCCATAAGATGACATCACCCAGCCCCCCTACAACAGCCAAAGTACATGAAACCAGGCTGCTGGTTTATGCTGTTTAAATCTCAGTTCTACCGTTTTCGTTTTTCGGGTTATTTACTATTCATTAAAAGTCACCAAAGGTCACTTAGCCCCACTACAACATCTAAAAGACGTGAAACCGGGATGGTTGGTTACTGCTACATTTTGTGCTGTTAAAATGATTATTTGTGCTGCTTTGACCAGCCCGGTCTCATGTTTTTTGGATGCTGTAGGGGGGCTGAGTGACCTTTGGTGACCTTAAATAAATAGTAAATAACTGAAAAACAAAAAGCGATAGAACTGAGATTTAAACAGCACAAACCAGCATGAAGGCAGCACTAACCAACCAGCCCAGTTTCATGTCTTTTGTCTCATGTAGGGGGGCTGGGTGAGCTTTGGTGGCCTTTGTTACATCATTAATAACTGAAAAACAAAAGCAGATAGAACTGACATTATAATGGCACAAACCAGCACAAAGGTGGCACTGACCAATCAGCCTGGTTTCATGTCTTTTGTCTATTGTAAGGTGGCTGTGCGATATCATTGCCTGAAAAAGACAATTGCTAATATCTTAAAAATAACAGCAACACAAATTTAGATTTTTATAGAACAATGCAGCACAAACCTAGCACTAAAGAAACACATTGGAGTTTTTATTTCAGCTGATTATAGGGGGGGGGGGGCAGCTTCTCTAAGCTTATTTATGGAGGTAGCTTTGTGTACAGGGGCACAGTCATGCTGGAACAGAAGGGCCTTCCCAAAACTGTTGCCACAAAGTAGGACATGAACAATAATCTAAAATGTCTTTGTATGCTATATGCTTTTTTTTTTTTTTTTTAACCCTTAAAATATTACTTTGCTCATGTAACGCTCACTCATTGGAATCTCTGCCATGGGTTGAACTGTAGGCTGTGGAAGAAGCAGCTTCCGAGGGCTGGCTGGAATACCACCTGTACCCATCTTCAACTGGAGCCACTGTCTGCCTGCCTTGTATTCTGAAATAGAAAACATTGATCACAATAAGCATGTCAGTGGACTCAATAATAAGCCCCCAACATTGGTGTCAGTGAGTGCAATAACAAACCCCAACATTGGTGTCAGTGGACACAACAATAAGCCCCAACACTAGAGTCAGTGAGCGCAATAATAACCGCCAACACTGGCACCAGAACTAAAAGGTCTGCTTATTCTGTCAGACCCCACCCTTTAGGTCATAAACCTTCCATTCATCAGCCCTTATATCAGAAGTACCCCCTTAGCTCATAGTCCCCTTCTAGATCAGTAGTACCTCTTTGAAACAGAGCCCCTCCCCACCCCTCTTATATCTGGAGTGCCCCTTTAGATCAGAATCTTCCCTTACAAAAGAGCCCCCTTTAAATCAGCATCCCTCCCTTAGACCTGGAGTCCCCCTTTAGATCAGAGTTCCACCTTAGATCATCAGTCCCACCTGTAGATCCGAATGTTCTCTTACATAAAAGAGTCCCCCTTTAGATCAGAAATCTCCTTAGTACAGAGTCCCACCTTATATTCCTCCTTTAGAATAGGTTCACATTTGTGCGTATGGTTACCACTGCATGAAGGCTCCTGTTCCCACAACCACCCACGCAAAAGTGGTGTGCGCCGCATGCACTGGAAATTGCACCCGCACTGGGTACGGCACTGGCAGTTTCCGTGCCAGCTGCAATTTCTGAAATGCTGCAGGGACCTTTACCCTGCCTTTCAGGAGACATGGCAGCGCATTCAAATGAATGGGCTGCTGTGCCAGCGCAAAACAAGGCCCGTAGAGCTGCACAGATGTGAACCTAGCTTAAGATCAGAAACTCCGCCCTTGATCAGAATCCCCATTTAGATCAGCATGCCCCTGTAGATCAGAATCTTAACTCAGGTCACAGTCCCCTCTTAGATCAGCAGTCCCCTTGTAGATCAGAACCCCCCGCCCCCCTTAGTTCAGAGTCCCTCCTTAGGTCAGAAACCCCTCTTTGCTCAGAAGTTCCCATTATAGATGAGGAGTCACCCCTTGAACCAAAGTCTTTCCTCAGATAACAATCCCCCTTAGATCAGCCATCCCCCTGTAGATATGAATATTACCCTATATAAGAGTCCCCCTTTAGAGCAGCGTCCCCTCTTAGATCTGAGTGCCTCCTTAGATCAGCATTTCCCTTACATTTGAGTTCTCATTTAGATTACTATTTCCCTCAGATCAGCAGTAACCCTGTAGATCAGAATCTTCCCTTACGTAAGAGCCCCCCTCAGAGTGCCTCCTTAGATCAGCATCCCCTGTTATATTAGAGTGTGTCCTTAGATCAGCATCCTACCTTACATTAGCATGCCCATTTAGAATCCTCCTCAGATCAGGAGTCTCCCATTAGAGTAGAGTCCCCTTACCTTACAGGGCAAGAAGTGGGAGCCATGAGGTGGGAGTTGAAGTCAGGGGGGTGGAGCAGCTCTATACAGAGGTAGTTTCATTCTGCTGTGCATGCTAGGGAAGCCTGCCATCGGTTACTAGGATGCCAGCGATCATAGCAACCAATGGCAGCAGGTAGTAAGGGGGGGGGGCAGAGGGTGCAGGCAGGAATTCTCAATGTGTGCAGTGTGTGGGAGCACAGTGAGTCCCACCCCCCCTTGGGACACAGCACATCCATTGAGTATATGCCAACATTGGTGTCAGCTATCAAAGAACAGGAAAGGAAAAACTAAAACTATTTTCAAACTCTGTTTACTTTTGGTAAAAAGCTGGAGAAGGGTTGGGGAGATCAGAAGGGAGGGAAAGGGAAGGGGAGAGTTGGGAAAGGAAAGGATGTGGGAAAGAAATGGGAGGAAATGCAATGGGACTGTAGCGGTGCAAGGATATAACAAAATAATACAGTGATAAAATAATAAAGTTTATTCAATATTTACATAAAAAATAGTACCTATGGTACTTAAATGACAGTTAAAACCGACAAAGAAATTGAACAGTCAGTTTACGTAGCATTGTACGGTGTAGTAGATCTTAGTTAAAGCAAGGAGATGACCGCACACATGCTGCACCGGTTTGCTGGAAAATGTTTGTAAATTTATTCAACAAGGTACATCACAAAGTGACAAGCATAATGACAGATACCGGAACAGCCAAAATTGACAGTAAATTCATGGTATCCATGATAAAAAATACATTTATAACTTATTTGAAATAATAAAATAGTGACATAATAAAACAATATAGGAACGTGGCGATGTCAGGGTAACGTAAAGGAGGGTAAAGAAAGGGTGTAGGAAAGGAAAGGGTTGAGAGGGGAAGGGAAAGGGAGGGAAGACTAGAGGGGTTGGGAAGAGGTCGAAAAATGGTTTTCATTTGTCTCAAACTTTTATCAAAATCAAAAAGGAAAGGACAAGAAACTATCGACTGTGGTTACAACCGTATATGAGTTACCTACACGACACAGGGTTCCCCCCCACCCTGAGTGACACGAGGG
>BLSH010387554.1:1238939-1296509 GCA_018402905.1 Glandirana rugosa | reverse complement strand
ATTTATGCTGGATTTTATATGAGATTTTGTAAGAGTACATCTGTTGGGGCGGGTGGATTTTATCCTGAAAAACACTCAATAAATATATAGATCATGCACTATGTTGAGCGTTGTCTCTCTAAGGTAATCCCGCACGGTAAAACATCATTTGGTTCCCATACACCTTAAGATGATCTGAAACCGAAGTGGATTTGACTGCAGTTGGCTCATACAAGGCGCAGATTTGACTTACCTCCGGTGAGTTTTTCCACATTGGGGGGGTTTTTCTCCTCCCTATATACTCACGCGGTGTGGTGAAGGATAAGGTCTTTTGAAGTGATCCGCATTCCCAGATTTGAGACACATATAGGACTATCTTATACATTATCGAAAGAAACCTTTTATCAATTAAAAGACTGGACTAATCACTAGTTATAAGCGCTGCTGGGATCATTTAATCTGGGGTCTTATGACCTTTTGACTTTTGGTACCATTAGAGACATTGTGTTTATTTTTAAGCAGCTGCTAATTATTTATTTATTTCTTATCAGTGTGTGTTATATGTTTTGATCTGATACATATAATTTTATTTTATTCTATTCTAATGTTTTGATAACAGCATATCAAGCGCAGATTTGGGCAATTAGATTGTTGGTTACCAGGGCATATGCTGGTCTATAGCTCTTTTGGAAATTCACGTACCTGTCTAGAACTTGAATTTGGCTTATGCTGGGTCACTTTTAAAATGCACGTGAGACACTTCTCAAAATCTGTCTGAGACAGTTTTTCTCTCTGCATGCCAAAAGAGAGTTGGTCTGAATTAGCTCCACTTTTACATTTGGCGCATTCGACGCAACACAATGTAAAAGTGGCGTATTTTACAACTATCTGAATTTGGTGCACCAGTTGTCAGAACCAAAAGTATTGCATATGTTTCATGAATTTGGCACAATATATTAACAAGAGAGATTAAAGGATAAATTCACCTTTTGTAACATGTTACAAATCTGCTGATCGCGAGTGAAATGCTTTCCAGGCTCCCAATAAAAAAAAAAAAAAAAAAATGTAATTTTTTTTTTACCTGCAAAAATATGTGCATTTATTTATTTTTTAAAAAAGGTGAACTTATCCTTTTAATGCCAGAAAAGTGGCACAGCGGCTTTTATTGAATTCCCCCTGCTGTGTTTTATCATTACTAAGCAAGTGCTTCTACTTTGCTTATAGTCTAAAAGCAATCCAGCTTGTACCTTTCATCTTCAGAAGCTGCTACATATATTTCACTGCCACGAGATGCAGGTAAACTGTCTACTCTGTCCGGAGGAGGATGATTCTCTGCAGCTTTAGCAAGTGTCTGGTTTCTGAAAATATACACAAAATATATACATTATTCAAAAATCAACTACATAGCTCACATTTTTATAGGTTTATAACACAAGAAAACAGAATATATAGAATATAGATTTTCCTTAAAATAGATCTCCTGTATGTTTAAACAAGTACCAAATCCAGTTAATATGTGATGCACAAGCCTCATAAATTAAACAAAAAACTTCTTTTTCCTTCCCTGACTGAATCATATCCTTCATTTCACATGTTCCCTCTCCAAGACACTGCAGCTCATAGTGGGAGGATGTCAGAAACAACAGCTCCCGATGCATACTTGTGATTAGGAGCTTTCCGATCATGTGGCCGCTGTGACAGCCAATCACAGCGGTCACATGCCCCATATGCCGTCTACATCTCCCAACTTTTAGAACTGCTAAAGGGCTGGGAGGTGGTTGTCAGGAAGGGGTTAATAAAATGTATTTTATCTGTACTGTATAGTGCAAAAATGTCAGTCCTAGACACATGGGCAGGGAGGTGGGTGGATCCACATGCCCTACGTCTCTAGCCACTTTGTGCCACCTATGCATGTTGACACACAAAGCAGATGCTCATTGTATATTCCCATTGGGGTAGCGCACATGCTGCAGTGGCTCCATAGAGAGTCTGCTTGTAAAATGGAGCCACTGCAGAAGCGGATGTAATGTTCAAGAAAAAAAAAATCACGTACTAAAAAGAAGATAGTGGGAAGAAAAAAGTAAAGAGACCCAACAAATTGTAAGTAATGTGATATGCACTTTTTTCAAATAGGTTTAATGACATTCCATTAATAACCCTAAATACCAACCCTTTACTATCCTTAAACTAACTGCTGAAAGTCTGTATGTATCAGACACCAAAAGTACGCAATCCAGCCTACTAAATCTAAGCACCGAATTACACTGATTGACCTTGCTATTGGTCATTAGTCTCTAGTAGATGTTCTTTCATCACACACATGCACAGCTCAAGGATGTGTCCAGCAATCCTTTATATGGCGCAAGAAAAAAATGAAAAATAACAACAAAGGCACATTGGTAGCAGTGACAGCACAAGAGACAAGGAGGTTCCTGAAAACAAGGCATGTGAAATAAATAGAAGAAATGTTGGTTTCAGTTATAACACATTCGACTTACATGTGCAAAATCTGTGATACTGGCTTCCTTTTGTATCTGGAAATCATTCTAATCACTTATTCACGACTCCAAGAAGCCTGCATTGTAAAGACATATACATGACATGTTAGTTTGCGAATACAATGAGTGTCCTTTCATTTGTGCTCTTAGTTTATTTGTTTCCATATGTATCCTCACCTTTAGGCTCGGTTCACACAGGGGCGACTTGCGCTCCGACTTGAGTCTCCTCAAGACGCCCCAAGTCGCTTGACATCTCAAATCCCATTGAAATGAATGGGAGCCATCTTAATGTACACTACTGAGTCGCTCCGACTTCAAAAAAAGGTTTCTGTACTACTTCAAGGAGACTTCTACCTGACTTGTGCCCATAGGATTCAATAGAAGTTGCCTCAAAGTGGGATCCCCCATCTTAATGCAAGTGACTTTACAGTGAAAAGAATAGAATTTTATTTGGGGAATCCCCCTCCCTCCCTTCTCTGATTGGCTACAGGCAAAGTCGCCTGGCATAAGTCGTGTTGTAAGTCGCCTGAAGTTGCACCGAAGTCGCGTTGAAAGTCACGCCGCAATTGCCTAGCAAAGTTTCGCCAAAGTCGGATCGCCCCTGTGTGAACCGAGCCTTAACGTCAAGGAACAAATGCACTACATGTGCCCATTGACTATGCAATTATTTTCTACAAAGTTGGAGGATTGGTAGTCATCGTTTCTTGTCTAGTGGTGGCCAAAAATGGAACCATTACATAAATTACGGTATTTACAATAGATTTACTATCTGATTGTAAACGCAATCAAAAGATTGATTAATGGGTATGCTTTAACTCCTTGGAATATGTGGAGAATATGCCCACATCCCTAAATGCAAATTAGA
The DNA here is from genome assembly GCA_018402905.1 of Glandirana rugosa. Lineage (NCBI taxonomy): Eukaryota > Metazoa > Chordata > Amphibia > Anura > Ranidae > Glandirana > Glandirana rugosa. The sequence continues at coordinate 1,293,167 of BLSH010387554.1, read as the reverse complement.
AAAACAAGACCCTCTGATGTGACTTTAAAGGGCATAGACTCCACTCAAACAAGAATACAAAATGGTATAAAAGAATTTCTAGTTTATTACAAAATTGTAATTAAAATAAAAAGGGGGAAAAAGGGGGAACAAGGGATGAAATGGGGTTCATTTAACCCAATATACAAAGTGATATTAAAATGCAACAGTACATATAGCAGAGCCACTTATTAAAGCACCACTGTGTAATTGAAACAGAGTGCAACCCAACGTGTTTCAAGATTGTGTGTTGTTCCTCTTCATCAGGGAGAAGTGGTGGTATAGCTCATATCTATCGTTCAGGCATATATATAGCATAAATGTAAATGTAGGTTCTCGTATAGAACTAGTGCAGATTAAAAGGAGTAAAAGATGCTGCTGCCACTTGTATTTAAAAAAGTCCATGAAGGTAGGTAGCCAAGATTGACCCCAACACTGCTGCTTGTAAAGGGAAAGCAGGAGAGGTTGTGGGGGGGGGGGGGGGAATGAACCACCCCACCCATGGCTGGATTCCAGGAGGAAAGGCTCACTGAAAGTGCGCTGCCTGGTGGTATGGGTCAACCCGTGTCGTCTATAGTGTGTATAGATACTGTATGGGCGGTAGGAGGGCTGTGTGGAAATAGAGCAAATGCCAATGGGTATGGTGTATCCGTTATAGGTATAGTCCATAGGTTGAGCAAGGCACAATGTGGAGACAAAGTCTTCCAACCGTTCATCAGATGGTGGGAAGAGAAATGGATTAATGCCTCAATGCACATGCAGGATCTCTACATGTGCAACTCACTCGTTTCCAGCGCCCTCATACAGCAGACCCCAGTCCTGCTAGATCACTTCAGGCTGGCGCCTTTTGCAGGTATAGCTATGTACAATATTAAAAAAAAGTTCCTATACTGTGTAAAATCCAGTAATACACTGTCTCACCCAGCTCTGCACGAGTTGCTCTATATTTTCCAGCACCCTGCCTAAAATGTAGAGACTGATCTGCTGACATCCTAAAGATTTACTGCTGCTCAGGGGCTCTGGGCTTCAGCAAACTGGCAGCCTCCTGCAAGAAGAAACAGGAACAATGCTGAAGGAAATTTACAGCATACACTAATTCTGGTAGCATAATTATTCATGTGGAATGTGTGTTCCTTGCTAAACAACATTATTTTTATTAAGCTGTTATGGGTAAAGTTCCACTTTAACAATCATATTCTGTATCCTGTCTCTATATCCCATTGTGTGTCTACAGTCTCGGGCAGCTTTCTGTAGCATTCCTTTCACTAAATAATATGTGTGGCCCTTTAAAGTGATACCAAATCCTTTTTTTTTTGTTTAATTTTAGCTCAGGAAATCCAGACTTACATTTAATGTGTAGACAGCTTCCTTGAAAATCCACCCTTCCAGGTTGGTTCCCCAACTGCTCCTGTCCCAGATCCCCCCGCCCCCCGTTTGTGGGTGTCGCCTTTGCCATGCCGGCTGCTAAGGAGACACCCGTGCAGCATGTTTCCAGCTGGGGCTGTGTGTGTCCATGGAAGCACAGAGAACCCAGAAAGCCATGCCCCTGCTCCTACCTCCCACCTCCTGACAGACAGCAATCACTCCCCTGCCCTGACCTCCCTTCTTCAGCCAGGAAGTTCGGGGGAATGGTCGGGATCATGGAGGACCATGGTGGGGGTGACAAGGAGAGCAGGCAAGCATTAGGCCTCATTCACATTGGGTGTATGAATCTGTGCTCCAATGTAATGACCATGTTTACCCACACAGGGATGAAAAAGTGTACAATGCATCCCCATGTGGGCAATGCTATTGCTGTTCATTGGGACTAAACAGCTGCATGGACACAATTGTTGCTTCCAATGTGACATCCATGCAGGTACATGGTACCATGGTGCGTTTGGGGCTGCAGCCACAGCTGTTTGGACGTGACATTGGGAGCAGCAGCTGTGACTGTGCAGCTGTTGAGTTCCAACTGACAGCATTGGGACACCTGTGCATGTAAACATGGGGTATGGATTCATACACCCATTGTAAACAAGGCTTTAGGGGAAAGGTTGTTTAGCACAAGCACTGCTGTGAATGCATTAAAGAGGAAGTAAACTTGTTTTTTATTCAAGTGGCTGACAGGCTGGATATTTTTGACAGAAGAAACCCTATTGGTCTCTTCTGTCACATATGCATCCTTCTGCCTGTAAGCGATCATGTTCGCTGAGCCACACATGAGGACCCGATCGGCCCCCGATCCATGCTGCAGGGATGTGACTCATCGCGACCTGGCCTATCAAGTGATCGAAGGCACGGGACCCAGAAGGAAGACCAGGCGAAGATGAAAGCACCGGGGCCCGCTGGATCGGTATCAGGGCTGTGCTGGGAGGACACCATATGACAGGTAAGTCTGCCATAATGTACTAATATGCTGTGCATTCTATTACATTATGGCATAGTCCACCTGGGGGGCCTTGGGGAAAAAAAAATATAGCAGACTTTACTTTCGCTTTAAGGTAAAAATGCTGCGCCTTTAGTACTACATTAGAGGAAGTAAACCTCCCTCTACTGTTTGCACCTATAGGTAAGCCTATAATAAGGCTTACCTATAGGTATTGTAAATATCTCCTTAACGTGCACAATTTAGGAGATATTTACTGTATACTGCGCCAATTACATCATCGGCGCAAGTGCTCTGAAGGAACGGCCACAGGTGTCGTTTCTTCAGAGCCCTGTGCCGTGCCCGGCGGCTCCCACGCCCATGTGCAGGAGTGACATCACGTGGCTCCGGCCAGTCACACAGCCTGAAACCACGGACACGGAAGGAAGATGGGTAAAGATGGATGCGGCCTGCAGCAGGGACAATGAGGGCTTCGTTTGCAGGTATCACAATGTGCTAGTATGCATACTAGCACATTATGCCTTTACTTTGCAAAAAAAGAAACAGCAGAGTTTACTTCCTCTTTAAAGTAGAAGAGGGTGAATCTCCCTAATGGGGGCACAGACAGCAATGAAATCTGACTGGGGATCTAATCCCTCTCCACTCTCTCCAAAATAAAAAATGTTGCCTTTAGTTATACTTAGTGATGGGCTCGGACATGTTCCAACCAAACCCTACCAGGAAGCCATCATTGCACACGCCAATCATAGGCAGTGAGGCATTTCCCGACTGGCAGCTGCACATACACATGTTTCCTATGATTGGCGGTGTGCAGTGTCGGCTTCCTGGTGAGTCCAAACACACCCGATTCCATTCCTAGTTCTACTTTAGGCTATCGGGGGTCACACATGAGTCCCCACACATCAGGAAAGTTGAGCAGCGCTGTATTGCAGGGAGGACAGGACACACCCCGTGGTGAATGGGGACATCCATAATGCTAAGGTGTTTGGGGACACCTAAGTCATGTCATGTTTGGGGACACAGCTAGTCATGATGTCAGTGAATCTCTGATATGGGGGAAGCCAGTGAATGGCTCAGCCTGTCACACTCCACCTATCAGTGAGAGATCATGTTTGGGTGATGTGCTCCTATCCTCTGTTCTCCCAGAGGCTGTGACACTCTCCCATACAATCACATCACCAGGCTTCACACGTCTAGCACAGAGCTGCTGCTCCTCTGGTCCTGGAACCATCACACACAGAAGATCACTCCGTGAAATGTCCCCCCTGCTCCACCGTGCACCCTCTGCCCTCCACATTCCTATATGGACTCCCCCGGCTCCACGATAACATTCTCTCACCATCTCCTGCTGTCAGGCCGCCGTCAGGACGCTCCATAGTCGTCATGACAGCCGGAAACGTCAGCCTGTGCGCCGCCGCTAGTCACATGTCCCTCCAGGAGGCGCTGAGTGATGATGTCACCAAGGAAAATACCCATGCAGTGTGACAGCTGAGGAGGAAGCCAGCACAGGTAGCTGTAGAGGGGGCTTCAGGTTTCATTATTGTTCTATTGATGTTTCCTTTATGACATGTTTGGTTTTCTTCCACGCTATTAGATATACTTATGTGAGAACTGAGGAGAATTAGCTAAGACTTGGGCAGAGCAGCTGTGCCTGGCAGCCAATCAGCTTTTAGCTCAAGCTTGCTCAGTGCAAGAGAAACGTAAGAAATGTTACTACAGATTGTGAGCAGGCAGGCTATTAGCGCAGAAGAGACATACAATATCTCAATAAAATAGAGCTACTCCCCTGTTCGCAGTCTTCTGCTGCGTGTAAACTAAGCTGGGAATGGGCAGCTCAGTGCACATCACCGGCACGGTCCCTGTGTGCCTGGATGACTGACTGTATGTGAGTTACATCATTCCAGTCCGACCAGTGGAGATGTCCAGAGACTGGCACCCAGGGAGAAGATGCCACCGCCAGCAAAGGATACGGTCCATTAGAGAGGAGGTAAGTATATAGCCTTTAGTTCCACTTTAAGCTATGAAAATTAAAGCTAGAAGTTGAATGGTTGCCAATGCCATGCACAGCTGTTCCAGATTCTGTGTGTTCAAGTTTTAGTAAAACACCTCCATGTGTGTTAGACCTTCTCCACTTTTTTAGGAAAAGATTTATGTTATCCAACCCCCACCCCTCCCCCCGCGCTTACCGCAGCAGGGCTCGGGTAGGCAGCGGCGGGCTCCAGTCAGCGGTGGGATTCAGCAGGTTGCAGGCTCCTATGGATTGTGGGTGACTCCTTCCTTCTCCTCCAAGTGTCCAATACGATCGCCTGTCCCTTCAGGCAATCGGGGTGATAAGTATCAGACCCGCTTCCTGATAGGCCGGGAGGAGGATCAGTGTTGCAAAGGGGAATATTCATTCGCTGTTGCAACACACGTGGATGGGCTCCGGACGCGGTGCACTGCGCCCCAAGCCCACCCTATTTTGAAGCCTATTAGAGCCTCGGGCTCTAATCAGGTGCTTCAGTAAACACCCCCCCGCCTATCCCCGCCATAGGAATTCATGCACCTGACATCCCGAAAGAGGCCGGCGCATGGATAGGGAGGGGGGCAGCACCCACAATGCATGGCCCACACCTGCACCTCTACCTTCCAAAGTTCTGAAATAGTAAAGCACTAAGCTTTAACATGTTTAACAAGGGACATCGGTCACCCCTCTGTTTTTTTTTATAACCCTCCCCTTCCTCTAAGCCCCTTTCACACCAGCAAACCAATTGGGTCCGCTTGTCCATTTCTCAGGCGGACCTGATTGGAACCTCCAATCTTCTTTATATGGTGGCGGATGTCAGCGAACGTGTGTCCGCTGTCACCCGCCGGCATCTGATCCGGTCCTGTAACTACAGACGGATGAGGATACGTTCGCCATTGGTCTGGCGGATTTAATGACAATATGGTGGAAACGGACATGCAGCCCGTGTCCATCCGACCGCCCCATAGAACTGTCGACAAGCTGCTCAGCGGGGATCAGCAGAGATATCCCCCGATGAGCAGATGGATTCCGCTTGGACAAATTTCACCCTGTGTGAAAGGGGCCTTACCTGTTATGTTAATTTATGCTAGATTCAAACACACACCTGGCCAGCAGATCCAGCATTGTCAGTGATCTGCTACAGCTCAATCTTGGTCCTCCTCAGTCTTTAGAAGCCAGCTCCCAATGATGCATGCTAGCTATGTTTACCAGCTACTGTGCGTCTCTGCTCTTACAGCCTCCTGGGAATTTATGACAGGGTCATCCAAGAGCCTGTGGGAAAAGGGACATGTCATTTTCATGGTGGCAGGAGCAGGGCAAACAGGATGTTCTTTTAGTATCTCTTTCCCCGCCGACCACAATAAAGTAGTAAGCAGAAGACACATTTTTATAATTTACTATGATGCAGCTCTTTAAAGTGGATGTAAACCCTCCATATACCCAGTGAAATGAACACCCTCAGATGATACACAGAGATGATCTCCCTACATAAGTTTTACATGTATATCTGCTGTCTTGAGTTGTATATATCCTTTAGAAAGTGCACATTGTGTTACAGATTTTATCTTCCTGTTAAGCACCAGGAGTGGATTATTGGCATATAGCCAAGGCAGCTGATTGGAGGAAAGGCACACACCCCCACTCCACATTGGCAAAGGAAGAAAGTAATGTAAAGAGCTCTGCTGTGAGAAGGCAAGCTGTCTGCTAATCTATTTATAGCAACCTCCCACAACACAAATTTTAGGCTGCTTTTATCTCCTGTGTCTGAGAACTTGTCAGAAGTTATCAGGCTGATAACATAGCTACAGAGCAGGAGAAAGCCACGGAACTCAGTGCTTTGGAGGGAGATAAGAAAACACAGATTTCAAATTTCATTAATCTGGTTTACATCCACGTTAATCATTAATACATGCACAAAGTGTAAGTATCTGAATTTCACCAGGTATCAGCCTCTTGTACTCCTTGTACAGCAAATCTGGAGTGTGAGAGGGACTAGCAGCACAGGGAGCAAATCATTTTAAGCAACAACAAAAAGCATGCTGATAGGAGGAGAAAGCATTGTTGCTCATCACTGTGCTCTTTCACCGTTCGCTGTACAGTCACAGGCTGGGGGTGCGTCCAGGGCTAGAAAGTGGGATAAATGATGCTGGCCATTAGCCTGAGGGCATCTTGTAGCAGAATAAAAATTACTGTGAGTAAAATCTCTTGATTAAGTCTGACAATTGTAGCAAAAGCTGGTTTTGTTACTTTTTCTTTTTCATTAGCTATGGGGATGCCATGTGTAGCAACTAAGTCCTTTTAAAAAGTAGCAGGGGCCATATGCAGAAATTATTAAGCTAATGGCATGCTTTTCCCTCAGTTTTTTAAATCTTATCTAGGTAAGGATAGCATAGAGGTAAGTGTAATTAACACATTATCCTTGTCCTTCATTTCTCTTTTCAGCTATATTATCTGAAGCACTCATTTAAATTTACATAACATAAGAAAAGTACCACTTTTGGAATTATGATAAAATTATCTTTTGTTTGTTGTGGAAAAAAATAATTTCTTTATTTCAGCAATGGATAAGCAGCGAAAACTGATGGTTGTGGAAGATTTTGTAGAATATCATCTTTTCCTGGTACATGATGAAGATAGTGATGCCGAGAAGCACAAACATATTCTACAGCAATATCTAGAGCAGATACTAGCCCAACTTGCTCCTCTACTGGCTAGCTACATCTGGCAAAATCAACCATTTAACCTTAGGTTAAAATCAAAGAAAGGTAAGTTGGTGCCCCTCTATGCTATCAGGACACTTTGGGGTTGATTTACTAAAACTGGAGAGTGCAAAATCAGCTTCCGTTTTTTTTGGGGGTTTTTTTTTGTCAAAGCTTAATTGAACAAGCTGAAGTTAGAAGCTGATTGGCTACCATGCACAGCCACACCAGATTTTGCACTCTCTAGTTTTAGTAAATCAACCCCTTTCTGATGTGTGTATTTACATAGGTTTGCTGGGAAAATATGTGTACATGTTCAGCCATATCATTGGGTATCACAGAATCACAAGACAGTCAATTAATTAAAGCATAAAACAAGATAACTTTTTATATAATATTTACATTTAACATACACACATTGTTAATGAACCTTTTCAATATTTCATGAATTGAAAAATTTTGAGAAAGTTAACACAAGATATGACATCAAACACCATTTATAAAAGAAAAAAAAAACCCATCTTAGTGAATTGGCCCCAGAGAAGAGTAAAACATGTATTTTCTTTGGTCACCTGTATGTGTGAAGCTCCATGTTTACTGGCCGTCTATAGCTTCATGTAGGTCAAATTCATCTCTCCTCTGTTCCCAAGTCTGGAAGAGGAACATTATTTTTCAATGTATTAAATGATGTCTGTGTATTCCAAGCTTTTTGTTTTTAAAAATTAACCCTCAAGTATATTCAGCAGTCACTTAAAGGCAGATTGACCAGTTGGTTTCCTAACTTAAAGCAGAACTTAATTCAAAATGTGAAGTACTGCTAGTCTGCTCCATTGTAACAGGTTTGTTTGGGGGGGGCGGGGAGCGAGTACCTTTTTTTTTGGATTGGTACCTGCTCCCACTTCTGCAATCCTCCCCTAGATGAGGGGGGTGCCCATTGCCCCACCCCATCCCTTGCTGCAGGACCATTCACAGAGCACAACAAAAGCTCCTTCATGTGTAGTGGGGAGTGCGCTATTGTTCTTCAGGCAGCCACAGCCAACTCCCATGCCCAACATTGCTGGGCCAAAGACACACAACAGTAAGACGAAGCAGCTGTGGAAAGACCGTGCCAGACTCGAGGCACTGTTCAGTACCTGAGTACTTTTAAAGAAAAAGAAAAACCTGAAGTTCCTCTTTAAGACCATTTTACATGTTACACTCATATTTAAGATGTAACATGGTGCAAGTGAACCCACTCCCCACAATGCCCCTCCTTTCCCCATCCCAACAGTGTGTGGAAGACCTTGTAGCTCTGGGCTTGTAGTCAATTGACACCTCCTCCAGCTCTCTAACTGAAAGCCTGTACCTTTTATATGGACAGGCAGCTGAAAGAGTCTTCAAAAATAAGTGCATTTATTATTTTTTTATTTTTGAAAAGGCAGCGGGCCTTTCCACCTAAAACTCCTATTTTTGGATAGTTGGCCAGTTGTCACATGATGGCTTCTATTCTGGGGGCTTCATGAGAAAACTCCCCTCACCAGTGGTTCACGGTCTATGGCATGGCAGGTAAGTGGTTACTACGCTAACATTTGAATACTGTAGAATAGATTCAAAGATGGGTAAACTTTCCAAAAGACTATAATAACTTAAAGTGGATGTAAACCCCCCCAAAAAAAATGTAATCAATAATTCTGCCTGGTAGAGTATAGCATTTCATATTATCTGTGCCCAGTCTTGCCACAAAGAGTTAATCCAACTGTGAGTAATGAGCTTATCTTTTTTCAGGAAGAGAAAGTCTGACTAACAGGGAAATACACAGTCGATCCGCCCCTTGCTCTGTGAGTGACAAGCAATTTGCTTATCTCCTTCACAGAGCAGAGAAAGTTTTACACTCCCTCCCTCCTCAATGTCTCACTATAGAGGTGGGTGGGGAGGCTTGTGACATCACAACTCCACCCACCAAACTCCAGCAAACACAGACACCATCTGATTTCAGAGTTTTACAGAGCTGCTAGTGCTTACAGGAAGGACATTTGAAAGGTAGGGATATATGCAGGAGGCTTGCATGTATATATACATTAATACTGTGTCATTAGTTTATACTGGGTGGGTGGTGGGTTTACATCCACTTTAATGAGAGCAGTGTTATTTGAGCATATACACTTACTACTGTACAGGGATCTCATCATTGCTATCCACCTAGAAAAAAAAATGTACATTATGTTCTTGGTCATTTTATTGCTATAATTTTTTTAATTAGATTTAATAAAGTTTATTTTTTTGTTTAGGTAATACTCCTGCTCATATTGGAGGAAAAACACATTTTGGTGACAACATTGAAGATGAGTGGTTCATTGTTTATCTAATTAAACACATTACAAAAAAGTTTCCAGAACTAGCAGCCAGGTACCGTGCTTTTTTAAGCTTGCTGTGTTGCTGTCATTGCTTAAAGCTGCTCACTGAATGGATGGTGTGGCACATATTATAATAGACGTTTTGGTCATAATTTATTGATGAGGGAAGGATGGCCTCCCTTGTAGGGTGTTGGGTCATTGGATCAGTGAGAAGAGCCCCAGCTTATATTGAAGAGATAGCAACCAATCAGATATTCCTTTCACTTTGTCCAGTTTGGGGAAATCTCATTAAAGACACTTCAATAAAAAAAAAATAGCCTGTACTTCATATGGAAAAACAAATATGTAAAATTATGCACCCTGGCCAGACAGGCTTAGTTCTCGTTGTAGCCCCAAAACAATGAAACAGTAAAGAAGATTGATAAAGACTGGAGGAAAGAAAAAGGAAAGTAAGATTACAAAATGCTACTAAAAATGTGATACAGTTATAACCATTAATGAAAGTATGAAGTTTGAGTTTAACATGGTTGTAAACTTCAGACATGTAATCTGATCAAAACACATATTTCTAGTGTTTACTAGCCTCTCTCCAAAATCCAAAATGTCATTTATCTCTGCTGTCTATTTCCTCTGTTATCAGCATGAGGACTTCTGACAAGCTTTTCTGACAACAAGAGCTAAAAAGGTGACGGGAGGGAAGTTGAGCACACAGTTTGTGATTGACAGCCACAGCTCTGTCCCTGTGTGCTGTGTGAGGGGGGTGGGGGTGTTGTCCCTGCCCCCTGCTTTGTAAGTCTGTGAAAAATCCTTTTCATCTCTGAGTTTTACAGGGATATAAAGGACAGATGGCTGCAAATAAACAGGTACAATATATGTAGGAGGATTTGTTTCATCTCTGTGTATCACCTGAGGCTAGTCATGTTACTGGGTACAGGTAAGGGTTTAAAACCACTTTAAAAGCTGACAGACGACATGACAAATAAAAATGCATCTAATATTCTAATGCATCTCTAAAGTTTACATCTTTACATCTCACTTCCAAGGAGCCCACATGTGAGGAGGGCTTATCTCTCAAATGTAAATAGTTGGAGCCTCAATTACAGAATACAAGTAATTTTAGATGTCTTTGAAAAGAGAAAAGAAATAGCAGTCACTTAATGGTGTCTGTTTTTTTCAGTAAATTGTTACTTTTGCTTTATATTAAAACACAGAATATAAGGGCTCGTACATTTCTATCTTATACAGAGTTGAAGATAATGATGGAGAATTTCTTTTAATTGAAGCAGCGGATTTCTTGCCCAAGTGGCTGGAGCCAGAAAATAGCTGCAATCGGGTAAGTAATGGGATGATTGACATCTCTTTTGTGCAGTGGTGCCTTCAAGAAACATCCTGTACAAAATCAAATAACAATTAGTAACCAACATTTCTATTCAGGTTTTCTTTTACCATGGCGAGTTGTGTATTATCCCACTGCGGCAGGATGAAGGAGACCTGCCTGACCCATCATCCAATATGACTGTACTGCAAGCTCTGAAACTCTTTTCTGCACACCCAGATGGTTTCCTGGCACCAGAGTCCATCACAAAGGCTATTGAAAGGCGAATTAAAGGGTATATACTTATGTAATAATTTGTTATATATTTCAATGTTCCCTATATTCTTATATCACTGTTCCTGAAGATGAAAAAAGGCAGCTGCCAAAATATTCTTAAAGTAGGAGAAAAATATTTCATATGTTGTCAGTGGCAGTAAAATTGTTTCCCTGGATCATTGACATCTAACATGCATTCTGCTTATAACTGGAGACACAGTGCAAATGAAGGCATTCTGTCAATCTTTTAATTCATATATTCACATTCAAAGAAAGAGTTTAAAGCGGAACTAAACCCATCGATTTAACAGTTTCAAAAAGAAGTTACCTTTGCGGCATGTCCCGGGAATGTAACTGTCACATTGGTTGTGCTCTCAATCGAAATGTCAAACCATCCAATGGCTGGTGTCATAAACTCATCACACATGCAGCATCATGACAGTTGAATGTCAAACAGAGGCCATGATTGCAGCTTCCTTGGCTAAAAACGGTAGGAGGATTTAGATCTGCTTTAAATGCTAACACCCTAATTGACAGCTTGACTACCCATGCCTGGAAGTACCCTAAGCATCCTGAGTTTTCCAGGATGAAAAAATCCCTACTGCATTCACATAATAAAGTCCTCCAATATTATTGTGTGCTTCCATCACTAGCTATCACAATCTAGCAGCTGTAAGAATATACAGAAGCAAGCTTTATATTGTGACAGATTTTATATATATTATATATATTATATATATTATTTATATTATTATTATATTATAATATAAACACGGTCAGTAATATTAGAGATTTAAAGCCCAAAACTACAGTCCAATTGTTAGTGTTTTAATAGATGGGGATGGGTTAATTCTTTTGTCAGGTTTTTTATTGCTGACAGGTCATTGTTATGGAAATGTCTCAAACAAGAGAGTGATGGCACAAAAAAAAAAAAAAGCTGCACTATTCATAAATTTGAGTTGGGTTTTGATTTTGTAAGTTTGCCCACTGACAAAGAAATGATCAGTCTCTAATTTTAATGGCAGGTTTATTTTAACAGAGAAAGTGAGAATAACAACAAAAATATCCAAAAAAACGCATTTCAAAAAAGTTATAAATTGATTTGCATTTTAATGAGTGAAATAAGTATTTGACCCCTTCGCAAAACATGACTTAGTATTTGGTGGCAAAACCCTTGTTGGCAATCACAGAGGTCAGACTTTTCTTGGCCACCAGGTTTGCACACATCTCAGTAGGGATTTTGTCCCACTCCTCTTTTCAGATCCTCTTCAAGTCAATGAGGATATTGCGGCTGATGTTTGGTAACTCGAACCTTCAGCTCCCTCCACATATTTTTCTATGGGATTAAGGTCTGGAGACTGGCTAAGCCACTCCAGGACCTTAATGTGCTTCTTCTTGAGCTACTCCTTTGTTGCCTTGGCCAAGTGTTTTGGGTCATTGTCATGCTGGAATACCCATCCACGACCCATTTTCAAAGTCCTGGCTGAGGAAAGGAGGTTCTCACCCAAGATGTGGTGGTACATGGCTCCTTCCATCGTCCCTTTGATGCTGTGAAGTTGTCCTGTCCCCTTAGGAGAAAACACCCCAAAGCATAATGTTTCCACCTCCATGTTTGATGGTGTTCTTGGGGTCATAAGCAGCATTCCTCTTCCTCCAAACAAAGTTATTTGAGTTGATGCCAAGGAGTTTGATTTTGGTCTCATCTGACCACAACGCTTTCACCCAGTTCTCTGAATCATTCAGATGTTCATTAGCAAACCTCAGACGGGCTTGTACATGTGCTTTCTTGAGCAGGTGGACCTTGCGGGTGCTGCAGGATTTCAGTCCTTCACCGCTTAGTGTGTTACCAATTGTTTTCTTGGTCCCAGCTGCTTTGAGATCATTGACAATATTCTCCCGTGTAGTTCTGGGCTGATTCCTTACCGTTTTCATGATCATTGAAACTCTGCTAGGTAAGATCTTGCATGGAGCCCCAGACTGAGGGAGATTGACAGTTCTTTTGTGTTTCTTCCATTTGCAAATAATTACACAAATTGTTGTCAACCTCACACCAAGCTGCTAGGCGATGTCTTCCAGCCTTGTGTAGATCTACAATCTTGTCCATGACATCCTTGGACAGCTCTTTGGTCTTGGCCATGGTGGAGAGATTGTAATCTGATTGATTGCTTCTGTGGACAGGTGTCTTTTATAGAGGTAACAAACTGAGATTAGGAACACTCCCTTTAAGGGCTGGTTCACACAGGGGCAATCCGACTTACAAGGCAACTCTGAGCCGCCCCGCACAGCATGACTTCAGCACGGCTTGCAGGCAACTTCTGTAATAGAAGTCAATGCAAGACTGAAGTCTCCCCCAAAGTAGTACAGGAACCTTTTTCTAAGTCGGAACGACTTGAGTCGCTCCTATTAGAATGGTTCCATAGTACTGCATGGAGCGTGACTTTCAGGCCTCTCAAGTCGCAGCAGTGTGAACCGGCTCTAAGAGAGTGATCCTAATCTCAGCTCCTTACCTGTATAGAAGTCACCTGGGAGCCAGAAATCTTGCTGGTTGATAGGGGATCAAATACTTATTTCACTCATTAAAATGTAAATCCATTTATAACTTTTTTGAAATGTGTTTTCTAGATATTTTTGTTTGTATTCTGTCTCTCACTGTTAACATAAACCTACCATTAAAATGATAGTCTGATCATTTCTTTGTCAGCGGGCAAACGTGCAAAATCAGCACGGGATAAAATACTTTTTTCCCTCACTCATATATATGCATATATACATACACACAGTATCTCACAAAAGTGAGTACACCCCTCACATTTTTGTAAATATTTTATTGTATCTTTTCATGTGACAACACTGAAGGAATAACACTTTGCCACAATGTAAAGTAGTGAGTGTACAGCTTGTAACAGTGTAAATTTCCTGACCCCTCAAAATAACTCAACACACAGCCATTGATGTCTAAACTGCTGGCAACAAAAGTGAGTACACAAATTGGGCCCAATTAGCCAATTTCCCTCACCGGTGTCATGTGACTCGTTAGTGTTACGAGGTCTCAGGTGTAAATGGGGAGCAGGTGTGTTAAATTCGGTGTCTTTCTGGTCACTTGATTAACATGACACCTCATGGCAAAGAACTTTCTGAGGATCTGAAAAAAAGAATTGTTGCTCTACATAAAGATGACCTAGGCTATAAGAAGATTGCCAAGACCCTGAAAGGGAGCTGCAGCACGATGGCCAAGACCATACAGGGGTTTAACAGGACAGGTTCCACTCAGAACAGGCCTCGCCATGGTCGACCAAAGAAGTTGAGTGCACATGCTCAGCATCATATCCAGAGGTTGTCTTTGGGAATTAAATATATGAATGCTGCCAGCATTTCTGCAGAGGTTGAAGGAGGGGGGGGTCAGCCTGTCAGTGTTCAGACTATACGCCGCACACTGCATCAAATTGGTCTGCATGACTGTCGTCCCAGAAGGAAGCCTGTTCTAAAGATGATTGCACAAGAAAGCCAGGAAACAGTTTGCTGAAGACAAGTAGTCTAAGGATATGGATTACTGGAACCATGTCCTGTGGTGTGATGAGTCCAAGATAATCTTATTTGGTTCAGATGGTCTCAAGTGTTTGTGGCAGCAACCAGGTGAGGAGTACAAAGACAAGTGTGTCTTGCCTACAGTCAAGCATGGTGGTGGGAGTGTCATGGTCTGGCGCTGTATGAGTGCTGCCGACACTGGGGAGCTACAGTTCATTGAGGGAACCATGAATGCCAACATGTACTGTGACATACTGAAGTAGAGCATGATCCCCTCCCTTCAGAGACTGGACCACAGGGCAGTATTCAAACATGAGAACGACCCCAAACACACCTCGAAGACGACCACTGCCTTGCTAAAGAAGCTGAGGATATATATATATAAAATATATTATGAATTAAGTGCTCCCCTCCTCAAAAACAAAAAATCAAGAAAAAAAAAAGTTGGCTCCTAATACTGCTCATAAACACGGTAATTTTATAGCTATTTCAACCAGATTTGGAAGTAAGAGAACCATATAGATCAAGGCAGCCTACATAACAGTTTAAAGTGTAATAGGATTTTGATTGGTGCCAGGTTACACGGATCTGTTAGTTTCTGTGAAATTGCCTTTAAATTATATTGTGTATGAGTAACATTAAAGCCTAAAATGTAAAACGCATCCACAATTTAAAGAAAGTGTCAATTTGTTTGGCTTATTGTTGTCATTGATTGTTTAGATATCCTGAAAAAATGAAGCAATCACTCCATCAAGCTCATTGCTTTGTGCCAGCTGGGATTGCAGCAGTATTAAAGGAGCGCCCACAGCTGTTGGCAGCAGCAGTGCAAGCGTTTTATCTCCGAGATCCTTTAGACCTGAAAGCCTGCAGGAACTTTCGTCATTTCCTGCCTGAGACTCGTGTGCTCACATCGGTATAGTTTACGTATATAATTTGCAGTTTAACTGGCATTAATATCTCTCTCTCATGAATATTCTGATTCTTAATGTGGACTTGCATATCAGTAACTTGATGCATGAAATAATTAATGGTTATCTATCTACCTATATGTGTGTCTGTGTGTATGTGTGTATATATATATATATATATATATATATATATATATATATATACATATATACATACACAGCTCTCTCTCTCTCTCACCCTTGTGAGAGTTTGGCAGGAAGGGAGGGGGTTGAGTCATAAGAGGGCCTATGAGGGCTGCAGAGCTGGAGGTGTGCCTCTTTGTGTCTGTGTAAACCCAGGAGGTGAACTGGCAGCAGCTTCAGCTTCCCACAGTTAAAATGGATGCAGCCAGACATAGTGGAGGGAGATTTCTGCAGCATATTTGGCAAGTACAGAATCACAGAATATATAAAATAATATGCAAAGTGGTTGGAGGGAAGCTTCAGAATGACAAAAATGTTTTTATAACAAATTATGTGAGCAGACTGCAGTTCCTCTTTAAGCTGGGCTCATTACCTCTACCACTGAAGGACTCTCAGCACTCCCCCCTAGTGGAACAAAACTGCATAAAGCCTGAATCTAGGACACACATACCTGCAACCAGGCAAATGCAAACAGGGAGAGGGTATTTTCTATAGTGCAATGTTATTAAAGAATGTACTATATGAGGATTTAGCAGTTACCTTTTGGTTTTAGGCATTTACAGACAAGGTTAAGAATGCTGGCCATTGTCTATGAAACAAGAACTATAGAACTGTGGGTGTTCATGCTGGTTTGATCATTGACATGGAGCTGAATTTGTATTGCATGTGTATTTCCTCAGACCTCATTCCACTTGTTATCACTCACTGCTTTTTAAGATAGTACATTTCTGGTAAATTACAAGGTGAGAGACAGAAGCAAGATGCTCGGCTGTTTGCAAGATGTGTATACACAGCTTAGAGCATAGAGCCCAGAGACCAGGATTTACATGACTTGCATGACAACTATCATCTCTGGGTCAGCACATCATACA
Organism: Glandirana rugosa; assembly: GCA_018402905.1. Classification (NCBI taxonomy): domain Eukaryota; kingdom Metazoa; phylum Chordata; class Amphibia; order Anura; family Ranidae; genus Glandirana; species Glandirana rugosa. The sequence goes on along the minus strand of BLSH010387554.1, from coordinate 1,276,665 downwards.
AGAAGTACATACTGACTCTGGATGATGCTCAAAAACGATAGCTCCATCCTTCTGGTTAGAAAGGTTGATGAAGGTACTGTCAGGGAGTCTAATATGACCTCTGTGACTGGTAATGAATACATGTATCTTTTGCACCTACACATTACCTAATATGCATGCAATCTAAATGAACAAATATATCTAAACCTGGGTCTGCTTTTCCATCATCATTGTTCAGTTTTTATGAAACATGGATGTACAGTAAATACCTGCATATGCCCCTCTTTTTTTAATGCCTTTATTTTCCTAATCTTCCTATTCCTAGGTGACATTTACAAAGTGTTTGTATGCTCAGCTTGTCCAACAGAGGTTCCAGCCTGACAAACGCAGTGGATATACTCTTCCTGCCCTTTCACATCCTAAGTATAAAGCATATGAACTTGGAATGAAGTTGGTAATTATTTATGCGTTTTCCCATGATTAATTTTATGTTTTACTAAGATTTGCTACTTCTAGTGGTTACTATCTTGTTTTTTCATCATCAACTATAAGGGCTCGTTCACACCAGCTCACGTGCTATAACGCGTGCACGCCGATGTGAGTTTTGTAGTGGTGGCGTGAAGCATTGCACTATTTACTTACACACCACAGTGCATTGTGCCACACTGCACTTTGGTGATATATGGTCAGGTGCACAGGGTTAAAATGCAGATCTGCTCCATTTCTTTTGAAGGGCACCTTAACAAACCTTTATGGTGTGAACAAGGCATGTAGAAAACAATTGTTTCAATGCAGCTTCACAGATATGGTGTGAATGAGCTTTGCACAGACATGGTCTGTTGGCTGTGAAGACAATCCCAAGTCCAAAGTATTCTGTGCTGCCATATAACCTCCAATTGTATTAAACGTTTTCTGCAACACTCACTATGCATGTTTTAGTCTGGTTGGTTGTAATGGCAAACTTAGAATAATTCTTACCTAATACTGATGTTTAAACTGCTGTTCTTGCTTGGTTGGTAAGAGTGATAGTTCTTCATCTCCCTCAAAGCTATGTAATAGTGTGCAGTGTTTTTGCATCCTTTTTACCATTTTGGGGAACAGAGGTGAAGTTAGAGGAAAAGAGAGCAGTGCTGACTTCAATATATTAATAAGATTTAGCTTATCATTTTCCATCTGCTGAAATGTGTAGCTTTGTTGGTGTGATTAAACCAAATATGAAGTTTTCAGCCTTAGCGCTTGCTTCGACTTCAAGACACATTAAAGTGCCTACCACTTCAACATGCTTTTTTTTATTTGTTTTTGATGTTTCGGGGATGCTTTTTTCTTTATTGTACATCACGGGATACAGAGTGTTAATTCTTTACTGCTGGGTTATACGCTACCTTCAGATGAATGGACACTGGCAACCAATAGATAGAAAGTTCTCTTATATAACCCCTCCCACTCCTGGATTACCTCAGTTTTTTCGCCAGTATCTGAAGGTGATGGTCGTGGCTGTGAGAGCTCTTCAAAAACTCTTGACATCCCAGAAAGTGAAGTTTTATCGGATCCATTCAAGCGGCAGAAAGCTAAAAGGATGGTACCCGAGCCGCGATCGGACAAGGTTTTGCCTGTAATGTGTTATGTCACTGAACTCTTAGTTTGTTGGAAAATCCTGGTCTATCTGCCCAAGGAAGATTCCATAAGGGTGCTATACAGGTCCAAGGGAGTAGCCCACAGTTTAAAAGGGACCTGGTCCTTGAAGTTCCTGAGCGACAAGGCCCATCGTGATGGGTGAAGGCTGGCTCCTAAGATTAGGAAGCCTGCGGCGGGGAATGGTAAGTACTTTCCCCTCTCTTTTTAGAAAAAACAAAGAGATAAAAAAAGAAATTCCTGGCTTTTTCCTGCAGTGCCAGTGCTAAAGACACCAGAGGGCGTTGTTCTGCAGGGAAAAAAAAGTGTCTCTTTGAAAGCAGGAAGTGGAAGCCAGTATCTGGTCAGGCGTCGCTGGCACTTCTGGGCTGCAAAGGGACACAGAGCTGGAGTCCTGAGGGCGCGTGAGTTAGAAGGGGTCTGAGCACAGTGACTGCACGTAAGGGAAGCCAGGGAGAGACTGTGTTAAATGGCTGGTCTGTTCACAGAGCTTTTCTTAAGGGGAAAGTGTCCTTTTTTTCTGGGTTTTGCAAATGTCTACCAGAAAGAAGGAGAGGGGGATGGCATTTAAGGGAGCCAGTGCACCACCACCTGCGGTAGAGAAACCTGGGTTTACTGCCTATATTGCCTCTTGCCTGTGCAGGCATTGTGGCTACCTCTAATGCATTTGATCCAGCCTATGTCACTAAGGAGGATTTGGCTGCAGCTTTAGGGGTCTCAAGAGCAAAATAGCCAGTATGATTGCGGCTATGCCTCAAGGTAAGAAAAGGGAGAGGTCCTCTTCTTTGGGCTTTGATCCTAGGGGAGGTACCCCTGACATGGGTACCGATTGGGTTGAGGATACGGATGAGGTACCAAGAGGTGACCCGGATGAAGGTCATACTGACGATTCTTCTTCCGAGGAGTCAGATTCAGAGGAACCATTTTCAGTCTCTAAATCAGAGAAGCTGTTGGTGCAGGTCTTGATTGAGCTTGTAAGGTCCTGCTTTAAGTTACCCCCTGTTAAGGTGTCTGAAGCCTCATGCTCTGCTCTGGGATCATTGCGGCCTAAGCAAACTTCCCAGGCATTTCCAGTCCACCCTCTGCTAGAGCAAGAGATATATGCAGACTGGGATCACCCGGATTGGGTGTTCATGCCTCCTAAAGGGTTCTCAATTGTATCCTATGGAGGAAAGGTTCAAAAAGAAATGGCGCATGCCTTTGGTAGAGGCAACAATTTCTTCAGTCAATAAAAGTTTGACTTGCCCAGTTGACAATGTGCAGAGCTTTAAAGCCTGCCGATAAAAAACTGGAATCTTTGCTTAAAGCTTCTTTTGCGGTGGTTGAGTCAGCGGTTCAACCTGCTGTAGCAGCTATTGGCATTTGTCAGTCTGTCAAGGATTGTGTCAAAGGATTGGTTAAAAACTAAGGACGGGCTCGGGACTCGAACCCTGCACTAGGCTAATCACAGGCAGTGAGACATTTCCCTGATGCGTGGCTGCAGCGATCGGGGAATGTCTCCCTGCCTGTGATTAGCGCAGTGCAAGGTTCACATCCTGGCGGGCACGTGCACTTGCGAACATGCCGAGCCCTCCTTATTAAAAACCTGCCTTCCCAAGGGGAATCTTCTGAGGAGTTATCAGAGATCCCTGCGGCTTTATGCTTTGCTGTAGACGCATTAAAAGACTCAATTCACCAGATGTCCCAGTGTGCGCGGCTGCCAGTACACATGCGCAGGGTGTTATGGTGGAAGAATTGGTCCACAGAAATGCCATGCAAAAGATTGCTTGGTGCCTTTCCCTTTTTAAGGAGAAAGGTTATTTGGTGAGGAATTGGATAAATACAGTCAGGTCCATAAATATTGGGACATCGACACAATTCTAATCTTTTTGGCTCTATACACCACCACAATGGATTTGAAATGAAACAAACAAGATGTGCTTTAACTGCAGACTTTCAGCTTTAATTTGAGGGTATTTACATCCAAATCAGGTGAACGGTGTAGGAATTACAACAGTTTGTATATGTGCCTCCCACTTTTTAAGGGACCAAAAGTAATGGGACAATTGGCTACTCAACTGTTCCATGGCCAGGTGTGTGTTATTCCCTCATTATCCCATTTACAAGGAGCAGATAAAAGGTCCAGAGTTAATTTCAAGTGTGCTATTTGCATTTGGAATCTGTTGCTGTCAACTCTCAATATGAGATCCAAAGAGCTGTCACTATCACTGAAGCAAGCCATCATTAGGCTGAAAAAACAAAACAAACCCATCAGAGAGATAGCAAAAACATTAGGTGTGGCCAAATCAACTGTTTAGAACATCCTTAAAAAGAAAGAACGCACTGGTGAGCTCAGCAACACCAAAAGACCCGGAAGACCACGGAAAACAACTGTGGTGGATGACCGAAGAATTCTTTCCCTAGTGAAGAAAACACCCTTCACAGCAGTTGGCCAGATCAAGAACACTCTCTAGGAGGTAGGTGTATGTGTGTCAAAGTCAACAATCAAGAGAAGACTTCACCAGAGTGAATACAGAGGGTTCACCACAAGATGTAAACCATTGGTGAGCCTCAAAAACAGGAAGGCCAGATTAGAGTTTGCCAAACAACTAAAAAAGCCTTCACAGTTCTGGAATAACATCCTATGGACAGATGAGACCAAGATCAACTTGTACCAGAGTGATGGGAAGAGAAGAGTATGGAGAAGGAAAGGAACTGCTCATGATCCAAAGCATACCAACTCATCAGTGAAGCGTGGTAGTGTCATGGCGTGGGCATGTATGGCTGCCAATGGAACTGGTTTTCTTGTATTTGTTGATGATGTGACTGCTGACAAAAGCAGCAGGATGAATTCTGAAGTGTTTCGGGCAATATTATCTGCTCATATTCAGCCAAATGCTTCAGAACTCATTGGACGGCGCTTCACAGTGCAGATGGACAATGACCCGAAGCATACTGCGAAAGCAACCAAAGAGTTTTTTTAAGAGAAAGAAGTGGAATGTTATGCAGTGGCCAAGTCAATCACCTGACCTGAATCCGATTGAGCATGCATTTCACTTGCTGAAGACAAAAATGAAGGAAAATGCCCCAAGAACAAGCAGGAACTGAAGACAGTTGCAGTAGAGGCCTGGCAGAGCATCACCAGGGATGAAACCCAGCATCTGGTGATGTCTATGTGTTCCAGACTTCAGGCTGTAATTGACTGCAAAGGATTTGCAACCAAATATTAAAAAGTGAAAGTTTGATTTATGACTGTTAATCTGTCCCATTACTTTTGGTCCCTTAAAAAGTGGGAGGCACATATACAAACTGTTGTAATTCCTACACCGTTCACCTGATTTGGATGTAAATACCCTCAAATTAAAGCTGAAAATCTGCAGTTAAAGCACATCTTGTTCATTTCATTCCAAATCCATTGTGGTAATGTATAGAGCCAAAAAGATTAGAATTGTGTAGCTGTCCCAATATTTATGGACCTGACTATATCCCAAAAAAATTCTGGAGGTAAAAGTGCACTGCTCTCAGTTAAAAAGGTGAATAAGCGCCCTTCCTTCAAAATTCCAAGCACTCCTGGACCGAGTTCCGCATCTTCCAGGCATTTCTGACGGCCTCAGCAGGCGGGATTTAGAAGGCCGCTGGGTCAGAAAATACCCTTGACCCAGAAGTTAGCCAAGCCTAATTCCAGGTCGGCCTTGTGAAGGGGCGCTCCCACTCAAAAGGGTAGGGGAAAGGTTACTGCGGTTTGCAGGAACTTGGTTAAGACTTGGTGCAGAATAAATCGTCATTTCCACAGTAGCAGGAGGCTACAAATTGGAATTCAGGGAGTTTCCTTCCTGCCGCTTTTTGGAATCCAATATATCCATAAATCCTGTAAAAAAGGATTTATTATTCCAGGCCCTAGAACACCTAAGGGCGCAGGGCGTGATTACAGAGGTTCCAATAAGTGAAAGGTTTAGGGGTTTTACTCAAACCTCTTCACGGTGCCAAAACCGAACGGAGAAGAAAGGCCCACCCTGGACCGAAAGTTGCTCAATCAGTTTCTGGTGGTGCAACATTTCCACATGGAATTGATTTGTCCGGTAGTCACTTCCCTAAGAAAGGGCGAATATATGGCATCCATAGATATCAAGGATGCATATTTGCACGTCCCAATATTCAAACCTCACCAAAAATGTCTGCGCTTTTCAGAGAAGGATGTCATTTTCAGTTTGTGGCACTGCCTTCCAGCTTGGCCACAGCCCCCCGGATGTTTTCAAAAGTTTTAGCACCGGTATTGGCATCCCTAAGAGCAATGGGGATATCAGTCATAGTATATCTGCACGATCTACTTCTCTAGGGTCAATCAAGACCAGAGGTAGAACAGAGCGTGGCCATGAAGGTGCAGTCCTTAGAAAACCTAGGGTGGATCCTGAATTTAGAAAAATCAGCCCTCAGGCCTGTTCAGGTGCTGGAATATCTGGGAATGATCCTAGATACAGCCCCGGCAAGGGTGTTCTTACCAGAAACAAAAGCCAAGGACATAAAACAGATGGTAAAAATGGCAAGGCAACCTTCTACAAGGCAATGCATGCGGTTGCTAGGCAAGATGGTGGCTTCATTCGATGCAGTCACCTATGTGCAATTTCACACCCGGCCCTTACAGAACAATATTCTAAAGACCCGGAACAAGAATTGCCAGGCATTGGATTGCCCCATGACTAAGCCGCTCTTGGTGGGTAAAGCCAACAATTTGAGAAAAGGAAAGTCTTTCATGCCCCTATCCTGGAAAGTAGTGTCCACGGATGCCGACATGGTCTCCTCCAGAAAGGACATTGCCTATCAATATTCTGGAGATGCAAATATATAAATGAAATACTGCGCTAAATAAATAAACAAACTCAGTGTATAAACTCAGTAGTGTATGTGAAATACATAAATTATATAAAATTATGTTATACAATGTTATGACAGCTGCTGCTTTGTTCTAATCAAACCATATAAAATCAACACTCATAAATAGTCCAGTGTTAGCAGCGCTTATAAATTGTGAGAGTAAACTAATGTCACAGATAAAGTGCCAGTGTTGGTGAAAAATTTCCAGTGCTGGAAAATGAAGTTCTTAAGGTGCATAAATAGCAAAAAGGATCTTCTATTTAAATCTTCCACCTCAATTCACCACGTGCAGGAAGAAAATTACAATTGGAGGCTCACCAGAATTAGGAGTATAAAACGCCTTTTTATACATCCATTAGGACCTCGGCAAAAGACCATCACAAAAGGACCGTGTAACTCCAACCCAGTCAGCTCAGCAGGAGAGATCAAACTAGCCTGTGCATAATCTCAAACGCATCTAGAGGGTTCCTTTGCTAAAGTGCTTCCAGCTGACCACCTCCAACAGCTCTTACTCAGATTACCATAAGGGGAAGAGATCAAACAAGAAAAAAACCCTCATAGTGTATCACTTTTAAAATGGGATCATTTATTAAAACAAATAATGCGCTTACATCTAAAACAGTTTAAACGAACATTGGTGTACAAACTGTACACGTGTTACCAGGCAGCAGTACGTTCGTGCATCGGCTCCTTTCCTCTCTCTGCGTTTTATACTCCTAATTCTGGAGATGCAGCCGGTACGGTTGGCCCTGGTATTCTGGTCAGCCAGATAACAACAGGGTTTTTCGGTCAGGATTCAGTCTGACAACTCCACGGTGGTAGCATACATCAACCACCAGGGAGGTACCAGAAGCCTAGCTGCCCAAAAGGAGGTGGATGTCATCCTAAGGTGGGCAGAGAGGAATTTGCCATGCCTATCGGCAGTCTTTATTCCAGGGGTGGACATTTGGCAGGTGGACTATCTAAGTCATGGGTAGGCAACCTGCGGCCCTCCAGCTGTTGCAGAACTACAAGTCCCATCGTGCTTCTGGGAGTAATTGTAACTGCCAGCCTTGCAATGCCTCATGGGAAATGTAGTTCCACAACAGCTGGAAGGCCAAAGGTTGCCTACCCCTGATCTAAGTCGTCAGCAATTAATGCGGGGGGAATGGTCCCTGCACTCAGATCTTTCAGCAGATCTGTCAACGTTGGGGTACCCCCGACATAGACCTGATGGCATCCAGGTTCAACAGCAAACTGGACAAGTTTGTGTCCAGAACCCGTGATCCATTGGCAGTCGAGGCTGACGCATTGATATGCCTGTGGGATCAGTATTCCCTAATCTATGCATTTCCTCCAATACAGCTTCTTCCGCGATTGCTCAGCAAGATACGCGAGGAAGGGAGACCAGTGATCCTAGTGGCCCCAGCGTGCCCAAGCAGAACATGATATGCAGAGATCGTGAGGTTAGCAGTAGGAAATCTATGGGTGCTTCCATACCATCATATTCCACCCTACTTTACGCTTGTTAAATTTAATGGTGTGGCTATTGATTCCAGAGTCCTAAAAAGATAGAGGCATATCGAATTCAGCCCTGCCTACTCTAACCAATGCCAGGAAACCTGTGTCTAGAAAGATTTACTACAGGTTTGGAAGGCATAATATCTTGGTGTGAATCCAAGAAATGGCATCCTTGCAAGTATTCTATTGGGAGGATTCTAGAGTTCCTACAATTAGAAGTAAGCCTGAATCTGTCCTTGGGAACAATTAAGGGTCAGATATCGGCATTGATTGCATCGTACTCCTTGGTGTGAACAATTATTAAGGGGGCAATGCGGCTGATTCCTCCAGTGAAGCCGCCCTTACCCCCTTGGGATCTGAATCTGGTGCTGTCTGCACTACAGAAGCAGCCCTTTGAGCCTATTAGGCAGATTCCTTTAGTCCTCTTATTGAGGAAGTTTTTTTTTTTTTTTTTTTTGGTCGCCATGACTTCAGCAAGACGAGTGTCTGAATGGCCGCCCTGTCTTGTAAGGAACCTTTCTTGGTTTTACACCAGGATAAGGTAATCATGCGGCCTTGGCAGGATTTTTTGCCAAAAGTGGTTTCCAGGTTTCACCTGAACCAGGATATTATTTTGCTCTCCTTTTTTCCAAGTCCAGAGACTTCTGAGGAAAAATTACTACACACACTTGATGTAGTTAGGGCAGTTAAAGCTTATTCAAAGATGTCAGCTCCTATTAGGAAGACTGACTCCTTTTTTGTTCAGCCGGAAGGCCCTAAGAAGGGTCAGGCAGCAACTAGCTCAACTATTGCTAGGTGGATTCGGCAGGTCATTAGCCAGGCATATGGGCTAAAGGGTAAGGTTACACCTTTTGGTTTGAAAGCCCATTCCACCAGACCGATGAATACGTCATGGGCAATGCATCAGCAGGTGTCTATGACCCAGATTTGCAAGGCTGCTACTTGGTCTTCGGTTCATACATTCACCAGGTTTTACCAGGTGGATGTTAGAGCCCAGGAGGATACTGAGTTCAGACGCAGTGTGCTGCAGGCAGAAGTCTAGGTCCTTTGTCCAAGGTGGGCTTAGGATTACTGTGTTCCCTCCCCTCAAGAGATATTGCTTTGGGACATCCAAGCAGTAATGAATTAACACTCTGTGTCCTGTGATATACGATAAAGAAATACAGATTTTTAATACAGCTTGCCTGTAAAATCCTTTTCTTGGATTACATCACGGGACACAGAGATCCCTCCTGTTCTTTCTGGGATTCTTATTGCTTGCTTCAAAAACTGAGGTAATCCTGGAGTGGGAGGGTTTATATAGGGTATTCCTGTCTATTGGTTGCCTGTCAGGGATCCAGATGAGTGTTGCGATCGTGCACGATTGTGCGCACAGATTCAAACGAAGGTTCCCACGACCGTTTGGAAGCGCGCACATGTATGCATGCACATGGATGTTGTCGGGACACCAAGAGCAGGAGGACTCTAGGACCCAGAATCCGTCAGAGCAGGAGGGCTCTAGGACCCAGTATCTCTGTCAGCACATCACATGGGCCTTTAAAAGGAAGTCAGACTTTGGCTGAAGTGCTGTCTGTTCTGGAGCTAGTCCGTTCTTGATACCTGCTATCTGTTATCTGCTACCTGATCAACTACCTGCTCGACCCGGCTTGCCTTGACCATTCTGCCTTCTCCAACCCTGACCTGGCTTGTTTGACTTGGCTCTGCCAGCCTGATACCTGTTACTGAACCGGGCCTGTTCTTCAACCATCCCTTGTCTGCTGATTCTGCCTGCTTGCTGATCCGTGCCTGACCCGGCTTGTCTCATGCCTCTTCTGCCTGCCTACATCCAGCTACTGTGATTGCTGATCTGCTGCTGCTGTCCAGTGTTCCAGCCTGCCTGCATCCAGCTACTGTGATTGCTGATCGTCTGCTGTTGTTCCTATTCCAGCCCGCCAGTGTTCCAGGCTCTGTTTCCAGCATCCAGTCTACAGCTGCTGACAAGAGGCACTCCTACCTCGCTGTGCTCACGAGACCACTGTCCCCACTCCAGTGGGCTCTGAGCCAGGGCTGTATGAGAGGTCTCCTACAATAGACAGGCTCAACTATCAGGTACGTGGTCCTCATTACATTGCCAGTGTCCATTCACCTGAAGGTAGCGCATAATCCAGCAGTAATGAATTAACGCTCTGTGCCTTGTGATGTACTCCAAGAAAAGGATTTTACAGGTAAGCTGTATTTAAAAATCCACATTTTTTTTTTTTTTTGTGCATGTGTTGAATTTCTATTTATTTTAAAGGGGCCGAGTAGAACCCCAACTCAGTAGTACCCCCACGCAGGAAATCCCCAGCTCCTTTTGGACCCCTGTTCAGCATTGGTACCCTTGTTCAGCAAATCCCCAGCTTTTTAGTACTCTTGTTCAGCAGATCCCCTGCTTGGTAGTACCCCATGCTCTGTTGATCCTGTAATCAGTAGTACCCCCATATGTGATGATCCCCAGCTCAGTAGTACCCCTGCTCTGCTGATCCCCTGCTCAGTAGTAACCCCCAGCTCTACTGATCCCCCACTCAGTGGTAACCCCCAGCTCTGCTGATCCTCTGGTTTGCTGATCCACCTTGGTCTCTGGTCAACGCTCACCTCCCGCTATATTGCTCCAATGCTGCGCACCACTGGTCTGCCAGCTTTGCTGGTCCTTCGCCACTCGGTCCTCTCTCTGCAATGCCCACTCACCTTCTGCTATAGGGTTCCCATGTTACACACCACATGGGCCGTCTGTTAGTTGCTCCGCTCCAGTCTGAACCCTGCTCACCTTCCTGCTGCACACCAGATGTGACATCTGCACAAGACACTTCCAGAATATATACACATGAACCAGAAGTGACTGCTGATGAAGTATTTCGGGTTCGCTTGTTGGTCTCCCAGTGCATCCTTAGTTATCTCATACCTGCAATACCTCCAAAACAAGGTGAAGATAAAGCTGAATAAAAGCCTCTCAAAAGCTGCAGGTGCTGTAAGCCCTTGTTCACATTGGATCGACTTGTCATGCGATTTGACAGGTCAGATCGCATGATGAGTCGCACCCTATTGCCGACAATCGCACTGTTCAAATCAGGACAACGCTGACTTTGCGATGCCGCAAGTAGTTCCTGCACTACTTTTGCCAAATTCCAGTGCGACTTGCATAGACATCTGTGCATGAAGCCGCACAGATGTCTTCCAAGTCGCACCCAAAGTTGCACTGACATGCAGCTTTCAAATTGTGCAATTTCATATGAAGTCGCATGATTTCAAAGCCACAGTCAATGTGAACGAGGGCTAAGCAAGCTTTGTCATAGACTTCTATGGAGGCTTTGAAGCACAATGAAAGCAACATGGGGTATACATTTTTGAAGCAAAGTAAACACAACCTGTGAACAGGACTGTAACCTAAGCTAACCATTTTATTTAGCGACAGGGGCTCTGTTCAGCATTAAGAGCGCTTTAAAAAAGCATGTCAAATGCCACATTTTGAAGCAAGTGTAAATGAGGCCTTAGTGTAAAACCTTTATAAGAATGACTACGCTTCTCACAACTCTGCTAACACTATTCTCATTTTGAGCTTGATAGTGGTAGCATCATATTGTAGGGATTCTTTCATTATCAAGGTCCTGATCTAGGACGAACTGGATGAAGCCAAATGCAGGGCAGGGAAAATCCTGTTTCAGCCAGCAAGAAACCTGAGATTGGGGTAGAGGCTCACCTTCCACCACGTCAGTGAACCTAAATAGCCAGGACTACACTGGGGGGGTCTATTACTAAACACTTGAACATCTTAGAATGGTCCAGACAATAGTTCAATTGAGAATTTGTGAACAATGTTGAACATTTCTATTCCCTATTGATCTCCTTCAAGTGACGGAACTAGAGAAATTTTCTTTATGCGCACATCTGTTAGAGATTTTCTTACAGGTGTAACTGTAGCCAAAAGAGGTGCTGCCAAGTTTCAACTATGTGGGTAGGGCTGTTTTTTTACTCACTTTTTGTGTCACAATAGGAATTATTTAGCATCATCCTAACTAAGTATGTTATATTAATCAATTGGTAAGTTGCTGCTTAGATCTTAAAATGTAATTCTAGGTTGTAATGCTACTTTATTCTACCTCTTTCATGTTTAGGCACATGGCTTTGAGATTCTGTGTTCAAAATGTACTGCATCACCTATGGGGGCCACAAAACAACCCTGTAAGAGCCCATTGTGGACTGGATTCCTGAATTCTTTGAAAAAGAATGATTTCTTCAAGGTATATTTTAGGAGTTTGCTGCATGGATGAATGGTGATATTTTTACAAGAAATGCTTGACTTGTAGGAAATATGTGGGTTTTTTTTTTTTAAGAAAAGTAAATGAAATTTATATGTGTACATGGGGCAGCCATGTTTACTGTATTGGATTTTTACATAAAGCCATCTATGGCCAAATGCTGTTTCTTGTTTTACTTGTTTGTCTTGTATAGAATGGGGATTGGATAAAACCTTGGACAAGCCTTTTTTTTGTTGTTGTTGGAGATATTTCTTCTGACTCATTGTTGTGTCTCTGGGCAATAAGTTAAGGGAAATCTCCACAGTTGTACACTACAAAAAAACAAACTGTTGTGGTTTACCTATTCTCTGCCCCATTCAAAACAAAAAATGATAACCGTTTAGACCACAAATCCATCCTAATAAAAAGGGCCTTTCCTTTAGTAGTGATTTCTCTACCTCCTTCCTCTCCCCACCTCTTCCCCTCTATTGCACAATCCTGTCCTGTACATAATCTGATAGAATGTGGCCAGAAACATATTTTGTTACAGCCATATTTTTCTCCATTTGCCTTATTCAGCCTCAAACCCACTCTGCACCTACACACAGATCTCTCATGCCCTCAGCTCACACCACTAGAACCCCTGACCTTCAAAGGAAGGAAGAAGACACCCTGGATTCACTGGTCGCTTATTACCTACCACTACACATTGGCCATCTGGATGGGTAACAGAGGTATTTCCCACAATTACACTGTGACAGTACTGATGGCCTGAGCAGTAAGAAGCTCATTTAGAACAGCCCCTGCTCTACTTCTGGCCGGGAACTGCTCTAACAAAAACACTGACCCTGCAACTAGGGATGGGCTCAGGTGTGTTTGGATTGTAGTCCCAACCCACCTGAGCAATCCCACCAGGAAGCTGTCACTGCACACCGCCAATCATAGGCAGCGTGTGTATGTGCAGCTTCATGCCGGAAAATGCCTCACTGCCTGTGATTGGCGGTGTGCAGTGAGGGCTTTCTGGTGGGATTGCTCAGATGGGTTGGGACTACAATCCAAACACGTCTGAGCCCATCCCTACTGACAACAGCTCCCCAGGGCATTCACCCTGGTAATCATACAGAGCAATCCCGACTCAGGACTTATGCAGCAGGGAGCCTGGGAGCATCAATGCTGGGGTGGGTATTTGAGAGCGCAAATTTTTCTATGTATAATTTAATGACAAATGTGAAGGGGAGCCAGGAGTCGCAGGTTCCTACGATGTTTCACCTTCCCCCTGCACCTCTGTGCTCCTTCCTCATCCCAGCTTCAGGAGATCCAGCCCCCTGCACTGTGCAAGCAGGAGAGATCGAAGCTGAAGGGCACTGGAGTCATTGGACACAATGCTTTCCATTCTAGCTCCCCCTTCATGCTTACATCACATTCGAATCCTAACTTCTCATTATCAGCATACACATTCCTCCCCGGCCATCTCACAGTGCACACTGAGCACATCCCTTCTCAATCATCACACTTCCACTTAGAGCATTCCCTCCCTCTAGATCACAGCTAGGCCTATCAACTTCCATACACACACGCACAATCCCTGCATCTCTCCCTGAACACATCCTTACTGCTGCTGACTAGGGATGGGCGAACGGTTCGGCCCGAGGATACGTTCGTGCCAGACTTCCATTGTTCGCCTGATGCCCCAATTTAGAATATTAAGTGGTGTTTGGCGCGACTTCAACACCGCCGAACGCCCCATAATACATAGTGCGCAGATGGCGAGCACAGCTCCTCCTCCATGGGAGCGCTGCCCCATATCCCTTCCCCAAAGCACCCATATTTCCCATGTTGAGGGCATGTAGCCTGGTTCAGGAGTTTGGGTCGCTCGTCGCCCCCCATCCTGGCCAGCCAGGTTGCAATCTCAGATAAGGCTCTGGTTTAGATTGTAGGGGGGGGCCCACTTCAAATTTTTTTAAAATTTTGGCGTGGAGTTCCCCTTAAAATCCATACCAGACCCAAAGGGCCTGGTATGGACTGGGGGAGGGGGAACCCTACACAAATTTTTTCAGTGATTTTTTTTTTTTTTTTTTTTTCTTTTTGTATATTGCTGCGAACTGGCAATACACTACAGCCGCGATAATAAATGCCAATTTTTAGTTTACAAATGTCATTTTGCGGTGCCACTTTTGTAAATATCACAGAGGTGCCCCCTTTTACACGCAGACTAAGGGGACCCCCCATGCACATTATTTAACCACTTACCAACCAAGCCTGTTTTTTGGGTTCGGTGGTTATGAGTTAAAACATGTTTTTTTGCTGTAAAGTTACTTAGAACCCCCAAACATTATATATTGTTTTTTTTCTAACACCCTAGAGTATAAAATGGCGGTCATTGCAAAATTTTATGTCACACCGTATTTGCGCAGCGGTCTTCCAAGCGTGCTTTTTTTTTAATAAATTCAGTTTTTTTAGTTATAAAATAAGAAAACGGTAAAGTTAGGCCATTTTTTTTCCATATTGTGAAAGATACACCGAGTAAAATGATACCCAACATGTCATGCTTCAAAATTGCGTCCGCTCGCAGAATGGCGACAAACTTTGCAACTTAAAAATCTCCATTGGCGATGTTTAAAAAATTCTACAGGTTAGCAGTTTTGCGTTACAGAGGAGGTCTAGTGCTAGAATTATTGCTCTCGCTCTAACGATCGGTGATACCTCACATGTGTGGTTTGAACACCGTTTTCATATGTGGGCGGAACTTACATATGCGTTCGCTTCTGCACGCGAGCTCGTGGGGACGGGGCGCTTTAAATTTTTTTTTTTTTTTAAATATTTATTTTGCTTTTTACTTTCTATTTTTACACTGTTCTTTTAAAAAAAAAATTGATAACTTTTATTCCTATTACAAGAAATGTAAACATTCCTTGTAATAGAAAAAAGCATGACAGGACCTCTTAAATATGAGATCTGGGGCCAAAAAGTCCTCACATCTCATATTTACACTAAAATGCAAAAAAAAAATAAAAAAAAAAAAAAATTGGAAAGACCGTTGGGCGGACGTGACTTCTGACGTCATTTCCGCCCTGCCGTGCTACGGACACTGGGGGGGACAGATTGGATCATCTCCGCCGCTGCTGGCGGGTCCGGTAAGCGGCGGAGATGACCGGAAATCGGCGGGGGGGGGGGGGCAGATCTCCCGCCGCTGATAAAAGTGATCTTGCGGCGAATCCGCCGTTAAGACCACTTTTATCCTCTTCAGAGTCGCCGGCTGCAGGCACCATTCAGATATCACCACTGAAATCCAAGGATTTATATACACGCCCTTGGTCGTCAAGTGGTTAAAGAAATATTTCATTTTTATTGTTTCACTTTAAGCATTATTAAAATCACTGCTTCTGAAAAAACGGTTGAATGATTAAAAACTTTTTTTTTTTGCATTGATACATGTCCCCTAGGGCAGGACCCTGGCCCCATTATGGCAGTAACTTGCATATAAGCCTTTAAAATGAGCACTATTGATTTTTCATGTTCGGGTCCCATAGACTTTAATGGTGTTCAAATGTTCGGACAAATTTTTTGTCTGTTCGCATTTTCTGGTGTGAACCGAACCGGGGGGGTGTTCGGCCCATCCCTACTGCTGACAGACCCCCCCCCCCCGCTGCCTCAATCATCCCCCACCCCTTTCACATTCTTCACATCACCAACTCAACCACGACTAACAACTCATCACTCCCTGCCTACCAAACATCCCCCTGTAAAACAAAAACTCCACCTAACAGCAGATCCCTCTACAGCCTGCACCTTACCACTGACACTTTGACCCACAGCACTCTCTTCTCCCCAGCCGCCATGGGGTCCAATGATGGCAGATATCCCTAATCTGCCCCCTTCACTACCCCAGCCACCACATTTATATGCACATACTGCCTAAAGTCATATCCTCCACGCTACTTTTACACTTACTGCTCACTCTATTAGTTCCTACACGCCTATTCTGCACAATGCTGCTCACTGCCATACCCTCCAAACTTCTGTCCTACACATACTGCCTGCTATCATATTCTCCTCCCAATTCCCTTTATCAAACCCTTCACATTCCTCTCCTGTACATACTACCCAAAGTCATACCATCCTTTACTCCTCTTCTTCACGTATTAGCCACCATTATACCCTCCACACTCATATGCTGTGCACACTACTCAATGCCACACATACAGCCCCCTCTAATATCCACTGTACTCTCATGTACAAACTGCCCTTAGTCACTCAATTCCTACACATGGCATGCTGCTGTCCATCATGCCCTTTGCATGCCTCTCCTGCACATACTGCTCTCCATCATATCATTGGCACTTCTCTCCTGCAGTTGCTGCCCAATTTCAAACCATCCTTTACTACTCTCTTGCTTCTTTCTTGCACCTCTTAATATACCCAGCCCTGTCCATTTGGAGCAGACACACGTTTGCAGGTATGCTTTAATAAAAATCACGAAGAACCAGTGTGTTAAAATGTAAAATACACATTCAAGATACATTTAAGGTTAACACTACAATAGTAACTCATAATATATGATCATGCTACTTTCCATAAAATATTTGTCAGCTCTGTTTTATATGGCATTGGTCATATGCTAGTATTGTCTGGTTATGTGTTTAAAGCAGAGGTTGTAAGATTTGACAACCGTATATTACCCTCCAGACTTTCAATAGAAAACTTTGCTGGTGGTGATACTTCATTTATTTTAGGTACTTTATGTATACTTGATGTTTGCTGTCTCTGTAAATTTAGGGTGAAATGGAGGGGTCTGCACAATATTGTGAACTTCTGAAGAAAGCAGAAATGTATTTCCAGCAATCACTATTTAAACCTAGCAGGTAATTATATCTATCTATCTATCTGTCTGTCTGTCTATATTCATTCACAGATTTGAGACTATATAATTTTATATGATAGGCCTTTATATACCTGTTTTTATCTCTAAAAATAAGATGGCTCGTTATATATCACTAGGATTAGTACCTTATACAAACACATACATACATACCACAGGTGTACTCTTCTGAAATGTAATTGTTTACTGGAGCATTGATATGTGCCACTACCCCTACTCTGCTATAATTCACTCTACTTAGTTTGGTTTACAATACAAAACAAGTAATCCTTTTATGAACAGACTTTCTCAATCAAAGGCTGTTGCAAAATAAGTCCTGCACTATAGACTGTTATTAACCACTTCCATACAGGACGCTTACACCCCCTTCCTTCCCAGACCAATTTTCAGCTTTCAGCGCTCTCACACTTTAAATGACAATTACTCAGTCATGCTACACTTTACCCAAACAAAATTTTTATCATTTTTTTTTCTCACAAATAGAGCTTTCTTTTGGTGGTATATAATCACTGCTGGGTTTTTTAATTTTTTTCAGTATAAGCGAAAAAGTAGCGAAAAGTTTGAAAAAAAAAAACACTTTTTTTTTAGTTTGTATTGAAAAATGTTGCAAAAAAGGGATTTTATTAAAACTTACCGTAAAATCCTTTTCTCTGAGTTCACTGACAGACGCAGCCCTTCAATTTTCAAGTGGGGTTATATGCACATCCTACCAGGAGTAGACTAGGCAAATAGAAAGAAAGCAAACTGACCCCTCCCAGGGGGCTGTCCTCACTCTAACATATAACCCCCCTGCTGTGCATAGCATATCAGTTCCTAACAAGCCGTACAAATGCAACACAGAGCGGTGGGTGCTGCGTCTGTCAGTGAACTCAGAGAAAAGGATTTTACGGTAAGTTTTAATAAAATCCCTTTTTCTCTTACGTTCACTGACAGACGCAGCCCTTCATTGACAAGTGGGGATGTCCCAAAGCTGTGTCAGTTAGAGGGGTGGGTAAACAACAACAACTGTACCCAACAGAGTCCTCTCGGGAGGCGCCAGCCGCGCCTACACCGCCGCCTGCAAAACTTTTTGGCCAAAGGCAGCATCCGCGGATGCTGAAACATCAACTTTGTAAAGCTTAGTAAACGTGTGCACCGAGGCCCAAATAGCCACCTTGCACACCTGTGACACCGAAGCCTGGTGTCTAAAAGCCCAGGAAGTGCTAACTGCCCTGGTGGAATGAGCCGTGACTGGAAAAGGGGGTACCTTGCCCCGAACAGTATACGCATGGGTCACGGTCTGTCTGATCCAACGGGAAACAGTGGCCGACGAAGCCGCCAATCCTTTGCGCGGACCATCCGTCAGCACAAACAACGCGTCAGACTTCCGAAAGGAAGCTGTAACCGCCAAGTACACCCGCAAAGCCCTCACGACATCCAATGAATGTAACTCAAATTCCTTGGGATGTGACGGGTGCGGACATAATGAAGGAAGAACAATATCTTCATTAATGTGAAAAGAAGAGACCACCATCTGTAGAAACGAAGGAGAAGGGCGCAAGACCGCCTTTTCCTTATGAAGGACTAGGTAAGGAGACTTGCAGGACAATGCTGCCAACTCAGACACCCGCCTAGCGGATGTAATGGCCACCAAAACGCCACCTTCTGCGACAGCAATTGTAAGGGAATATCCCTGATCTTCTCATATGGCGGTTTCTGCAGTACAGAAAGCACCAAATTCAAATCCCACAGCGCCAAAGGCGACCGTATCTGAGGAGCCACATGGCGTACACCCTGTACAAATGTACGAATCAATGAATGTGACGCCAAAGGCCGTTGAAAGAGAATTGCCAGAGCCGAAATCTGACCCTTGAGCGTACTCAACGCCAATTCTTTATCCAGGCCCTGTTGCAAAAAGGCCAGGACCCGGGACACAACGTAAGAGCGAGGGTTCCAATCCCCCACCTCACACCAGGCAATATAGGCCTTCCAGGTGCGATGATAAATCTTGCGCGAAGTACACTTGCGCGCTTTAAGCATGGTAGGGATCACGGCATCAGCGACACCCCTATCCCTCAACACCTGGGACTCAATAGCCAAGCCGTCAAAGCCAGCGAGGGTAAAGCAGGGTGCAAGATGGGTCCTTGAGTCAGCAGATCTTTGCGCAGCGGAAGATGCCAAGGAACATCTGCCTCCATCCGCACCACGTTGGCGTACCAAGGACGCCGAGGCCAATCCGGAGCCTCCAGGATTGTCTGAATCCCCTCTGCTTCTACCCTGCGCAGTAAGCGCGGTAGAAGCTTGATGGGAGGGAAGGCGTGCAGGAGCCGATACCGACCCCAAGGTGCTACCAACGCGTCCATGGCGGCCGCCAGCAGGTCTCTTGTCCTGCACACGAAGGTCTGCACCTTGTGATTGAACCGGGATGCCATGAGGTCCATGTCTGGCGTGCCCCACTTGTGGCAAATCTGGTGGAACACCTCTGGATGTAGGGACCATTCCCCCTGATCCAGTGTCTGGCGACTGAGAAAGTCCGCCTGCCAATTCTCTACGCCCTGAATGTAAATGGCGGAGATTGCTCCTCGTTCTGCCCTGATGGTTCACATACGCCACTGCCGTGGCGTTGTCCGACTGAACCCGAAACGGGAGGCCGTGCAGCCTCACCGTCCAGTGGGAGAGGCAGAGCCTGATCGCCCTCAACTCCAGCACATTGATTGGAAGGCGGGATTCCTGCGCCAACCAACGGCCCTGAGCAGTTAGCTGCCCCAGGACCCCACCCCAGCCCGAAAGGCTGGTGTCCGTCGTGACTATCGACCAATTCAGGTGGAGAAAAGACTTCCCCAACGTTAGAGCCAGAGCCCGAAGCCACCAGGCCAACGATCCTCTGGTCTGATGATCCAATCTGATCAGCTGGTCCAGGGACAGCGGAGACTTGTCCCACCGTGACAGAATCGCTCACTGCAGGAGCCGACTGTGACTTTGGGCGTAAGGTACCGCCTCGAAGGCCGAGACCATGAGCCCCAACACCCGCATACAGAACCGTAAGGAGGACCACCGGCATGACAGCAGGGTTCGCACCGCTGCTTGCAGTGTCAGTAACTTGGCCAGAGGTAAGAACACCTTCGCCTGCTCTGTGTCCAGAATCAGACCCAGATATTCCAGGCGACAGGACAGGTCAATGTCGACTTCTGCAAATTGATCAGCCAGCCGAAGTCTTTCAACGAGGCCATGGTGATAGCCACGTTCTCCAGAGCCGAGGCAGACTCCGCTCGCAGGAGTAAGTCGTCGAGGTAGGCTACCACCGCGATGCCTCTCTGCCTCAATAACGCCAGCACCGGAGCCACCAGCTTGGTGAACACCCGGGGAGCCGAGGCCAAACCGAAGGGAAGTGCCACGAATTGGTAATGTAGATTTCCCACCGCAAAACGCAGGAAGCACTGGTGCCGGAGACAAATTGGAATGTGGAGGTACGCGTCCCTGATGTCCAGAGACGCCATGAAGTCCCCTTGGTGTAGGGCGGCCACGACCGAACTGACGCATTCCATTCTGGATTTTCGCACCTTCACAAAGTGGTTTAGCGCTTTTAGGTCCAGAACTGGCCTGACCCCCCCCCCCTTTTTGGGCACCACAAATAGATTTGAATAGAAACCGCGGAACCTTTCCAACGGAGGTAGCGGCACAATCACCCCTTGTTAGGAGAGCGCCTGGACAGCCCCTAGGAGAGCCTCTCGACGCCCCTGAGGGAGTCTCAAGTTCGATGGGAAGAACCTGTCTGGGGGTAGAGTGCTGAACTCTATTCTGTACCCGGTGGACACTACTTCCTGCACCCACCGGTCGGGAATGGGGGCATTCCACCTGTCTGCGAACCCCAGAAGTCGGCCCCCCACCTGGGAATCGGCTGGGGGCAACCCATCATGCGGAAGAGGACTTATCCTCTGCCTTTTTGCTCTTGCGCTGCTAGGGTCGTGTACCGGGCCCCAAGGCAGACTTGCCGGGCCTCGAACCCTTGCCCGCTGCACCGGGCGCACAAAAAAAACCTCTTCTGACCCAAAGGAGCAGGGCCCTGCTTACGGCAGAACTCCTGCCACCTGGGCTCCTGGAGAAAAGTACTCTTCCCCCCCAGTGAAATCCTTAATGATTTCATCCAATTGCGCCCCAAAAAGCCGACCGCCCAGAAAGGGGAGATCCGTTCGGCCCTTCTTAGACGCATGGTCACCCGACCATGAGCGTAACCAAAGCACCCGCCTGATAATGACTGCAAAAACAGACATTTTTGACTACATGGGAAGCCAGTCCAGAGCTTCGTCACACAGGTACCGAAGACCCTCTATCAGATGGTCTGCTCGCTGCGATGCCTCAAGCGGCCTCCCACAGCTCGTCGTTTTGCAACTCAGTCGCACACTCAGTAAGAGATTGCGCCGCCATAGCAGACGCTAGAGTCGGTCTCCTAGCTCAGTGTTTCTCAACCTTTTACGTTGAAGTACCCCTGCAGATCTAAAAAAATTTCCTAAGTACCCCTGTCCATCAATGAAGCCTCACAAGGGCCCATCAATGCAGCCTCACCAGTGCCCATCAATGCAGCCTCACCAGTGCCCATTAATGCAGCCTCACCAGTGCCCATTAATGCAGCCTCACCAGTGCCCATCGAATGCAGCCTTACCAGTGCCCATCAAATGCAGCCTGATCAGTGCCCACCAAATGCAGCCTGATCAGTGCCTATCAAATGCAGCACGACCAGTGTCCATCAAATGCAGCCTGATCAGTGCCCATCAAATGCATCCTTGCCAGTGCCCATCAAATGCAGACTTACCAGTGCCCATCAAGTGTAGCCTTACCAGTGCCCATCATATGCAGTCTTGCCAGTGCCCATCAAATGCAGCCTTGCCAGTGCCCAGCAATGCAGCCTGATCAGTGCCCAGCAATGCAGCCTGATCAGTGCCCAGCATTGCAGCCTGATCAGTGCCCAGCAATGCAGCCTGATAAGTGCCCAGCTATGCAGCCTTATCAGTGCCCAGCAATGCAGCCTGATCAGTGCCCAGCAATGCAGCCTGATCAGTGCCCAGCATTGGAGCCTGATCAGTGCCCAGCAATGCAGCCTGGTCAGTGCCCAGCAATGCAGCCTGATCAGTGCCCAGTATTGCAGCCTGATCAGTGCCCAGCAATGCAGCCTGATAAGTGCCCAGCAATGCAGCCTGATCGGTGCCCAGCAGTACAGCCTGATCACTGCACAGCATTGCAGCCTGATCAGTGCCCAGCAATACAGCCTGATCATTGGCCAGCATTGTAGCCGGATCAGTGCCCAGCAATACAGCCTGATCAGTGCCCAGCATTGCAGCCTGATCAGCACCCAAAAATACAGCCACATTTGTAATATGCAGCATGGAAGGGGTTAATGTATTGCCAATGGTTACTGATGCATTAGTGACCAGTGACAATAACCGCTTTGTGCTGCATTAGTGACACCAGTGTCAGTGTCCCTTCATGCTGCATCATAAAGGGATTAATTAACACTGCTACTAATGCAGCACAAAAGGGTTAATTAACTGCTACTGGTCACTAATGCATCAGTAACCAATGGCAATACACATTCACCCCTTCCATGCTGCATATTACAAATGCATTGTAGATTAACCCCCCCCCCCCCTTCAAAAAAAAAAAAAAGTTCAGCACTGCAGAGCACAGATAACATTACAGACTGTAGTGTTATCAGCCTCTGCTCACTCACTTGTCCATGACAGTGGATGCTCCGAGCAGAGGCAGCACTCCTCTTCCATCCCCCGCTCCCGGCCTCAGAGTGACATTGTGACAGGAAGCTCCGGTCGGGGAAGAATGTGTGAGGCACACTCACTGCTCCGCTGCGGGCAGCTCTGCAATTGTAGTACCGTGTGGCGACGGCTGTATGCAGCAAGCCGCCGCTACATTAAACCTTTTACCCAGCATCAGAGCAGCAGTTGGCACCCTGCCCCCCACACAGCCAGCGTACCCCCTGCCCGTGGTGCACGTACCCCTAGGGGTACGCGTACCATCGGTTGAGAAACTCTGTCCTAGCTGATCCTGCCAACAAGAAAAGTGCTTTGGACACTGCCTCCGTCCGCCTATTGGCTGGATCCTTAAACGAGGGGGACCCCTCCAAGGGAATGGTCGTTGCCTTATTCAGGCGAGCCACCGGAGGGTCCACTGCGGGGGATGCCCACTTCTTCACAAAACTATCCTCAAACAGGTAGCGTATAGCGAAGCGTTTGGGCAGGGCGAAGAAATTCTGTGGACGCTGCCATTCCTTATAGACCGAATGGTCAAAAAATTTATCATAAGGGTAAGCCCTAGGGGACCTGGGTGGCCTAGCTGACCCACAAACGTATGTGGTCTCCTGCGACACCCCTGCTTGGTCCAGTCGCAAAGACGCACGAATATCAGCGATCAGTGCGGTCACCAGCGCCTTCTCGCGCGCAAACGAGGCCCCCTGATCTTCCTCGCCGTCCGAGAGCCCCCGCTCGCTCTCTGAGAGCTCCACGGGGGTCCCTGTGACCACTGAGGCCACTTCCGGCTCAGACTCTTCCCCCGATGAAGGTGGTGGATGTTTTTTAGGGGCCCCCTTAGCACGGCTCGGCACCTCCCCGGGGAAAAAAATCCCCAAATGCTGATCTTAACTGGTCCAGGGACACCAGAGTCCCTAACGCAGGTTGTGTTTCCGCTGGCTCCTCCTTGGAAGGACCCGCAGGCTCAGCCGCCATCGTGCCCCCGTACACTGACAGGCGGAAAGGCCCTGACACCCCCACAAAGCAGCCCCACCACTGCCCCACAGATCAACCAGGGGGGAAACCCAGGAGGACTGCACCCACCGCTACCAGCACCCCAGGGAGAGCCCAGCTATACTTGCTGTTCATTGCCTCTCAAAGCGCTGCGTCCCAGTAGGAGTGCTAGTGACCGCCAGTCAAAGAGCCTGCGCCGCCTGTGCCATCCACGCTGTCCCAGGGTGAAAAAGGAAGTATCGGCTCAAAACGCACGTTTTCCTTCCCGGGCACATCCAACATGGCCGCCGAACGTTTACAAGAGGCCAAAGCCTGTATACAGGCCGCGACTACGGCAAAATGGCCACCGCTCGACACTAGAGGCCAAAACACCAACAAAATGGCTACTGCAAAATGGCATGGCGGCTTCTAAGGCGCGGGGTGCGGTGCAGGGAAGGGATGTAGGAGGGGGGCGAAGACACCCAGAGGAGACCTGAGCCCAGAAAAAAAAAACCCACCGGCCGGTCCAAACCACTAACAATTGCCCAGCCCCCCCCTTCCGCGCCCCTGGGGGGGGAGAGAGGGGATCACTCACCAGTCCGATGGGCGTATCGGGTAGCCACCCAGTTGCAAACCATCCTCCCACTGCCGGAGAGGGATGCTGCAGGCCACAGGCCCCTGGACAGGAACAAGGAACGCATGGAACGGGCACGATGCGGCGGACCCCGCCAAAGCTAAGGGTAGCTCGCATCGGTCGGCTGCGCTGGGGAGAGTTCAGGATTCTGGATATCCTCTATGCCCCAGCCGGCTTCTTGATAGCAGTCTTCATCAGATAGCTTGAGAAAAACAAAAAGTGGTAGCAAAAAAAGGGAAACCGCAGATCCCATAAGGGAACCAGGTCTAACTCCTTGCACTAGGCATAATAAAACTGATATGCTATGCACAGCAGGGGGGTTATATGTTAGAGTGAGGACGGCCCCCTGGGAGGGGTCAGCTTGCTTTCTTTCTATTTGCCTAGTCTACTCCTGGTAGGATGTACATATAACCCCACTTGTCAATGAAGGGCTGCATCTGTCAGTGAACGTAAGAGAAAAAGTAATTTTTCTTCATAAATTTGGGCCGTAATTTATACTGCTACATATCTTTGGTAAAAATAACTCAAATTAGTAGATATTATTGATTCTCTGTGAAAGTTAGAGTCTACAAGCTATGGTGCAAATCTTTGAAAATTGATCACACCTGATGTACTGAACAGCTATCTCATTTCTTGAGACCATAAAAAAGCCAGGAAAGTACAAATACCCCCAAATGACCCCTTTTTGGAAAGTAGACATTCCAAGGTATTTAGTAAGCGGCATGGTGAGTTTTTTGAAGTTGTAATTCTCACACACAGCATATGCATACTTGCAATGACACCGCAAAATACATTCTGCTACTCCTCCTGAGTATGGCGATACCCCATGTGTGAAGCTTTTACACAGCCTGGCCACATACAAAGGCCTAGCATTGAAGTAGCACCTTCAGGCGTTCTACGAGCATAAATTACACATCTCATTTCTCAGCCACCTATTACACTTTTGAAGCCCTGAAACACCAGGAAAATGGAATTACCCACAAAATGACCCCATTTTGGAAAGCAAACACCCTAAGGTTTAATCTATGAGGCATAATGAGTCTTTTGAACGGTTCATTTTTTTCCAGAAGTTGTTGGAAAATGTAGGAAAAAAAATGAAAATGCATTTTTTTAACACAAAGTTGACGATTTATACGATATTTCCAACACATAGCATGTACATAGCAAAAATGACACCCCAAAATACATTCTGCTACTCCTCCTGAGTATGGCGATACCACATGTGTGAGACTTTTACACAGCCTGGCCACATACACAAGCCCAACATTGAAGTAGCACCTTTAGGCGTTCTACGAGCATAAATTACACATCTCATTTCTCAACCACCTATTACATTTTTGAAGGCCCTGAAGCAACAGAACAATGGAATTTTCCACAAAATGACCTCATTTTGGAAAGAAAACACCCCAACATATAATCTATAAGGCATAATGAGTCTTTTGAACATGTCATTTTTTTTCCAGAAGTTTTTAGAAAATGTGACAGATTCTCGTCATTCTGTGACCGGCTGTGATTGGACACAGCCGGTCACGTGGTAAGCCCCCGGGCGGCGTGCACGCTGCTGTATGTTGTTGTCGGAAGTGTGTCCTATCACAGTCGGTCATGTGGTAAAGAGCCAATATTATTGGCTCTTTACCCCGATCATGGAAGGCCGGAGTCCCGAGGGACACGGGCGGTCCCCGATCTCCGCGATGCGGGCCCCTGGGGGCCCACAAAGCGGCGAAAACGGGTGGACGTCATATGATGTCCACTTAGGATGGGGAGTGCACCTTGCCAACGTTTAATTACTATATGCCGGTAAGGAAGGGGTTAAGCTATGCAAAGAAGATAAGGTTTACATCTGCATTACAGATCCTTATGGGTTAGCAAGCATAAACACACACACATTTCTATTGGTCAGCATGTCCGTTCATTATAGTGATGGTCCAATGGGAATGTGTGGGGGTGAGACTTAAACTGCAATCTCTGGCACTAAATAGAAGTGAACACATGATTAAACACAAAATTTTATGTATGCAGTGTAGTGTGTATAAATAATTGGAATGGTGTAAATCTTCATTCAGTATGTACTTCTCAATCTCATAGTTCAGTAATGATTAGCACCGGTGAAGAAGTTCTGAGCTTGCTTAATACACTCCCTGTGAACATGGAAGAGCTGAAGAAAGAGGAGGCCAGTCTTCCACCAGATGAAGGTACATTGCCATGCCTTCTATGTTTTTTTTTGTTTTTTTACATAAAAAAAATAGAGAATTAAGATTTGTTGAGTCTCATCTCTGTGGTCCCCCACCATTGTGGTAACTATAGCTTTGTTGGCTAGGCATATTAAATAATTGGGTAAATACTGGGGCATATACATTACTAAACTGTTTTTTCTTCTTGATCGCCATGCATCTCTACAGCCTCCTGGGATAGCTGGGAGCTCAAAAACCAGCTCACAATAGAATGGAGCTCATTTTCATGGAATTTCGAGCTCCCAGCTCTGCAGGAAGGGGGCGGTGACAGTGACATCCCCTGTGCCTCCATATGTGTAGCAGGCCAACTGTCGGTTGGACTGACATTTTAAGCATTCTCTATTCACTGTTAGTGTACAGATATGCATTTAGTCATATTTATACTTATTCTGCATTATGCCACTTTGAACTATAATATGCCCATTTTGTTGAAGTTGACAGCTGGTTGGACATTTCACCAGAAAAGTTGGAACAGATCTTACAAGATGCTGCAGGTTCAAAGGAAACTGTGCTCCCGCCAACCTCTGACAGTACCCACAATTACAACTTGGCTGAAGTAACCGATAGCATGAAGGCTTTTATTTCAAAGGTGTCATCACATGAAGGAGCAGAGGTGCCCTGGTATGTGTGTAATTATATATTGTGTTTTTCCCTTCTTGGACATTAGCATGTAGTGTCCTGAGAATTACCATAGTGCACTGAGGGATCTCCTTGATTATATAATGAAGAAAAAATTACTGAGCCAATGGAATATAGCCTTCCTTGGGTTACTCTGTTCCAATGACTGATAACTGTCACTGCATTGTCTTAAGGCCTCATACACACAGACGGTTTTTAGCGCCATGTTCTTAGCGTTTTTTCAGCTCTCTATGTTATTCAATGGCCCCATAAACGCCGACGTTTTTGAGCTGTAGATGGCGTCGGCATTAGTGAGCTGAAAGTAGAACCCATGGCCAGCGCGTTCTGAAGCTGCTCACTAACGCGCATTAACACCGTAACAACGTTAACCGGCATTTTTAGCGCCTGCGTTTTCAGGTTAAAAAATAGCAGAGGAATGTTTTTTTAAACAAAACGCCTATTGATGCTGACGCTTACTAACGCGCATTAACGCTGATGCAAAACGCCAACAAAATTGCGCTTTTGATGCCGATTTTTCCCTGACGTTGGGCCCGTCGTTAAGCTTATTTTTTTTAATACGCCCGTGTTTCTTAGGCCTCATACACACGGGCGTATCTTTAAAAATAAACAAAACGTCGGGCCCGACATCAAGGAAAAAAAAATCTGGGTTTTTCGGCGTTATGCATCGGCGTTAGTGAGCGTCTGCGTCAATAGGCGTTTTTAAAAAAAAAAATCATCCCTCTGCTATTTTTCAACCTAAAAACGTTGGCGTAAAAAAACAACGGAAAACGCCAGTACAATATTAGTTGGCGTTTTGCGGCGTCGATGTAAAAAAATGCCAAAACGTTACAGCCTCAGAACGCGATGGCCGTGGGTTCTACTTTCAGCTCACTAACGCCGACGCCATCTACAGCTCAAAAACGCCAACGTTTTTATGGGGCCATTGACTAACATGGAGAGCTGCAAAAGACACCACAAAACGCCGGCGTCAAAAAACGTCCGTGTTTATGAGGCCTTAAAAGGTTTAACTTTATTTATCACATTGCACTACAAATTGTAATTTTGTTGGCTTTTGTTATTCTTGGATGCTGTACATTTCATATTATGACAATCGCTATGCTTGCTCCTTACTAATCCAGGTTTCCTTCTGAAGCACCAATCACATTTGATGTTGACTCATTTACAAGCGCTTTGGAAAAAATACTTGGTGAGTATTTATGACTTACTGTTGCATTGTGTTATCTTTTGTTTGGCAAATGTAAAGTAATCCTATTGTTAACATTCATGTTTCACATGCATTGCCAAACCACAAAACAAGATAAACTAGTGCTTCTGGGCTCCAGCGTGCTACTTGAGGCCAAACTCCAGCATAAAGTTCTTTCTTGTTTTTATTGTTCGTGTAGTTAGCTTTGATTAGACTTGGGGGTGTTCTGTTGATCTTTTATTGCTGCCGGTGTGTATCTTCACGTGCTGGCAGCTTCTAATTTGGATAAGTGCAAGAGGGTTATTTGGACCATATTTTTATCATTTTGACTTGGTTAGATTTTAAGCCAACAACATTTCCATGTATAGATTTTAAAAAGCTACATATCCCAAATAACAATAGATTTTCACCTGAAACCAAACGCCTGAAGCTCAAACAAGTTCCAGAGGTATTTTTGTTGCGCGAATCAGGCAGATTTGGACGTTTGTATCCCATAGAAATGAATGGGCATTTTTGCGTGTTTTGACGCGTGTGTTTGCGTGATTTTCTGCTGAAAAAAAAGCTGAACTACCTAGCAACAAATGATGCAATAGATATAGTATTCTCTATTGGCTAGTACAAAAACGCTGCATACAAATGCGCAAAAACGATCCAAAGTCGTGCAACAAAACGCCGGAAAAAGCTTGCCCAGAAAAGACGCGACACTCAGGTGTGAATGCAGCCTTAGAGTCTGTTACTCTTCCTCCAATATATTAAATTCAGTTGGCGGTCAGCTTTGATTTAATTTATATTTGACTTGGTTTTCCAGAATCTTTTCATGCATTTTTCATACAGGTCCAAATCCAGAAGAGCTGGATTCTGATGATCTAGAGTCTGAGGAGGATTTTGACCTACTAGATAGTGATGAGGACGTGGATGGCAATGAAGATTCACCCCTGGGTGCAGACACTCTGAAAAGCTTGCATTCCTATATGGATGTACTGGACAGAGAACTGGCACACACCAACATTGGCAAAAGTTTCGCCAAGAAGAAAAAAGAGGTGAGATTGTTACATTGATTCGTAACAAGGAACATAGTTACATATTTTTGCGTTCCATTTATAAGGGAACACAAGTATAATGATAATGCTTGGTATGTACCTGGTTCTTTAAAGTAATCTATCAGGATGGAAATATGGGAGCTGCTACCACTGTTGGTTTTTTTATTTTTGAAGGTTCAGACTGCTTGTCCTAATCCTTGTTTCTCCAGCTTTGAGCGACTGACCTGAAATAAGGAAATTCATATCAGGTGCTGGGCACCAGATTAACACATCTTGGTTTAGATCAGTAACTCTTGAAGTAGAAAAATAAGGATCAAGATTACAGCTCTGGAGCCTACTCAATTCAAACACAAGTGAGCAATACCAGCTTCTATCCTGACACATACCCTTCTTTTTTTTATTACTATTTTTATTATATATATATATATATATATATATATATATATATATATATATTTTTTTTTTTTTTTTTTTTTTTTTTTTTTTTTAAGGTCCTACCCCTTGCTGATGCAAATGGCCAGCATTAGGAGGCCAGTACTTTTTTTTGAACATATATTTGCGGCAGCAAGAATGGTGGGCTTTAACACCCAGTTGCCATACATATGCATCCATGAAGGCATGAGGTTGTGAGCTAAGAGCATACTAACCAAGCTGCCAAAGGGACAGGCTTCTGATCATGTGATCACTTTGAGGGACACTCACAGAAGCCACGTGATACAGAAGCTGTGCCGCCTCCCAGGTTTTTATGCGCACTTAAAGAACTGCCAGGAGGAAGCATTAAAGGGTTAGGGCCAGATCACACAACATGCAGCCCAGTGCGTTTTTTTTTTTCTGCATCAAAATCGCATGGAAAGTACGTTATATAGTTTTCAATGAGATAGTTCACACTAGTGCTTGCAATTCCAGTGCGTTCCAGTTCCATAAAAATAAAATTGGACATGCTGCATTTTTCCTGCACTTGAGTGTACTGGAACGCTGTAAATCACACAAGGAACACACCAAAAACGTACTGGAACACACATGTCCTTGTTTAAGGTTAAAAAAAGAGGGGGTAAAATGCACTGGACTGCACCAAAAATGCACTGGAACACACATAAAATGTGCATGCAGAAAAGTATCCGGAACGCATCTGGACTACGTTTCTATGGTGTGAACTGGCCCTTAACCACTTCCCGACCGCGTGCCGTGTTTTCACGGCGGCAGTCGGGATGCTGAGCGCGAATCGCCGTAAAAAGGCGGCGATATGCAATCAGCCACTAGGGGGAGCGCTCCCAGGCCGATGCTACATCTGTCCCCCACCGGCTCTAACACTGAGAACCGAGCGATCAGACAACGCAAATCGCTTGGTTCTTGCACCTCCTCAAGATGCTTTAAGGTAAAAAAAAACTTCTGCCTTTAGAACCACTTTAAAGGGTATCTATAGTCAAAATTTAAAATAAAAAAATCATTGTAAATTAATTTCCACATTGTATTTCAATTATTTCTAGTCTCTTCCTATTAAAGTATAACTAAAAGCATTTTTTTAGTTAGTTTTGGATAGAGTTTAGAGGTATTAGAACACCTGTGAGGATTTTAATGCAGCCTGTCACCCGTTAGGGGGATTCACCCTCCCCATCAGTCTTGTTTACCATCATCGCCAAAAGTGAAAGTAAATCACAAATTTTGGGCTGTCACCAGAACAGGAATAGATGGGAAATTTTCCAATGTGGACTAGTTCTGGTGACAATAAGGGAAGGGACATTTCCCTAACAGGACAAGGATTCAAAACCTCTCTTACTCCAAAAAAAAAGGTTTGCTTTTAGTTATACTTTTGATCTAAGTGATCAGGAAGCTTGTGTCTTCAGGCATTTACTTTGAGTTCTGTGACACGTATTCACTATACCCAGTGAGTAGACACTGCTGTGTCAGAATTCAGAGCCTGCCTTCTAAACTACAGAGTTGCTAAGAGGAGGAGTTTCAGGAGGAGGAGGAGGAATCAGTACAGGAATGACTGCTTGCAGGTAGCAATGTACCCTGGAATATGTATTCTTTAGAAATTGAAAGTAAACTGCAAATGAAGAAGTCTACTGTTTGTGTGTAAAGTGACAGGCAGCACTTACAGCATGAAAGGATATTTTTCAAGTAAGCTTATATTGGATTGCCAAACGTACCAATTGTTTGTATTATTGCTATTCGAGTGATGATGTTCTAAAATGAAAGTGCATGCTGTGACCGTAGCACATGTTTAGCAAAGTCATATGCAGAACAAAAGGCATCCCTTTAAATAAACCAAGGTAATTGCAGCATAACAACAATGATTTTGGTACACCATAGTTCTTATTGACACTGTTCTTTAAGTGTCAATTTAAAGTGGTTCTAAAGCCTCGATATTTTGCCTGAATGCCTGAAGGTAAAAATCCTTCAGCCTTTAGAACCACTTTAAACAGCTGCAGGCCCTTCTTTGATATACAGCAGGTTGCAGCTGGCATTTGCTAATAATTGTGGCCATGGAGAAGGGCAATGCCACACATGTCCTAGGTATTTAAATGTAGGGTTTTTTTTAGGGCTTGTGTGGTATGTTCTAAATTCACAACTAGTTAGGAGAACCATATTAAGATGTGAAAGCGAGTTAGTATCAGTAGCCAAAGGCAGTAGTCAAACATTGCAAAATTGGCGATACAGTTAGTAACTTTATTGACCTATACCATATACCTTTTATGCACTGTTAAATGTCAGTGTTATTTTATGGCTTATGGAGAATATAGGCTCCTCTTCAATCACAAATGTTTGTTTCTGTACAGCATTCAGCATCACATCCTAAGCCCAAGGAGGGTGATGACAGTAGCTCTGAAGAAGAGGTATGCCCAGAAGAGTCGGGTTTGGCTCCTGTAGACGTGGACTTGAATCTAGTGACCAATATCCTTGAATCCTACAGTTCCCAGTCTGGACTGGCTGGGCCAGCTTCCAATTTATTACAGAGTATGGGAGTACACCTGCCTGACAACACTGACCAGGAGACATTTGATAATGCTTCTAGGCACTGAACACATAGGCACCTATTTATTCAGACTTCTTCACATATACTGTGTCACTCGAAAGCCATCTGTGGCAACTGATGATTCCCCCACATATAAAGAAGAATAAATACCATGGACGATTTTATATATTGATCAGTGGAGTCCATTTTTGAGGCAGAAGGAAGTAGCTGGTAATTAAATATTGATTCACACGGAGCGCTTTGAAAATAAAAATGGCAAAAATTGCCTAAATGCTTAGAAATAAAATGCTTCCAAATGCTTAAAACACTCCTTAGATTTACACAGCTTATCTACAAAGTACAACCATATGGATGGCACTGCTTACAGTTAAGGAATACAGTGGTGAGCTCTCACTGCTGACTGGACAGTGAAAGAGCAGATGCAGACCAATGAGGTCATTGCTCTACTTTCTCTGCTTTCTCCTCTTCCTCCTATCATCATGTTCTTAAGGGTCCTTTCACACACACGGACTGTTCATCAGTTTATCAGTTCATCAGTTCATCCGTTTTTCATCAGTTTTTTCATCCATTTTTTCATCTGTGGTCATCAGTTTTTCATCAGTTTTTTTTTACATCCACTACCAATGCAAAAACGGATGAAAAACTGACCGTTCGTCAGTTTACATCCGTTTATCGTCCGATTCGTTTTTTTGACAGATGAAAAATAGGACTTTCACCCGTTCAAAAAAACGGATGCTGACGGAAGCAGATGAAAACGGATGCAAATGAATGATCATCAGTTGTCATCCATTTTTCCATAGAGATGCATTGATGTCCGTTTTTCATCCATCAACGGATGGATGAAAAACGGACAAACGGTCCGTGTGTGTGAAAGGGGCCTTAGGCAAATGCATGCAGTATACTGTACCTGATTGGCTCCCGGTCCTGCCTGTCCCTCTCCCCATCAAGGTGCTGCTGCATACATTGCAAGAGGGTAATATCAAGTCAAATTCAGATATTTACTTTAGATGGGTTAAAGCATAGGTTCAATTCTTTATTTAAGAATACTTTGCTTTTAAAGACCCAGGGATGTCGCATACAGCAGTGTGTTTAGGGCTTGTGAAATTAGGCAAATGCAGCCCTGTTTTTTTGGTGCATTCAACTTGCAATTAAAATCCATTTCAGATGCTTCAGAGTTTCTTTAAACCTGATCCAAACCTCCTTCTGTGCTGCTTTTGCTTTCCTGTTGCTTTGCATGGGAATAAAAGTAGTTTTGATGCAGAGCTTGGCTCACAAATTATATAATGTTCCTATTCCCCTAGCTATACCATCATACAGAATTTTACTGGTCATGATTAGAAAGCCAGCATCTCCTATGGACATGTACTTGGCACCCACTTATCCATATCCAGCTTATGACTGATATAAAAGCACTTAATCCTGACTGGCTAGAAATCAATCACAGGTTTAGCTAGGGCCTTAAAGGGAATCACACCAAACAGTTAGCTACATATCTGCTGTAACTGCCAGCCAGCATAGCATAACATCATATTACCATAGTATATGACAAACAAGCATATATGGTGAGTGCACAAATTTAGGGCTGGAAAATCTAAGCAAATGTAAAAAATAAATGTGTTTGAATAGTTCATTTGGGGTTTATTTTGTGATAAACTGAGCATTCCCAGAAAATGCATATTCATTATTATGAAATAACTGTTTGGGTGGCCTATGACAACAATTCAGAACCTGGTCTGTACTGACACTATGTCACCTGGAACCTGATTTATATGGGTTACACAGATATCAGACATGAAACAGGACGTCTTTTAGGGCTTTTACATGATTCCTGGTTATCTCTACCCTTGTGAAGACAACACAATGTCATACTTTATATGTGAAAACGTGTTTTTTTTATATTTTTCAAAATAAAAATCTATTTCCATGTCAAAAGTAATGCAACAGGCTTGTTTTCCAATATTTTATAACAAATTAAATAAAATCTATAACTTAAACCTAAAAGTGCATGCTTGCATTGTCTTCTACTTGGCATAGTCTAAATATAAAGTTTAGAGTTGAAAATATTTTTATTGAGAACAATGTACAAAATACAAATATGAGGTAGCAAGTAAGAACAGATGCCAGTGAGTCTGCAAGGTGGCTATCGCCCATGGCAAGGCTCGTGATGAATAATATCACAATATTTTGTCAAGGGTAGTACCTCAGTATAAATAAACTGCAATAAGAGTATAAAAACACTATTCCAATTTTATAAATGTGGCTAGAGAGTACAAAGATGCATGGAAGAAAAAAGAGAAACGAGAAAACGAGGGAGAGAGAAGAAAAAGAAGGAAAGAGGGGAGGGGGAGAAAGAAGGGAAAATGGCCTGCCGAATGATCATGGGTCAATAAAATAACATCAGGCATGTAGGGGACCATTACAGGTGCCCTATTGCAGGGTTAGTGTGTGGAGGGACCCGGCTGGGACCCCAGCATATTTGTAAGAGTATCCGAAGAGGAGAAGCGGATCCAGGTGGACCACAGTACCTTATATTTGTCAAAGGTATCATTCTCCATCGCTTACGTTACGTTATAACGTTTAAAAGAGGTTTCCAGTCATCGTCTGCCTGACTCTTCACATTACCAAATACTGTAGGAAACTTATTCAATATCTTTTCTATGCAGATCAAAAGATTTTATGGCCTATGTGAATGGGCATTTATTTGTTTTAAGCAGGTTTTGGATTGCTATAGTAGTCAATTGGACTGCAAAACTTGCTTGAAGCAAATCAACTGCAGATTAACCACTTCAGCCCCAGAAGGATTTCCCCCTTTAGTACCAGAGCACTTTTTGCGATTCAGCACTGCATCGATTTAATGGACAGTTGCTCGGTCGTGCGATGTTGTACCTAAACTAAATTTGTGTCCTTTTTTTTACCCACAAATAGAGCTTTCTTTTGGTGGTATTTGATCACCTCTGCATCATTTCTGATCACCACTATAAACAATAAAAGAGTGACAATTTTGCAAAAAAAACTATTTCTTACTTTTTGCTAAAATACATATCCAAAAAAAAATTTAAAGAAAACAATTTTTTCCTCAGTTTTGGCCGATTTATAGTCTTCCTCATATTTTTAGTTAAAAAAAAATTGCAATTGGCGTATACTGACTGGTTTGCGCAAAAGTTGCAGCAATTTTTAGTGGTACTGCGATATTGTGGCGGACATGTCGGACACTTTTGACACTTTTTTGGGACCATTGACATTTATACAGCGATCAGTGCTATAAAAATGCCCTGATTATTGTGTAAATGTCACTGGCAGGGAAGGGGTTAACCTGGGGGGCGCTCTAAGGGTTAACTGTGTTCCCTGTGTGTGTTACTAACTGTATGGGGGCTGGGCTGAGTGGGGGAGGAGAGTGATTGTGGCTCCCATATACAGGGAGCCTGCGATCACATACCTTCCCCCTGTCAGAACGGAGATCCATGTGTTTACATACACGGACCTCCGTTCTGTCACTGTAGGGGAGCCATTGTGGGTAGTTGGCAGAGATCGAGACCGCCCTACCCGCTCCCTGGATCCCCCGGAACCCAATGAGTGCACCTCCGGCGGCGCGCGCTCACGATCCGCGATCTCGCAGCTGCCATTAAGCCTTCGGCAAGTGGTTAAATGCATCTGTCAGTGAATCCTAAATGCTCTCCAATGCTTATCAAATTGACACCACGACACATAACATTATTGAAGTGTCTGGCATAATTTTCAACATTACTCTATAGCAACCAATAGGATCTAGGCTTGCACTCTGCAACTGTCATTTTTCCTATGCAGCTTTCAATTTAGTTACTAACAGTGACAAGTATAATCTTTATTCCAGACAGTTGATGAAGCTTTTGCATATCATTATTTGTACGTGATTTAATCAAAACGAACCTGTGTACACAAAGCTTGCTAGCCATACACAGCTTGAATTGCAATTGGCTGAAATTCGAGCTGTATATTGGCCCTGCCAGGACCACCCGGCTCAACAACAATTTACTTAAATTAAAAAATAATCAGCCAAACAGTGACTGCATCCTATTAGATTTAATAACTGTTTAGGTATTTAGGCAGCTGTGAGTGCTGCTTTAATATGATAGCTGGCATTGGAGATTCCTCTATCCACACTGTTTAGCATGGGTAGGGGAATCAAGTTATTCTGCAGGCTCAATAAGTTAAATCTAAAATGAAATGGCTGGTCTTAGGTGATATACAAGGTAATCAATGCGGTCACTAATTACACCTGATTAACCAAAAACCACTGCAAGCCTGACAAAATAGTGGGCTTGACAGTGACCACATCAGAATGTGTGTATCATTTTTATAAAAATTAAAATAACATTTTTTTTTTTTTTTTTTTGTAATATTGCATTTATTTTAATTATTAAAATCTTTGCTCAGTCCATGTTATAACTGTTTTTTTATTACATCATTGTTCCATTAAAACTCCAGGAAGAAACATGATCTATAAAAGGAAAACCAATTCTATTCATTTGTCCAGAGCACCAAACTGTACTTGTAAACAGAATGGTATAGGATCAATCAACTCATAGGTGACATTTCAGTTTTTGGTAGTTTCTGCAGAGTTATATCACTGATCAGGTCCTTACATCTATCAATGGTGAGATCTCTATCAGTGATTGGACAGATCTGCATACTTGGAGAAGCCATTACAGGAGGATCCCAGTCTCCTTGTTGGACTTTTCATTTCCTACACTAAAAGAGAACTGAGAACATTCAAGGTAGATGTGAACACCTAAAATGCCAAAATGAGCAAGGAGAAAGCTGGAAAGCATTTTAGGAAGACCTCATCACCAGGATCTCAATGGATATAATAAGCCAGTCCAAGTCAGACCACCCAACTCCACCTATTGCAAATAAGTCACATTCAGATGGACATATCCCTATGCCGGAGTTTGCCCTGAAAATTGAACAGTAGGCCAAAAATTCTCCCGGAACTTATAAATACTGAGGTAGTGTCAGTTTTGCAATCATCAAGCATTAAAAGACAGGCAAAACAAAAGATAGGATTTGTGTTCAGGCACATTTGTTTGTTTTTGTTTTTTTTGATCAGGCGCTATTTTTTTTTCAGTAAACTAAATCTGAAAGCATCTAAACACGTTGGTGAAACACAAGTGTAAATTGACTTACCTACTGAATAATTTCTCCCCCCCTGCCAGGCAGAATAATACGATCCCTGACTTCCAGT
>BLSH010387554.1:1212971-1225862 GCA_018402905.1 Glandirana rugosa | reverse complement strand
TTAAAGCACATCTTGTTTGTTTCATTTCAAATCCATTGTGGTGGTGTATAGAGCCAAAAAGATTTGAATTGTGTCGATGTCCCAATATTTATGAACCTGACTGTAGGTCTGGAGGACGCAGGGAGCCTTGATGGGGCCCTCCAGCTTACACATTCATTAGGTAATGTGTGTAACCAATCTCCTACTTTTTAACGCATACTGTTAGACAGGTTAATTTGGATAGTTTCAAGCTGGTCGGTAAGTGAGCTTGGTTTTTCCTTGGATTATTTCCTTGGCTATCTGTTGCCTATCTGATGCCCTCCAATGCTAATCTGTCCCATTACTTTTGGTCCCTTAAAAATTGGGTCTCATCTGTCTATAGGATGTTGTTCCAGAACTGTGAAGGCTTTTTTAGATGTTGTTTGGCAAACTCTAATCTGGCCTTCCTGTTTTTGAGGCTCACCAATGGTTTACATCTTGTGGTGAACCCTCTGTAGTCACTCTGGTGAAGTCTTCTCTTGATTGTTGACTTTGAGACACATACACCTACCTCCTGGAGAGTGTTCTTGATCTGGCCAACTGTCGAGAAGGGTGTTTTCTTCACCAGGGAAAGAATTCTTCAGTCATCCACCACAGTTGTTTTCCGTGGTCTTCCAGGTCTTTTAGTGGTGCTGAGTTCACCGGTGCGTTCTTTCTTTTTAAGGATGTTCCAAACAGTTGATTTGGCCACACCTAATGTTTTTGCTATCTCACTGATGGGTTTGTTTTGTTTTTTCAGCCAAATGATGGCTTGCTTCACTGATAGTGACAACTCTTTGGATCTCATATTGAGAGTTGAGAGCAACAGATTCCAAATGCAAATAGTACACTTGAAATGAACTCTGGACCTTTTATCTGCTCCTTGTAAATGGGATAATGCGGAAATAACACACACCTGGCCATAGAACAGCTGAGCAGCCAATTGTCCCATTACTTTTGGTCCCTTAAAAAGTGGGAGGCACATATACAAACTGTTGTAATTCCTACACCGTTCACCTGATTTGGGTGTAAATACCCTCAAATTAAAGCTGAAAGTCTGCAGTTAAAGCACATCTTGTTTGTTTCATTTCAATTCCATTGTGGTGGTGTATAGAGCCAAAAAGATTAGAATTGTGTCGATGTCCCAATATTTTTGGACCTGACTGTATGAGGACAAACCTTAAAAGCTTCAATTTGTATGCAATCAGGCAGGCCCTTGCACTACATGGTGGCTTTCACCTACAACTAGCTGTCACGTACCTGGTGGTGTAGACTGCAATTGCCGAGGACAGCCTCTCTTACAATCCTGACTCAGGAACCCCTGATATAGTGAACAGAAGGCTCAAGAGTACAGAATGGCACGAGTGCTTGACTGGAACATAAGTGCGCTGGTCACAGACAGGGCTGAAGATACAGCTTGATGGAGCAGAGGAGGAACTCCGGGAGACAGCTGATGAAAGCCCTGTCCGGCTAGACCAAGCAGGTGA
This sequence comes from Glandirana rugosa, assembly GCA_018402905.1. Taxonomy (NCBI): domain Eukaryota; kingdom Metazoa; phylum Chordata; class Amphibia; order Anura; family Ranidae; genus Glandirana; species Glandirana rugosa. The sequence goes on along the minus strand of BLSH010387554.1, from coordinate 1,224,378 downwards.
TGCCGGATGAGAAGGCCAGGGACAGTCAGGATCAGGCAGCAGGCAGGCAGGTCAGGAACCAAGGAGCAGGCAGAAGAGTGGTCGGACACAGGCCGGGTTGGCAATGGGCTGGCAGCGAGGTACCAAGGAGCAGGCAAGCGGATCGTCAGGGATAGCCAGAGATCAGGGCAGGCAGATAGCAGCGATGTCAGGATCAAGCCGGTAGATCAAGGGAACAGGTTCAGCAGGTAGACAGATAGCAGGGATAACAGGAATGTTGTAGACCAAGCGGCATTGATCCCATGTCCTTGTCTGGTTTAAATAGCCCCTTGTCGCCAAGAACGGTTAGGAACGGGAATGTATGCCTCCCGGTCGCGCGTGCGCATGAACATTGGTGCCGTCCGTTCGTGCACGAGCCTGCGCGCCGTGTTCCTTCTTATGGATACACGAGTTCTCCGTCTTTCCTGACATTGCCCCCCCTCAACGGGCAGCCTCCGGATGCCCAACCGGGCAAGTCTTTCAGGGTAGGATCTTTGGAAAGCCTGTATTAGTCTTGGGGCTTGGATATTGGTTTCAGGTTCCCAAGAGTTCTCTTCAGGACCATACCCTTTCCATTTAATGAGATATTGGACCTGACCACCCCTTCTCCTGCAGTCCATGATGGCTTCGATCTCAAATTCCCCTTCCCCATCAACAGTCACAGGTTCGGGTGGCCCAATTCTTCGTCCCGGAAAGGGGTTAGAGGTTGCCGGTTTCAACAGGGACACATGAAAAACCGGGTGAATACGTAATGAGTCCGGTAATTCTAATTCATAAGCCACACTGTTAACCCTTTTATTTACAGGAAATGGACCTATGAACTTGGGTCCCAATTTCTTTGAATGGCAGGCCAGTTTCAAATTTGCAGTTGATAACCAAACCTGTTCCCCTAGCTCTAAGTCCAGTTCTGCTCGTCTTTTCCTGTCAAATGCTTTCTTGTAGCATTCCTGGGACTTGGACATCATCTCCTGCAGCAGCTTATTGTTGGTGCTGAAAAAATCCATTGTCTCTTGCACGGCTGGGACTGTACTTTCAGGGGTGTAGCTGGACAGGAAAGATGGGTGAAACCAGTAGTTTGCAAAAAACGGGGGCTGTTTGATGGAGGAATGTGCGGAGTTATTATAAGTAAATTCAACCATAGGTAGTAAAGACACCCAGTCATCTTGGGAGAAGTACAAAAAACATTTCAGGTACTGCTCCAAAGTTTGATTAGTCCTTTCAGTTTGCCCGTTGGTCTGTGGGTGATAAGCTGAAGAAAATGAAAGTTCAATTTTTAAGGCCTCACACAAAGCTTTCCAGAATCTGGAGGTGAATTGCACCCCTCTGTCAGAGACAATGTTGGCTGATATCCCATGGAGCCTTATGATTTCCTTAATGAAAGCTTTAGTGGTTTCAGGGGCAGAAGGTGTACCTCTCATAGGCATGAAGTGGGCCAGTTTAGTCAGTCTGTCCACCACCACGAAAATGGAGGAAAATCCTTCCGACGAGTGTAATTCGACAATGCAGTTTATTGAAATAATTTTCCGGAATTGGGAGTGGTCTCAATATACCACAAGCCTTATTCTTGCTGCCCTTATTTTGGGCACAGGTGGTACAAGATTCCACATAACGCTTACAGTCATCCCCCACTTGCGGCCACCAAAATGTGCGTTGGAGCAGTTCAGAGGTTTTGTAGGCACTGAAGTGCCCCTGCAAGTTCATGATCATGACACAGTCCCAAAACTGTGGTACGCACATCCTCTGGTACAAAGATCTTGTTGTCATGCCACAGCAATCCTTCTCTTAACTGGAGATCGTTTCCAGAAGGAACAACATATCCTGCGGACAGATGTTTAATTTGTGACAACAGATCTTCCTGGAGCCAACAAAAAAATTCCGGAGGGCAAAATGGTGTCGGAAGATGGTGGGTTCCCAGGCTCGTTGTACATACGCGAAAGCGCATTCGGCTTAGTATTCTTAGATCCCGGCCTGCATGTAATATGGAAGGAGAATCTGGAGAAGAACAGGGCCCATCTGGCCTGGCGTGGTTTTAGCCTCTTTGCAGCCCTTAGATACTACAGATTCTTGTGATCTGTATAGATCAGGATTGGATGTGCCGCCCCTTCCAACAGGTAACTCCATTCTTCCAATGCAGATTTAATTGCCAGTAATTCTCGGTCACCAACATCATAATTCCTCTCAGGTACAGATAATTTGCGAGAGAAGAAGGCGACCGGATGCAACAGGGCTTTAGCACCATGTCTCTGGGAGAGTACTGCCCCAACCACTGTTTCAGATGCATCCACCTCGAGAACATATGGGAGAGCCGGATCAGGATGTTTCAGAATGGGTGCGGATGTGAACAGATTCTTGAGGGTTTCAAAGGCTGACTGTGCCTCTATGGACCAGTGGAACCGAATGCCTTGCTTAGTTAGCTGGGTGATGGGGGAAATGATAGCTGAAAATCTTTTGATAAACTTTCGATAAAAATTGGCGAATCCAAGGAAATGTTGGATCCCTTTCTTGTCGCTGGGTGTGGGCCAGTCCAAGATGGCAGAAACTTTGAGGGTCCATCTTGATGCCTCTGACAGAAATAATCAACCCCAAGAATTGGATGCTCTGTTGCTCAAAGGTACACTTTTCAGGCTTGGCATAAAGTTTGTGTTGTCTCAAACATTCCAGGACACGTTGGACATGCTGACAGTGTTCCTCCAAAGATGATGAAAAAAATAAAGATGTCGTCCAAGTAAATTATGACAAACTGATCTAGATAGTCTCTGAAGATGTCATTTACAAAGTGCTGGAACGTATCAGGCGCATTACAGAGTCCGAACGGCATCACGAAATATTCATAATGCCCAAAGCGAGTGCGGAAGGCAGTCTTCCATTCGTCACCCTCTCGGATGCGAACAAGATTGTATGCCCCTCGGAGGTCCAGTTTGGTAAAAATGACTGCTGTCCCAAGTCTCTGGAATAGTTTGGGAACCAATGGGAGGAGATAGCGGTTCTTGACCGTGATCTTGTTCAGCTCTCTGTAGTCAATGCAAGGCCGTAAGGAATGATCTTTCTTTTCCACAAATGCCTGAGCCTGCGGGTGATGTAGAAGGGCGAATAAACCCCCTCTTTAAATTCTCGTCCAAGCAAGTTTTAAGAGCCCCCAGTTCAAGTTCAGACAGGGGAAAAATTCTCCCAAACGGGACTTCAGTTCCTGGAAGAAGTTCAATGGGGCAGTCGTAAGGCTGATGGGGCGGAAGAGTTTCTGCCCCTTTCTTACTGAAAACATCCAGGAAAGCATGGTATACTTCTTGCACAGATTGTCAGGTTTCCGAGTCGACCTCAGAGTCCAAGCAAAGCAGAGTAGGAGGAGGCCTTGGGTCCTCTTGCAGACAGTGCTGAGAACAGTAGGATGACAGGAACTGGATTTCCCATTTGATGCGTGGATTGTGCGCCTGTAGCTAAGGAATACCCAGAATGACTGGAAACAATGGTGTTCATGGTGGGAGTTGGTTATAGTGGCAGGCAGTGGTACTGTTTCATGGGTGACCAGTCCAGACTTGATAGCTGACCCATCCGCTAGATGAACAGTCATTCTTCGGGCTTTGAGTTGAAGTGGAATCTGGTGCTTGGTGGCAAAGCACAAGTCTATGAAACAACTGCAGGCCCCGGAATCAATAATGGCGAGGACCAGGATGTTCCCGCCTGGAAGCTGAAAAGAGACAGGTACAGAGACCTGAGCAGGGTTGCTGGAGCAAGCTGGCACAGGATCAGATGCAATGGTCAGACATTTACGAAGCTTTGCTGGACAGGTCCTCACGTAATGTCCCGGAACACCGCAGTACATGCAAAGATTGTTCAACCGACGACATTGGTGTTCCTCAGCGGAAAGAGATGGACGGAGCAGGCCCAATTGCAAGGGTTCCGAGGTGTCAGGTGGAGGAACTGCCGTGGTTGGTGAAGCTGGACTGGAGGAACCAGGACCTCGAAGCAACATCCATGTGGGATGAGATGTTCCCGTCTGACGTTCAGACATTCGTTCCTTCAGACGTCAGTCGATCTGAATTGATAGGTTGATCAGAGCGTCTAAAGACTGAGGGACTCCTACCCGGGCCAGTTCATCTTTAAGGGGTTCGGAGAGACCCAGGCGGAACTGGTAGCACAGATCGGCGTTGTTCCAGTTGGTATCGGAACTCCAACATCTAAATTCAGATACATAGACCTCTGCCGCTCTGCGCCCCTGCTGAAGTGCATGTAGTGCTTCTTCTGCTGTTGCGGACTGGTGCGGGTCCTCGTAGAGCTGTGACATGGCCTGGAAGAAGGATGTCAAGTCCCCCAGTGATGCTGCCTTTTGTTCAAGAAGCCGGTGAGCCCAGGACTGTGGTTCCCCTTGTAGGAGCGAGATCACAAATCCCACCTTGGTTATTTCCAGTGAGAATGTGCAGGGTTGCAATGCAAAATAAAGTTCATATGCGTTGCGGAAAGAACGGAATTTGAGGCATTCTCCAGCAAACTTGTCAGGAGACGGAACTCTGGGTTCTGGAGGCAGCATGAACACTGTAGGCGAAGCAGCAGGACTTGCGGAGGCCACGGGGTGCCCGGTACTGGATGACGATGAAGAAGAGAGTTCCTGAACACGTTCTTCCAAGCGGTGGTAGCCGTCTTAAAGATCTTTAACAGCCTGCGTAAGACCAGCAAGATGTCGGCAGAGGTCATCCATGGGAGAGGGCCCTGGTGCAGACTCTGGCATGGCCGTTTGGTACTGTCACGTACCTGGTGGTGGAGTCTGCAATTGCAGAGGACAGCCTCTCTTACAATCCTGACTCAGGAACCCCTGATATAGTGAACAGAAGGCTCAAGAGTACAGAATGGCACGAGTGCTTGACTGGAACACAAGTGCGCTGGTCACAGGCAGGGCTGAAGATGCAGCTTGATGGAGCAGAGGAGGAACTCCGGGAGACAGCTGATGAAAGCCCTGTCCGGCTAGACCAAAACAGATGATGCCAGATAAGAAGGCCAGGGACAGTCCGGATCAGACAACAGGCAGGCAAGTCAGGAACCGAGGAGCAGGCAGAAGAATGGTCAGACACAGGCCGGGTCGGCAATGGGCTGGCAGCGAGGTACCAAGGAGCAGGCAAGCAGATTGTCAGGGATAGCCAGAGGTCAGGGCAGGCAGATAGCAGTGATGTCAGGATGAAGCCGGTAGATCAAGGGAACAGGTTCAGCAGGTAGACAGATTGCAGGGATAACAGGAACGTTGTAGATCAAACGGCATTGATCCCATGTCCTTGTCCGGCTTGAATAGCCCCTTTGGCGCCAAGAACGGTTACGAATGGGGATGCGTGCCTCCCAGTTGTGCGTGCCGTCCGTTCGTTCATGCAGGCGCCAGCGCACCATGTTCCTTCTCATGGATACATGAGATCTCTGTCTTTCCTGACACTAGCCCTGTGTGAGCATGTAAAATGTGAAAGGAACATTAGATCGTAAACTCCATAAAGGCCCATACACACAATGTGAAATCCAGACGGGATTTGTCGTTCGACAGCCTGTCGTTCGAAATTCTTACCGTTAGTATGCTCCTTTCGACAGCATATTTGCTTTTTTCGTCTGACAAAAGCTGGATGTGCAGACTAGTAAATTTTTGTCTGTCGACAACACCACATCCGATTTTCGGATGGTGTGTACAGAAATTGACACACAAAAGTTGATTACAAACATGCATGTTCGGAATCCAGGAACGACCCAGAAGTGTTCGGTCGTGTAAACTGGCGATCGTAATTCACAATTAACATTCGTGAAGCGGCAATTGAAAGGCAGCACACATTATCATATTTTTAATGTCTTCTTAATAGGGAAATTAGGGGAAGCGGCCCAAAGGGTGACGCACCAAAAATGAACTTCCTCTTTATACGCTCGTAGTGCGTCACTACATTCGCCTTTGTCGAATGACAATTTTCGTATAGTCAGTACGCTTTACAAAATCATGGGCACGTGCTTTTGACAAAAATCAGAAGCTCAGTCGTACGACAATCGAACCGTGTGTATGAGGCTTTAGACCCCATACACACTATCCAACTTTTGTTTTCTGATTTCCTTTAGATTTACCAAAACCATGTAGTGAACGGGCCTACCTGATTGCATACAAATTGAAACTCTTAACGTTTGACCTTTTTTTTTTTTTCATGGTTTTGGTAAATCTAAAGGACAAATCTACAGAAAATTGTATAGTGTGTATCCAGCTTAAAACTGATTTTCGGACGACCGTTCGTCTGTTTTTAGTTGCATGCTAGTCTCATGTCGAAAGTGAACAGGTTACTCACCATATGAAAATTCTCGTACAACAGAATACAACTTCAGAAGTGACCTAATGTGTTGAATAGTTTTGTATGTATTTTTTCGTTTCTGAGCATGCGTAGTCTTGCTCTTACGATTTTTTTTGGACGAAAACCATACTAATTAAACGAAAATCGGACGTTGAGTTCATGTACGACAGAAATTTTATAGTCTGCACATTCAGCTTTTGTTGGACAAAAAATCGGAATCGGCTGTTGAAAGCCCCATACTAGCAATCCGAAAATTTGTTCGTCGGACGAAATTTTACTTCCGATTTTCATATCGTGTGTACGGGCTTTTAGGCTCCATGCACACTGTCTTAAAAATCGCTGCTACTACAGGATTTTTTTGCGTTTTGCCTATAGAAGCAGCTCAATGTAATCCTATGTGTCCATGCACAAAAAAAACCTTCTGGTTTGCGTTTCTGATTGGAGCTTCCTGGCAGAAAAAATGCAAAACTCTCATAAACTCTGTATAAAGAAAAAAATCTGGCGTTTTCTTAAGCCCAGTGTAGAAAATAAAAACAGTTGCGCTAAAAAGTGAAAAATGAATATCTAACTGAAGCAAATCAGGTCCAAATAGATCAAAAGTCAGTTGAAAGTCCTCTTATAATCCAGCATATATCCCATACGTTGCTAGATAATTCAGAAATCAATCCAAAAATCCAAATGAACACCGTGAAATGTGAAACAAATATTAAGTGCCGATTCCTCTTTCAAGCACGTCAAAGGGGTGATGAGACCGCCACCAGAAATAAACACACCTCTAAGTTGATAAAAAGGGTACCCTTACCAGAGGTTATGGACTTACTATCGCTAGCAAGTCTTATAGGCTGGCAGAAAGTAACCCTCTGCGGGGTCTCTCATCAGAGGAAATCCTCTCTTCCTAATGGTCAGGTTATTCAGGGTAAACAGCCTTTCTTCGGATACTCGTTCATATAGATCCCACCGTAACAGCACCATAGAAGGAGAAGAGTCTCATAGCGTAATCTCGTTTGAGTCAAAAATTTATTAAAACAATGCAAATGGATACTCACATAAATAAATCCTTTAAAATACAATGATCATTAATTGCCGGGAAAGTGAAAAAAACGCTCCCGTTCCTCTAGATCGTTTGCGCGTGGTGACGTCAGACGTACCTCCAGTGTGCATGGAGCCTTGGGAGGACTGGTTTGAATGGTTCAACATTTTCTGCAAGGCTTCCTTAACACCTTGCAAGTGCAATAAGGCTGGGTTCACACCTAATGGCAGGAATACACAATAAGAATATCGCCTGAAAATTTCCGTTCTGTGGACGATCGGGTGATATTCTAACCGTTGATGCCCAGCAAGTAATACCCGATATCGTGAAGGCAAAAGACTGAAAAAATTGAAAATTTGTGTCGTATCATTTGCAAACGAACGATATTCTATGCGTTGGTGTGAAGGTCGGCAGTAAAAAATCTCTTGAACATATCATGCATGAGCGGAACTTTTTCAACCACCGACCGCTCGGCGGTCGAGTGATCGGCCGATTTTCTACTCGTGTATTCCTGCAACATTTTCGACCACCGACCGCTGTTTCGTTGGTCGGCGATCGGCTGATTTTCTAACCTTGTATTCCTGCTATAATACCGATGCGGCTCACAGCAGGGGTCCAGTGCATCCCTGTTCTCCATTTCAGAGACAAATTTTTGCTTGAATTCAGACCAGAAACGGAACAAAAGATCCCATCAACCCTTGTGCAATTCACTCCACCAAGGAGATGAGTGAACCGGCACCATAGAGAGCCGGTCACAATCTCCTGTCATGCAAATTGTATGCGGAGAAACCTGCATCCAATTCGCACTAGTGTGAATCCAGCCAACATCCTTTTTTTTTTCTCTGCATGTCGTGTTTATGGTCAAACAATGTGCGAAAGAAGTGCCAATTTAAAAAAAAAAAAACGGTAACATGCGTTTTGGCAAGCACGTTAGCAAGATGTGTGGGGGTGCCATCAATAATTTCTGGCACCTCACGTAACATTGCAAAGGCATGCATACCCGCCTACTGGAAACAAACGTCCGTCCCCACTCTAAAACAGTGGTTTGCAAGGATTACTGAAATAAAACAGAGGAATTTATAGCCTCTGCCAATCACTTGGAAGAACGCTTTAATATAATTTGGTTTTACTGAACTCCCCGAGTATAACACATTGCTGACTTCCCAAGCCTGATCTCACTCGTCCGTTCCTGCTGTGGTCTTTGACTCGGGCGGTGCCTGTCCTGTCTCCATCCCCTCCTTTCCCACTGGAGATCCCCATATGTCCTCAACACTTCTACCCGCCCCCCTCCCTTTTTTTGTTTTACTGACACTGGACCAGACTTGGCTAATCTGAAGAAGCAATGGAGCCATGGTTGCATCATGTTCTTCTAGTATGTTTGATCAGATAATTTTGCTGCTGTACTGTTCTAAACACCATGACCAAGTTATCCAGTATGCTCACAGTAGATTTCTTTGCCTGTATACAGTATACTGTATGTTGCCTCCTGGGCCTGTTGTGGATGTTTTCTACGGTATCGCTCTTGTGTACTTTTTGCTAAAATGTTAAATAAAGAATTTAAAAAAAAATGACTGGCACCTCCAGAACACCTGCAAAAGGGAAGCAAGTTTTTGTGAAAAGCGTGAAAATGTGTGATTTTGCGTGCATACACACAGGTGTGAACAAAGTCTAAGGCTGGGCTCGCACTTATGCAAATTGGATGCGGGGAAACCCACATCAAATTTGCATAACAGGAGGGTTTGACCGGCTCTCAATAGAGCCTGCTCACACATCTCCGAGGCGGCCGCGGAGCGCACAGCAGAAGGGTCCAGTGCATTTTTAGCTCCATTTCAGGTCCAAATTCAGGCAAAAATTTGGATCTGAAATGGTGAACGGGTACGCACCGGACCCCCTGCTGTGCCCTGTGGTCGCACATAGTGTGAACCCAGCCTAAACCTAAATTGAATTTCTTGGAGCTGTGTATATAAGTGCAAAAAACACTTGATGATCCGGCCATGAAATCTGCTGAGCTGATTGCTACCTGTGTTCTGCCTGCACTGCATTTTTATTGGTTAGCATCCCCAGTTCTCTCTGTGGACTACAGAACACTCCCCCTGGAGATGAGGGAAGGTGTCCTGTCTATAGAACTAGCACCCTAGGACAGGAAGTATGTTAGGCTCCCTTCAAACGGAGCAGAGTTCTCTCCAATCAGCAGGAGATCTGCTCAGAGATCCCTTGCTGATTAGAGCCAAATTGGGGGTGCAGATCAAGTCCATTCAGTTTTTGCCTAGCGGGCACAGTTGGACCCCTGTCCCACAAATCGCCGCTTATAGTCGTCACTCGCGGGCCCGACGGCTAAGGGGTGAGCGCACACCGTGGGAGGCGCACGTTCGTGCCTGCCGCACACTCCCTGAGCGGGGCCGTGGGTCGGACGGACTCGATGTCCGCCGGTGAACCGCGATGGCCTATGACAGAGCCAGAATGGGCAACCACCGATGTACACATGGCAGTTCCCCGCTCTTTTTTTGTTTATAGCGGTAATCAAAAATGATGCAGAGGTGATCAAATACCACCAAAAGAAAACGGAAAATTGTATACTCACCTTTCCGTAATTTTCCTTTCCTGGTGCATCTTCATGGCAGCATACACATGGGTTGTGGCTCCGCCCCCACAACATGATAGGACTGGTTAACTATAAATCAAAGACAGACCCGGCTCACTGCATTCTCTGTAACTCTCACCAATTTGGGCGGGAATCTGTATGCTGCCATGAAGATGCACCAGGAAAGGAAAATTACGGAAAGGTGAGTATACAATTTTCCGTTTTCCTGGTGCATCATGGCAGCATACACATGGGACCTAACTCGCCATATGGGAGGGTGCAAGAAAAATTTTGTAATGATCAGAAGCGCAATTATGCACCATGAATTTTCCAAATTTTACTGTCGTGAGCCGGGTTCACTTAAAGTGTAAGGTGTTTCCTGGGAGGAGCACATTGTTGACTTGCAAATAGCCTCAAGAGACACTCAGCACTGAGCTTTGCACGGAGCTGGCACTGCCCTAGTTGAATGTGCTCTTAAGTCACCCGAAACAGGAAGGTCTTGTGGAGAATAGGCTCTTTTAATTGTCTTAATCTAGGATATGACTGTACATGTTGATGCTGATTGGTCCTGCCTTAAGCCACGCTGGAACCAAGTACAGGCGGTCCCCGGGTTACAAACAAGATAGGGACTGTAGGTTTGTTCATAAGTCGAATTTGTTTGTAAGTCGGAACAGGTACATTTTTTAAGTGTAGCTTCAGCCAAAACAAATATTTTTAAGCTTTTTGGATAGCATAGGGAAGGGGTAACACCCCTGTAATGTCTGTTTTGCTGTCTATGTTTTTGTTCAGAATATTTCAGCTGACATCCTGTCCCAATGATAATTGGATTTTGGAAATTTTGGGCTCTTGTGGAAACAAACCTTGGTGATAAAGCATCAGTGGAGACCCCTTTTTCCCATAATAACTCTTACAGGAGTGAATTTCCCTTCCTAGGGGGAGATTTCCTCTCACTTCCTGTTGTCTCCCTCCGTTTGTAAGTAGGAGTCGTTCATAAGTCGGATGTTCATAACTAGAGGACCGCCTGTACAGATTTCAGCTTTCCTGAATGAAAAGGTAGCTGCCGAGCAGGTCACCAGGGTTAGATCAACATCCAGGGAATGTGGTTCTCTCACTCAACTAAGAAAGATGGGAAACGAGTACAAGGAGTAGAGATAGTTCCGGAGTGAAGATAGGATGTCTTGACCGATGTGAGACGTTAGACTTCTAGAATAAAGACCAACGACGTCGGAGACACTTTTTCCCCAAGGTCTCGACGTCCGAAACATGAGTTCCTCGGAGTGGATTCGCAAGATGGGTCTGTCATATCAGGATTTTGAGGTCTGACGGAAATAGGTACACTACAGAAAGAGGAAGCTGAAATTGGTCCTTCAATCAAAGGGTAGAAAGAATCAACTCACTCTCTTGGTGTAAGGGACCTACAACTAGATTGGGACCACTGGACGAGCCGTCGATGGAAAAGTAAGTCCTTTCGACTTTAGACAT
>BLSH010387554.1:1190215-1202163 GCA_018402905.1 Glandirana rugosa | reverse complement strand
AACCCTGCACTGCGCCAATCACAGGCAGTGAGACATTTTCCCGATGCGCGGCTGCAGCGATCGGGGAATGTCTCATCGTCTCTTATTAGCACAGTGCAGGGTTCACTTCCCGGCGGGCTCGGGCACATGCACTTGGGAACACGCCCGAGCCCATCCTTATTGAACACTAAGCTTTGCACACGCAGCTCAGCGTAGAATTTTGGTAAAGACGAGCTGACTGCACTCCTGAGCATGTGTGGGAGCGATGTCATCTCAGCCCAGCTAATTACATCGGCCGAACATTGATACCTGGAAGACTCTGTGCTGAAGATGTCAGCAGCTGGTGCTGGAGTATAGGTGAATACAGTTCTTCTTTAGCTCAATGAACTTGCGCAATTTCAAACTGGCATCTCGATCCGACTTCGAGGGCGATTTGACAGACATATGTGCTGGTTCATGCACAGATGTCTATTGAAATCACCCCGAAAGTCACCAAACGCAGTGCAGAAACTACTTTTGGGAATCGGTGGGGTGCTGCAAAGTTGGCGTCGGACCGATTCGGACAGTGCAGATGCCAGAAATAGGCTCAGTTTTAGCATGCGATTTGGCATGTCAAATCGCATATCAAATCGACCCAATGTGAATGTGGGCTCAAAGATAACTTGAGATGAGAGAAATATGTTGGGCCGCTACTTCAGAAAATGTTAATTGCCTGGCTGTAAAGCTCACCACGCTTTACAATCTGACCAATCTACTTTAGACCTACTAACTAGTGTGTGGTGCAAGGGCCTGTCCGATTGTATAAAAATTGATTGGATGGGTTAGGTAGGTCCCCGTATTACATTGTTTCGGTAAATCTAAAAGTTATTGTACAGTCAGTTCACCGACTTTAGTTAATCACAAGTACACAGATCAGGAAAGTCAAAAGTCTTTCTGCACCCTGGGTCTGGATCAATGACTCAAAGCATTGAGGATGTTATCATGAAAGCCAGGCTATTAGCATCTTCAAAAGAAGAGATTAGTTCCTTTAAAACATAGTGATTTTTCATGCTCCCAAGTTCTAAAATAAAAGTAATAATTAGTTGATCACAAGATCACCAAAACCATACCATACCATTGGTAAGGTTTACTGGGCTTGTACACACATAGCTCCCAATTGTGCTTTATTTGGAGGGACTGTCCCTGATTTGGAACAAAGTTCCTCTGTCCCTCTTTCCTCCTCATGTGTCCCTCATTTTGGTCTGATCTATAGAGTTGTATATAATAGGCACTTTTTATCTTTCAAAAATGGTTTCCTAGTGCTAAACCTTTCATCCAATTTCCAAATCGCTGCATTTGTAAATTGCAAAAGCCAATATAAAGGGATAAAAGTGGTAAAATAAGAACACTTGTGGGTTTAACTAATCATTTTATGCATAATTCTAATTTGGGGGGGGGGGGGGTGGCAGGGGGTCCTATGCCTGCATACATTTGCTAATAGGGGTTCATCGTTCCCATCTAAAAAGTTGGGAGGTATGCATACAGTGGAACCTCAGATTGCGAGTAACGTGGTTTATGAGCGTTTCGCAATACGAGCTGTGTTTTTTATTTTTAAATCCTGTCTCGCAAGACGGGCAGGATTCAAGCCTCTGTGTATGCAATACCATATGTGACCAGAGGTGCGGGGGGTGCTGGTGAGCCTTGGAAACGATCGGAAACACTCAGAGCACCCGAAAGTGTCAACAGTTTCCGAGTGTCTCTGAGCCTCACCAGCGCCCCCACACCTCTGGCCACATATAGTACTGCATACACCAGCGCCCCTGCACCTCTGGCCACATACAGTACTGCACAGACAAGCAGTGGTTGTGGAACAAATCTTCTGAGTTTCCATTGTTTCCTATGGAGAAACTTGCTTTGATATACGAGTGCTTTGAATTACAAGCATTCTTCTGGAACAAACTATGCTCGTAATCCGAGGTTCCACAGTATATGCACACACACTATTGGTTGATGTCCTTAACTAGAGAGCTCTCAGAGGCGATGTGCTGACCTCACCATACCATGTTGAGGAGAGGAGCAAGCCCTGAAGGGAAGTGTCATAAAGGGGAAGCATTCTCAACTACAAAGAGGTTCCTGACCATAGTTATTATGATGTAATTATCGTTTCTCTCATGGTAATCCCATTTTAAGTTTGGAGCTAGTTAGATTTATTTTGTTTAGTCTTTGCCAAATGAGTTGTGATTTTTTTTAAATAATAAAAATATAATGCAAACTCATCAGTAATTAATATATTCTCATTGACATTTGAGGGTATTAGCAAACAGTTTTCATTATAACAAAAAAATATGTTAAAGATGAACTCAAAAACAGTTTAAATATATTTTTTAATAGCCACAAAGGGCATAAACCAGCTTTGTGTGCACCAAACACCTTTGCAAACCCAGATATTACTTCACATAGGCTGTGCAGAGACCCAACAGGCTCCACCCACTACAGGCTGCCTGCAGAAAACTACAGGAGGGGGCGGAAACAAGACCTGTCACCAGCACAAGGAGGGAGAGCAGCAGTGACCGGTCTTTATTACAGGAAGCTCCTGCACAGAGGGAAAGCTTCATACGGTAATGCTGCACAGATCTTGGAGAAATAAACTAATTGTACCAAGATTCAAGTATCAATACACATCTCTTGTATTTAAACATTATTTGCTTATTCTGGAGTTCAGCTTTAAAAAATAAGGTCAGGCTCCCTAAGCATCGAGTGCAGCTTTATGCACTCTGTGAAATGTTAGTCATGGCACATTTAACCACTTGCTGACCGCCGACCGCAGTCTGACGGCGACAGAGTGTCTCAATATCGCAAACCGCCGTCATATGATGGCGGCTGCAATATCCCTCACTGTGAGTGCCCACATGCCGCCGGAGGCGCGCTCACTATGTTCGGAGGGGGGCAAGGAAGCAGGTAGGATGTACTCGATCGCCGCCGGCTATCCGCGATGGTCCCCCCCCACAGTGAAAGAATGGAGGTCCGTGTAAGTAAACCCGGATCTCCATTCTGTTAGAGGGGGAGGGGCTGTGATCACAGGCTTCCTGTATATAAAAGCCGTGATCACTCCCTTCCCCTAGCCAGCCCAGCCCACATACAGTTAGAACACGCCGAGGGAACACAGTTAACCCTTAGAGCGCCTCCTCCAGGTTAACCCCTTCACTGCCAATGGCATTTACACAGTAATTAGTGCATTGATCGCTGTATAAATGCCAATGGTCCCAAAAAAGTGTCAAAATGGTCCGACATGTCCGCTGCAATATTGCAGTACCACTAAAAATCGCAGATTACCATTACTGGTAAAAGATAAAAATAAAATAATAAAAACCCCAGAAATTAATTCTCATCATCCATAAACACAGCAACTTTTGCGCAAACCAATCAATAAACGCCGATTGCGATTTTTTTTTTAATCAAAAATATGAGAAGGAATATAAATTGGCCAAAACCGATGGAAAAAAATATTTTTTTTTTAATTTTTTTTTTTTTTGGTTTGTATTTTAGCAAAAAGTAAGAAATTTGTTTTTTTTTTTGCAAAATTGACGCTCTTCTTTTGTTTATAGCGGCAATCAGAAATGACACAGAGATGATCAAATACGCCCAAAAGAAAGCTCTATTTGTGGGAAAAAAAAGAATACAAATTTTGTTTGGGTACAACATCGCACGGCCGCGCAATTGTCAGTTAAAGCGACGCAGTGCTCTGGTACTAAAGTGGGAAATCCTTCCGGGGCTGAAGTGGTTAAAGAAAGGAAAAAATAAATAAACATCCCTTGACTGCAGAAAAAAAAACTAGGGTTTCAAACCTGTGGCAATCCTCATTAGACTTGCACTGATGATCCCTGTCAAAGCCGATCATGGACACTTGGGTTCATGAAAGCAGCAGAATACTCTCCAACATGTCTGGGCAAGAGGTGAGCTAGACCTGCTCCTCACATCGTATTAAGCTAAAATATCTGCTTCTGGCAGTATTGCTCTTCTGTTACAGCAAGTCTGTAGACCCTCAAGGAAGAAAGTCACAGTGAAGATACTGGTATAACTCCCCCTGGGGGCACTTTAACGTCCCCTTCGTTAGAACTTGTAAGATATCCATCATATAGAAAAGAAAATCTCAAGGATGTGCCTGATACTCAGTATGTTTTAGTGTGGCCTGATAGCCTTATTTAACAGGGCAACGTGGAAGTCTATTTACATATCTGCAAACAGGGAATGCAGAGGGCCCTTGTGCACAATGGCAAGTGGCACTTGTCTGGGTGCCACCTAACAAGGACTTTAATGAAGACCCGTGCTGCTTCAGCCTTGTTCAATAAAAAAACCTTCCACCTCCAGCTTTTGAGTACCGGCAACAAAGAATGCTTTGTGAATCCCAACACTGGGCATACACCAAGGGGCCTTTCAAATGGGCAGACCATTTGGGTCCATCTGTCCGTTTTTTTAAGCGGACCCAATCGGACCACCCATTGCTCTCAATGGATCGGCGAATATCAACGGACATGTGTCCATTGACACCCGCCGACATCCGATCCGCACCTATCCACTAAAAACAGACGGAAGGGGGATCCTGGCGGAGTCCACCCCATGTAAAAGGGGCCTAAGGACTCTTTTAGGCTGAGTTCACACTTAAAGCGGTTGTAAAAGTTTGTTTGTTTGTTTTTTTAATAACAAACATGTAATACTTACCTGCTCCGTGCAAGGTGCAGGCCCCAATCCTCTTCTGCTGGGGTCCCCACAGCGGCACTCCTGGCTCCTCCTCTTCTCAAGTGCCCCTTCAGAGAAGCGTTTTTCCTGGGGGCACCCGTGCAGGCACGCTCCCGAGTCCTGCTGCAGCGTCCATGGACACAGACAGCAGGACTCGGCCCCACCTCCCATGTCACTGGATTTGATTGACAGCAGCGGGAGCCAATGGCTTCTGCCACTATCAATCAATCCAATGAGGACCCGAGACAGCAACTGGAACTGCTGTGCTCGTCCCAGTCACTGCAAAGATCGGCAACTCACATCCAATTCACACTAGTGTGAACCCAGCCTTACAGGGGTGGCTGGGGAGAGGTAAAAACAAGCAAATGAGCTGCAGTTTTTACTGCCTACCCCAATGCTAACAGCATGTGTACAGTCTGACAGGGCTGTACAAATGCTGATTTGTGGCATTTTTAAGTCGGGCTGCAGAGTTTGACAGGTGGCACCGCAGGCAGCAGGCACTGAATTCATGGCTTGCTGTTGCTCTGTAATCTTTTTTACTACATAACCCCCCTTGGGATAGAAAAAAAAACAGACATTCAGGAGGTAGCAGGATTGCTGCTAAACCACCCTCTAAAAAGTGATCCATTGCAGATCACTTTTCAGAGGTCAGTAAGCACTGCTGCCTGTCTGAAAGAGACCTAATAGATTTTTGAACAAATGTTCATTTAAACATTCCTATGAAAACTCTTGGTACATGTGATGACTTGACGAATGTCATCCAAAAGTACTTCTCCGTTAGAAATGAGTTTGCTCTAGAATTTTCCCATCACTGTGGTCAAAACTGAACATCAATTTGGCTACAGAACACAAAGGAGACTCTCAAGTATTGTCTGATACCTGCAAACACTCTATGGCTACATATTTTCTCTGTCAGAGAGGAAAGCTAATGGGGGCCAAGATGAAAATTTCCAGCCAACACACAACCTCTAGTCTGTATCTGGACACTATATTAAGGGTTGCAAAGGACCCCTTTACCAGTTTGTTTGATATTGATATTTGGCCATAGGAACTAGATTGGTGAAGTAGATCAGTTTCAGATTCCCTGGATTGCTGGCATAACAAATCTGAGAGAATTTGCCAATCACTCTTCAAATGCTTTATAAACAAACTGCCATTTATCTGATTGGCCTATAAATGGCACCCATAAATGCAAATGAATGATTGTATATTACAATAAGAAGGACTCATGACTTGAATGCAATAGTAAACCGCCAAAAGAGAAAGAAAAAAAATCTTCTACCTGCAAGTTAAGAGCATAATGTGCCAGTATGCATCGCATACTAGCACATTATGAAAGACTTACCTTAGAACGAAGCCCTCCAGCAGCACAGTGTCACAGCTGACAGGGCTTCCATCTTCACCCAGTCTTCCTTCCGGGTTCGCAGGCTTCAGGTGTTTGACTGGCTGAGCCGTGATGACGTCACGCCTGCGGCATAGCTCTCGCAATGGAGAGCACCATCAACATCACCGGCTGCTACTATAGTACATATCTCCTAAACAGTGCACATTTAGAAGATATTTACAGTACCTTCAGATAAGCCTTATTTTAGGGTTATCTGTAGGTACAAGTAAACATTATGGAGTTTACTACCACTTTAACATCCTCAGTTCAGGAAGGTTTTACCCCCTTCATGACCAGGCGAACGTTAAACCATCTACAAACTATGCGATATATACTGTAATTTTTATTTTTTATACTAGTAATGGCAGCGATTAGCAACTTATAGCAGTACTGCGATACTGCGGCAGACAATCGGACACTGACACTTTTGACACTTTGCGGGAACCAGTGACACTAATACAGTGGTCATTGATAAAAATATGTACTGTCACTGCACTAATGACACTGCCTGGAAAGGGGTTAAACATGTAGGGCAAACAAAGGGTTAACTGTGTGCCTAACCAGTGTTTGTGTGCACTATGTGTGCTGCTTTTACTAGGGGAAGAGATGAGTTTTATTCCCTGCTTTGCAGGAACACAAAATCCATCCCGTCCACCCTGTCAGAACATAACTCTACCTTGATAACATAGACAGAGCTTCGTTCTCAGTCTCTGCCCGACGATCAGCAGGTGCCGGCCGACATCAAGTGCCTGGCACCCACAGATCGGCTTCTGCTGTGAATAATCACAGCAGAAGCAGCGTGAACACGCACCCTGCAGGCGGAAGTACAGGATCACATATATACACGGGATCTGGCACACAGCTGTAAAACTACTATAGGGCAGTCAGCATGTGGTTAAGGAAACACTATGACACTGGAGAATGACAGTTGTCCATTTATGTTAGCAGTTGACAATAAATACAAGCAAGACACTCAATTCACAAAGCTTTATACAGGGATAAGGATTATGTAAAAAAAAATAAAAAAGTAAATTTTAGTGAAATTTAGAAATTACAGTCACATGGCCTAAATAAAGATTTACATCCCTAAGTGTTGAGCCTCGTACACATGATCCGATTTGCCGACGTCAGAATGTCAGTTTTTTGTTGGATGCTAGTCTCATGTCGAAAGTGAAAAGCGTATGAACAATACTAACATTTTTGTAAGACCAAACTCAACGTCAGAAGTGAAATAATGTTTTGAATATTTTTGCATCTTTTTCATTTCTGAGCATGCGTAGTCTCTGAGCACCGTACTTAGGCTCCATGCATACTAGACGTTAAAAAAATGTTCTAAAAACGTCAGTAGCTTTGTAGTGAGTTTTTCAGCTTTTATCAGAGTTTTTTAGAGCATCTATGAGCATTTTGCGCATCAGCGTTTTTGAGCGCAAGCATTTTTAACCCTTCCAGATCCACGCTATTGCCGAAGTACAGTTCCAGTGCGGATCTGAATTACCGGGACGACGTCCATGGACGTCGTTCCCTGTGCACGCTCCCGGCGCGCACTCATGGGCGGGCTGACTTGATGTCCGCTCGTGACCCGCGATCGCCTATCAGAGCTGTAGAACGGGGAACCGCCGATGTAAACAAGGCGGTTCTCCGTTCTGTGAAGGGGGACATAGCAGATCTACTGATCCCTGTGATCGGGATCAGTGAGATTTGTTATGTTCCGGCCAACCCAGCCCCCATACAGTTAGAACACAATGTTAACCCCTAGATCTCCCCCTGCAGGTTAACCCCTTCACTGCCAGTGACATTTATACAGTAATTAGTGGATATTTACATTTCTGATCGCTGTATAAATATCATTGGTCCCAAAAAAGTGTCAAAAATGTCCAACATGTCCGCCCCAATATTAAAGTCCCGATAAAAATTGCAGATCGCCGGCATTACTAGTAAAAAAAAAAAAATAATAATAAAAACGCCATAAATCAATTCCCATAGTTAGTAGACTTTTGCGCAAACCAATCAATATATGCCAATTGCGATTTTTTTTTCCCAAAAATATGTGGAAGAATATATATCAGCCAAACCTGATGATTAATATTTTTTTTTTCATTTTTTTTTGGATTTGTAATATAGCAAAAAGTAAAAATTATTTTTCTTTTTTCAAAATTGTCGCTCATTGTTTGCTTATAGTACGAAAAATAAAAACCGCAGAGGTGATCAAATAACACCAAAAAAAAGCTCTATTTGTGGGAAAAAAAATGATAAAACTTTTGTTTGGGTACAACGTCACACGACCGCGTAATTGTCATTCAAAATGCGACAACGATGAAAGCCTAAAATTGGTCTGGGCAGGAGGGGGGTTTAAGTGCCCAGTAAGCAAGTGGTTAAGATTTCAACATTTTTTTGTGGTCAGAAGAACGACTCTTGAATGCGATTTTAGGGCATTCAGACAACAGCCCATCAACGCCACTGCTGATAAACAACAATAAACGTCTATGCGTGCATGGACACATAGGATAACAGAGGGGGGTTTATAGGCTGTTAAAAAAAAACGCCCAAAAGCGATTGTTTATCAGCTTCAGCGTGCATGGAGCCTAAAGGAACAAAAATCGGACGTTGCGTTGTCGTACGACAAAAAAATTACTAGTCTGCACATCCAGCTTTTGTCTGACGAAAAATCAAAAGCAGCTATCTAAAGGAGCATACGAACGATAAGAATTTTGGACGGCAGACCGTCGAATGAAAATTCACGTCCGGAATTTTCATAGTGTCTATGAGCCTTTAGTTTTGTGAACTGAGCCTGCAATGTTGAAGTACAATCTTTTTCCAATTGTCTGAATGTGGCCTGAATACAGGGCCAGATTAACATAGGGGCTATTGGAGG
This sequence comes from Glandirana rugosa, assembly GCA_018402905.1. Lineage (NCBI taxonomy): Eukaryota > Metazoa > Chordata > Amphibia > Anura > Ranidae > Glandirana > Glandirana rugosa. The sequence continues at coordinate 1,193,212 of BLSH010387554.1, read as the reverse complement.
TGCAGCTCCAGGCCCCTACCTCAAGATAGCCCCATGCCAGTGAGTCATCAATGCTGTTTATGTGATGTAAATCACGGGAGGCAGGTGCTATTGTTATGTAAATAGCGGGCGGCCGGCAGGCGCTATTGTTATGTAAATCGTGGGCGGCAGGCGCTATTATGTAAGTTGCAGGCGGCAGCAGACACTATTGTCATGTAAATAGCGGGCGACCGGCAGGCGCCATTGTTATATAAATTGTGGATGGCACACTGAAAAGTAAATGATGTGTTTTGTGCAAACATCTTCTAGCTGAAAAGATGACAGCAGCAAGATTAAATGATCACCATAGTAAATGTAGGAGGGAAAAAAATCATGACATCTGAACATCTTCCAGCAAATTTTAAGTGCATTCCTCCCTTACTATATTAGCAAGCTTTGTACATATTTTTTTACCTTTAGGAAGAAGGATGCAGACTCACCTAAGTACAGGGAGAAAACATGTATGTATGTGTTTTGTTCACAACATGCATGAGCTGTGGTGTGTGGTGTAAAAATACAGCATGTCTACATTTTTATTGCAGCACAACGCACGTCATGCCAGCACATACAGTGCAATGAATTGTCTTTTTTTGTCTCAATTTGTGTACAACAAGCTAGTCCCTGTTGAATTGGCCAAATTTCGATCCATGTATGGCCGAATTTAACAAATCCAACCCCCCCCAACCCCCAACCATAGCTATATATAACATAGCTAACCAAAGCAGAGGGGAGCCACAGGACAATGAGCCGAGGGGGCCCTGTCATTCTGTATATGGTTCCATGACTACTGCAGGCTGCCTGCTGCAATATAAGTCCCTGCACTGTGCAGCTAAATTGTGGCAGGAGGAGAACAATGTGCCTAAACACATTTTGTCAATGGCGTCTACTGATAGCAAGCTCCCTGACAAAGGTGTGCTGACAGCAGCTGTGACATCAGTTTAGTCAGCTTGCAGCACAGAGTCACTGGCTCTCCAGAAATGAAACCGCTACAAACACAGATTGAACCCTTTCCTGCACTTTAGCCACAGTGCTAGTAGTGATATCAAAGCAGATGGGACAACAGCAAGCTCTACCACTGATCCAGGCTGACCAGAAGCACTAATTACTGCAGGAGAGAGTAGTGGATTTGCTGGCATTCACTGTGAAAAGTGGGATCAGCAGCCCTGGATCTGGAGGAGGAGCTCCTTGAGTGAGGAGTCTGCTGTGCAAAATATACCTCTGAAGGAAGCTAGTGGTAACATTGTAAAATATAGCTCTGGAGGAATCTAGTGGTAACATTGTAAAATATACCTCTGGAGGAAGCTGGTGGTAACATTGTAAAATATACATCTGGAGGAAGCTGGTGGTAACATTGCAAAATATACCTCTGGAGGAAGCTGGTGGTAACATTGTAAAATATACCTCTGGAGGAAGCTAGTGGTAACATTGTAAAATATACCTCTGGAAGAAGCTGGTGGTAACATTGTAAAATATACCTCTGGAGGAAGCTGGTGGTAACATTGTAAAATATACCTCTGGAGGAAGCTGGTGGTAACATTGTAAAATATACCTCTGGAGGAAGCTAGTGGTGACATTGTAAAATATACCTCTGGAGGAAGCTGGTGGTAACATTGACAAGGTCCCATAATCACAACACCTCCCTCCAACCCCATTTTCATTACAGTCCACCCCCTCGCCTAGTCACAGCAACTTCCTGCCACCATAAACCCCCCCATACCAACTCACCTTCTCTACGCAGTTACAGCATCTGCCACCCACCTCTCGATGGTCACTGTGCCTCTCTACCAACTACTTTACTTTACAGATCACAGCACCTCTGAATGCAAACCTCTCCTCCTCCTTATGCTACCTCCAGTCTACCCATCTTTTACCTTTTCCAGAACTTCCCTCCTATCCATCTCCCCCCTCCCCGTTTCATTACACCGTGCCATGCACCTCTCACCCTCCAGGTCACATCACCTACCTTGCACCTCATACACCCCACCTTACCCACACCAACACCCACTTGCCAACCCTTCCCCTTTCTCTATGGTGTGTGTGTGTGTGTAGGGGGGTGCAGCTTGGTATCTTTGCCTTGGGCACTGGGTGGCCTTGTCCCAGCATTGGTGGCAGGTGGCATTGATATGTAAATTGTGGGGCATATTCATAGGTATATCAACAACAAACATGCCCTGCCTGCCACTGTCACTGAGCCTGCCATCAGTCTGGACTGCAAAGGTGAGCAGGCACCTTTAAGCCCCTCCTACTCTTACCCTATTGTGGATCCACCCACAGTTTGCCATGGCACGCTACAAAAACCACATTACTACTTTACTTAAGCTACCCAGAGGCACCCTCTCTCTCCCCCATCTCTTACCCTCCTTTTTCTCACTCCCCCTCTCTTTCAGCCCCCTCTCTCATCCACCCTTACCCCCATCTCTATTTAATTAAAATTTGTTTTAATAATTTATTTATTTTAACAAAAATTGTTTCTGTTTTCATTTTATTTATTGCCAAAAAAGGCCCACCAAAATCCTCAGCACCAGGCCCATGATGCTCATAATCTGGCCCTGCCTGAATAATCCAGTGGTTGTGCATTAGAATGTAGAACAATGCTGATGTAAAGTGTATAGTGAATGAGAGCACAAAACAATTGGTCAGATTATCATGCACTGACCTCATCTGTGCACACCCATTGGTCAGTTTGTGCTCATGTACTTGATGCAGAACTGGAAAGCAAATTTCTTTTCTCTATAGGTTACCCCCATTACTGGAAGAAAGCCTTTCCAGCTTAGTAGAATGGATGAATGTATGCTTCATACCCAGGGATGTCCTAGTAATACAATACTGTGCAATGCATGACTGGTTACCCACACGTGTCTACTCCAGTCACGTACTATTAGACTGGTTAACAAAACACGAGAGTAAGTGATATGTGAAATGTAGTCGTAACAAGATGTAAGATTACGTGTTGGTGACCTAATAAGTCCGTCCCGGTCT
>BLSH010387554.1:1165961-1181984 GCA_018402905.1 Glandirana rugosa | reverse complement strand
AATTTTATTTATTTAATAATTGGTGAAGGAATGACCCGTGAATTTGGGGGGAGGACGGGTCTGGTTAAAAGTCCAAAGTCGCGACAGCGTAAAACTTACTGTTAACGCGCCAGCACGCTGCAACATGGGTTTATTTTAACTACAGGAAAAAAGGGGTGTTTATCTCGAAAGAAAACCACCATAAACTAGTGGAGACGCCAACAATAAAAAACGCGATACTTGTTTTGGTTCTCGCTGTTAAAACTTTTTTTTTGTTATAAAAAATGAAAAACGAGATTATTTATAGGGTTTTTTTTTTTTTTTTAATAAATAACCCAAACCGGCTTAACTTTTGCGCAAACCAATCAATAAACGCCGATTGCGATTTTTTTTTACCAAAAATATGTAGAAGAATATAAATCGGCCAAACCCAATAAATAATTTTTTTTTTTTTTTTGGGATATTTATTAGAGCAAAAAGTAAAAAATATTGTTTTTTTTTCAAAATTGTCGCTCTTGGTTTTGTTCATAGCGCAAAAAATAACAACCGCAGAGGTGATCAAATACCACCAAAAGAAAGCTCTATTTGTGGGGAAAAAAGGACATCAATTTTATTTGGGTACAACGTCGCACGACCGCGCAATTGTCATTCAAAATGCGACAGCGCTGAAACCTGAAAATTGGTCTGGGCAGGAGGGGGGTTTAAGTGCCCAGTAAGGAAGTGGTTAATAATTTATTTATTTTAACAAAAATTGTTTCTGTTTTCATTTTATTTATTGCCAAAAAAGGCCCCCCAAAATCCTCAGCACCAGGCCCATGATGCTCATAATCGGGCCCTGCCTGAATAATCCAGTGGTTGTGCATTAGAATGTAGAACAATGCTGATGTAAAGTGTATAGTGAATGAGAGCACAAAACAATTGGTCAGATTATCATGCACTGACCTCATCTGTGCACACCCATTGGTCAGTTTGTGCTCATGTACTTGATGCAGAACTGGAAAGCAAATTTCTTTTCTCTATAGGTTACCCCCATTACTGGAAGAAAGCCTTTCCAGCTTAGTAGAATGGATGAATGTATGCTTCATACCCAGGGATGTCCTAGTAATACAATACTGTGCAATGCAGCTAAATATTGGATATGAAAATTAACAAAACAGGTGTTTCGAAAAAAGCAAAGTATAAACATGAATGAAATACCCGGGACAACAAGGATCCATTTTTTCCATCAATTTTCACAATAGCTTTACGGAAATCTGTAAACTTTCCTAATAATTCTTTCTCCAAATTGGATTGTTCCAGGGTCCCTAGGAAAAATGAACATCTACCAATTATAAGGCAGAGGACAATTCGCACATTGATGTCACACAGGGCTATCGGGCAAAGCAAATCTTACTGGCTTAAAACAAAATTGTGTCAAATCACAAAATCGCAAAAAATAGTGTTAGACTGGGTCGCTGCTGCTCTTAAGTGTAGCGCACGCTGGCTCTGGGGAAGAGCGGAACAGCGGCGCGTCCTCTGTGCATTGGTAGATCAGTCCAGGTGCCGGGATAAGCACTAGATTTGGGAATGGATGCATTTTTCATTCTTTTATGGGGTTTAATAAATATAGAGTAAAGCCTTGTACACGCGATCAGATTATCGGCCAAATTTATCTGGTTTTTGTTGCAGGCTAGTCTCCTGTTGAAAAGTGAAAATGTTACTTTCATACGAAAATTCTCGTACGACAGAATTCAACTTCAGAAGTGATGTCATGTGTTGAAGAGTTTTGTATGTATTTTTTTGTTTCCGAGCATGCGTAGTTTTGCGCGTACGATTTTTTTTGGACGAAAACTACTAATTAAATGAAAATTGGATGTTGTGCTCACGTACAATAAAAATTTATAACCTGTACATACAGTTTTTGTCGTCTGAAAATTAGTTGAAAGAACCATACCAACGATCCAAAAATCGGCAGATCGTCCATTGTACATAATTTTACTTCCAATTCTCTTATCGTGTGTACGGGCCTTTACTCTATGATGTTTTCCATGATCTTTCTTCCCTAAGTTCCTGTGGATACATGGATTCATAGTTCCTGGATGGTAATATAGCACTTAAAGCGGTTGTATACCCCGCATGCACATTTTTACCTAAATGTAAGCCTATAATAAGGCTTAGCTGTAGGTAAAACGAATATCTCCTAAACCTGTTTGGTTTGGGAGATATTCACCTGGCATGCAGCCGCTGATGTCAGCGGCGCATGGATGGTGCCGGACCTTGTCGGAACGGAGACTCCCACGCGCATGTTTGTTTTTTTTTCTGGGCATGCATCCGCTTTAAGAGCAGCAGTCTAAAGCATGTTTGACCTACCTCAGTGTACACTCAGGGGGTCAATTTTGGTGGGTGAGTGCATACCCTGGTGGTAGCAAAGATGGTGGATTGTTGTGGAACAGTTTTGGATGCATGGAGCACTTTTGTTTAAAGGCATCTTCACAAGAATTAAGTAGCCTCTTAGTCACTTTGGAGTTTGCACTGACATTATGCACTTTAATGTTTTCATATGCACTTCATTTGTTACTGATTGCACTTTATGGACACATTTGGATGTATGGTAATTATTGACTGTGTGGATTTACAATCACCAGCCACTTTATTAGGTACACCTGTTCAATTGCTTGGTAACACAAATGGCTAATCAGCCAATCACATGGCAGCAACTGAATGCATTTAGGCATCTAGACGTGGAGAAGATGGCTTGCTGAAGTTCAAATCGAGCATCAGAATGGGAAAGAAAGGAGATATGAGTGACTTTGAACATGGTATGGTTGTTGGTTCCAGACAGGCTGGTCTGAGTATTTAAAAAACTGCTGATCTACTGGGATTTTCACGCACAACCATCTCTAGGGTTTACATAGAATGGTCAGAAAAAGAGAAAATATCCAGTGAGCGGTAGTTGTGTGGACGAAAAATGCCTTGTTGAGGTCAGAGGAGAATGGGCAGACTGGTTTGTAGAAAGACAACAGTAACTCAAATAACCACTCGTAAAGCAAAGTAGGCAGAATACCATCTCTGAACACACAACACATCGAACCCTGAAGCATATAGGCTACAGCAGCAGAAGACCACACCAGTTGCCACTCCTGTCAGCTAAGAACAGGAAACTGAGGCTACAATTCGCACAGGCTCCCCAAAATTGGACAATAGAAGATTGGAAAAATGTTGCCTGGTCTGATGAGTCTCAATTTCAGCTGCGACAATCAGATGGAAAGGTCAGAATCTGGCGTAAACGTTAAAGCATGGATCCATCCTGCCTTGTATCAACGGTTCAGGCTGGTGGTGGTGGTGTAATGGTGTGCGGGATATTTTCTTTTTTTAACAGAAAATTTTTATTGAACAAAACTGGATGACATAAAAGCATATCTACAAACAATTGACATTGCATGACATTTTACGTAATCTCAGGAATTCAATCCTAGCTAGGGTGGTTCCCAGCTTACTATGGACAAGATATTGTATCTTTATGTGAGGCAGATAAACAAACGAGTCTTATCATCAAATAAGTTGCGTAGCAGGTTCGCTCCCAATCTACTTATCTCTAAGGTTTAGGGACAACCAAAATAAGAAGTGGGGGGGAGGGAGAGAGACACCCCCAGACTGCAGCTGTGAGAGTGACAGATGTTCTATTTGGTAACAATCAATTGCACATCAATATCAACCACATGCAGCAATCCATCCCGACCAGACCATATCGAATTTCTTGGGGCACTGCCGGCTTTCATGGGTGAGTTTATACAGAGATAAAACCGAGTTGACTGTGTGTTTCCAGGAGGTACAAGTCGGAGGGTCAGTCGACTCCCACCTCAGCAATATTTCTCTCCTTACATAATAGAGAGTGAAGGTTATACATAATTTGGTATACCTATCCCCCTCAACGTCCTCTAAGTAACTCAATAACATGACTAAAGGATCCAGGGGGACAGAGGCACCGTGAACTGTACTCAGCCACGTCCTCCCAGTAGGGCCAAAGCTTAGGACAGGACCAGACCATGTGCCAAAAGGTCTCTCGGGCACATCTAGTGCACTCCGAATCAGTCTGGGGATATATACGAGCTAGCCTCTGTGCGGTGTAGTATGCCCTATGGAGGCATTTTAATTGCGCAAACCTATCATGGAGGAGAGGTAGGTAGAGACACAGTCCTCCCAGATCTCCTCGTCAAGGTTTGGATATCCTCTTTCCATTTGTCTAAGGCAGTGGTTCTCAACTCAGGTCCTCGGGACCCACCAACAGGCCAGATTTTAAGTATTACCTTGGGGAGATGCAGACTAGAACACTGCAATCACTGAGCAGCAAATGATATCACCTGTGATGTATTTTAGTTATCCTGCAAACCTGGCCTGTTGTGGGGTCCCGAGGACCGGAGTTGAGAACCACTGGTCTAAGGTTATAGTTATTTTAACGTCCTACGTAGAAGTCAGGTAACGGTAGAGGGATGACAGGGGCTTCCCTATCATCCCCGATGTCAAGAGCCTTTTAATAGGGTCAGACTCCAGTGTCACTGGTTCCGGGAACTGAGCCCTGATGGAATGTTTGAGCTGCCAGTATCTAAATTGGAATGAGGTAGGCAATGAATATAAACGTATCATTTCCAGGAAGGACATAAGTTTACAGTCTACCATTATATGCGTTGGTTAATCCCTGCAGGGTCTGCTACCAGGTCACCTGGCCACCCTAGGATATGGGGAATACTGAACCCCCCTGCCTGTTCCCTGGACGGGGATATTTTCTTGGCACACTTTGGGCCCCTTAGTACCAAATGAGCATCAATTAAACACCATGGCCTAACTGAGTATTGTTGCTGACCATGTCCATCCCTTTATGACTACAGTGTACTCTGATGGCTACTTCCAGCAGGATAATGCACCATGTCACAAAGCTCAAATCATCTCACCACTGTTTTTTTTGAAAATGACAATTAGTTCACTGTACTCCAATGGCCCCCACAGTCACCAGATCTCAATCCAATAGAGCAGCTTTGGTATGTGGTGGAATGGGAGATTTGCATTATGGATGTGCAGCCAATAAATCTGCAGCAACTGCGGGATGCTATCTGGTCAATATGGACCAAAATCTCTGAGGAATGTTTCCAACACCTTGTTGAAACTATGCCACAAAGAATTATGGCAGTTCTGAAGGCAAAAGGGGGTCCACCCAGGTGTGATGATATCCTGTGTGAAACACACACAAAGTAATGATATCACACACGAGATGCAAGCAAGGCTGACTCCATCTTGGAAGGAAATTGCATTTTGTCAGCCCAAATGGCTGCTAAGTTTTTTTTTTTTTAAACACTGTCAGTTCTTGAGCTAAACTCCTTGCACCCCATCCCTTCCTGGCCAGATCAACTTCAAAGGGGCCATCTGGATCATGGTATATGACCAGTAAGGAAGAGAGGCCTGTCTGTTTATTTTAACAGTATTTGAACAGCCATAAACCAAACTAATGTTTGGACAGACGAGCACCCTAAATCACCCAGGTAATCCTAAGCTTTCAGTAACCCTGATATCAACCTGAAAAGGTAGAAAAATTACATACAATTCATAACTCCAGCTAGGAACATGACATAGTGATATAATGTAAATATTCGGATGTAGAAATTCATACCGTGTAAAATGAGTGTAAACGTCGCACCTTTTGAACATAAGAAGGGGCAGGTATTCCCTCCCCAGGGTCCCCGAATGTCGAAGCACACTCATGTGTGGAGTCATTTAACCCTCAATGTGCTGAGATTTAATTTTTTTATTGTGAGATTTGCTGGGCGGCCCAATCATGAAATATGATTTTTAGGTTGAATATATATTTTATTGTGTTTTCAAAAGCAGCAGAATAACAAAACATATATGGGTGTAGCAACACCCTGAAAATGTAGTAGATACAGAGATAAATAGAGATAATCACAATGCAGAGATGTGGAATACCAGAAAGGGTGGTGCATGCAACCACCTTGTTACAACAGCGTTTTGTCATATCTCGGTTTCGGGATAATAATGGTGTCACCAACTTCCCTTAATAGTGCAAGACTGCTCATGCAGCATGCCCAATCCAAATTGAAATACCACATATTATGCTCAAAACGACTTAGAACTGTATATATCTACTGAGAGAGAAACAATCGAGGAGGAAGGAGAAATATAAGAAGAGAGGGAGAGAGAGGTCAGAAGAACTAGCACGGAAGGTGGAAAGAAGGACCTATGGGCCCCTAGGAGAAAAGAAGAAAAGAAAAATAGGGTATAGGTAGTAGCGTATCTATCAGTCGGGAGGGGGGGGGGCAACAGTCCACCATTCAATTAACAGAGTGAGACATGTCTACTAATCCTACAGCCCGTACCCTCCAGAGCCCTGAGGGGCATCTACCAGAGGAACCGGACCCATAGTCCACTCAACTAAGGAAGGTCTCCTGAAAGGTAGTCATATTCGAATAGTGTAACTATATGCTCCATCTTAGATGATGTTTTCCCCTGTTCTCAGTTTCAGTAACCTGCATCTCCTCCATTAGCATTGTGTCATTAATCGTGTTAACCCAGTGGTGAATCGGGGGGTAAGTTCCGTCTTCCAGTGCCTGGAAATTACTTGTCGGGCCGCCGACAGAAAAAATCTGAGCAGGTTTTGTTTTTGTGATTTAATAGTTCCCGGCAAAATAGATAAAAGCGCTATCTTCGGGGAGGGGGAAAGTTGTTTGGCCTCCAAAATGGGCGTATGCATGAACAATCCCACCAGATGTGATACAGGGTTCCCTTATCTCTATGACAGCGCCAGCATTCATCTGAAGAATCAGGAAAAATCCTATGCAAAGACACAGGATCTCTGTACCACCTAGATAATAATTTGAAATTCTTCTCCTGAGCATATGCTGATACAGAGGATTTATGAGTAAATAAAAATGATTTATCCCACTCCTCAGGGGGAATTTCAGTCCCTAGGTCCCCGCACCACTGGTGGGTATAGGCCGGAAGTCCTTTATGTGTATTAGATAAAAGGTCTTTGTATATCAGTGATAGAGTGTGGCGAGGTGGTGTAGATAGGGTGCATAGTTCCTCAAAATAGGTGAGTGGTCTATGTATGTCACCTGTGTTATATATCTTTAAGCAGTATCGGTTCAAGCCAATAGATATCAGCCAATCTGTCGAAGTCAAATGCGGTGTAGGGGGGGGGGTCTAAAAAGCCCAGTGTTAGGATGGACAGTATCTGGCTACCAGCCATTGCGATCTATTATAGGAGCCTAAAGAGACTCCTGTGCCTCCATTGGGTAGGGATGGATTATCAAACAGGGAAACTAGTGGGCTCGGGTCTGTAGTAAGCGATCTAGAAGTGCGGTATCTATACCATATGGTTAAAGCAGCCCTGGTTAGGGGGGGTAAGGAGGGGATTGATTTATAAATACTGCTGTGTCCCCACAAAAGAGCCCTAAGATCTGTTGAGGATAGGTCCTGTTCCACTATTGGGGCCGCTTTCGGGGAGGGGCGGGGAAACCACTCCAATATTCTGGACATTATAGCAGAAGCATGGTATGTTTCAAAATCGGGAAGCCCTGCTCCTCCATTTAATTTCGAGAAACATAAAAATTTGTGTTTAAGTCTGGGGGGTTTGCTTTGCCATAAATATTTTATTGCCATTGAACGAAGGGCCTTAAAAAATGAGCTGGGCAGCTGGATCGGTATCGTTTGGAACAAGTACAAGAACTTGGGTAAAATGTCCATTTTCAAAACACTCATACGACCAAACCAAGAGGTCTGTATGTTGTGCCAAGATTCCAACTGGCGTTTGATTTTAGTTAAGAGAGGAGCATAGTTCAGGGGATAAAGGTCTGCGAAGGAACTTGGTATTTCGGTACCTAAATACTTCAGCGAGCGAGATTGCCATCTAAAGGGGAAATTGGCCTGTATACGTGTCAGTGTGGGAAGGGGTAGGTTAATATTGAGGGCTTCTGTTTTAGTTAAGTTTAATTTGAAATTGCTATATAAACCAAAGCGTTGAAGCTCTTGTAAAAAAGAGGGAATACTAATATGAGGCTGGGTGACATAGAGAAGTAAGTCGTCAGCATATAGTGACAGTTTGAAGTGGGTGAAGGTCGTTTGAATCCCCTTAATGGAGTGATCATTTCATATCGCTTGGGCTAGGTGCTCGATAACTAACGCAAATAAGAGGGGCAACAAAGGGCAGCCCTGCCTGGTCCTGTTTCTGATTTGGAAAGAGGTTGATCTATTACCATTGGCGACTACTTGGGCAGACGGGGCGCCATACAAAGACATAATTTTGTGTAACATATTAGGGCCTAAGCCAATCTGTTGAAGCGAGAGGCGCAGGAAGGACCACTCAACCCTATCAAAGGCCTTCTCAGCATCGCATGCGAGAAGGCAAGTGGGAATACCGTGAGTCTTAACATACGAGATGAGGTGTAAGGTCTTTGTCGTATTGTCGTGGGCTTCACGGCCTGGCACGAACCCTACCTGGCCTACATGTATTATATCTGGTAGTAGAGGGGCCAGAGGGTCCGCCAGGATCTTTGAGAACAACTTCAGGTCCACATTTAGTAATGATATGGGCCTATAGTTGCCACACTGAGAGGCATCTTTACCCGGCTTAGGGATCACAGTAATCTGAGCTTGAAGCATGGAGGCAGGTAGGGGGTGGGTATCGTCTATTGTATTAAATGCTTGTGCCAAAATCGGGGCAAGTTGGGCTGAAAACGTTTTGTAAAAACGTGGGGTATAACCGTCCAGACCGGGGCTTTTGCCTACCTTCAGGTTTTTTATTACATGTAAAAAATCTGAGGAGGTGATTGGGGAGTCTAAGATGTGGGCATCCGGTTCTGAGATCGATGGGAGAGCCGTTTCGTGAATGTAAGTGTGTAAGTCCCCCAAGTTACTCGACCTAGTGGCGTGGACCTTAGGGGAGTCTAGGTTATACAAAGCAGCGTAATATTTACGAAATTCCTCCAGTATCTCAGAGTTTTTATATTTTTTGGATTGGCAGGTGGATAGTATATGAGATATCCTATGGTTACCAGATCTAGGGTGTAATGTGCGAGCTAGGTGTTTACCGCACCTATTGGCTTGAACATAGTGTATGTGTTTCATTTTGTCTCTGGCTATCAGGGAACGTTCTGAAAAAATCTGCAGAAGATCTCTACGGGCGTTAGAGAGCTGAACTAATACTTGAGCGTCCATTGTCCGTTTGTGAGACGCTTCAAGTGAAGAGATGAGAGACAGTAGTCTAGAGATCTCTTGGGGGCGCTCCCTCTTCAGAGTCGCCCCAAAACGGATCAAGGCGCCTCTGATGACACACTTCAGTGCCTCCCATTTGATGATGGAGGGCGTGTCATCTTTAGCGTGATCTGTGAGGAAGTCCCTGACAGTCTGAGATACCGCTTGAACGCACGGTTCATGTGAAAGGAGATTATCATTAAGGCGCCACGTCCGACATCCCTGGGAGCTGGGGAGGCGTCCCGGCGAGAGGTGGACAGGTGCGTGGTCTGACCAGAGTCTCAATCCAATGGATGATCCCAGGTCTAGATCCAGCAGGGGCTGGGAGACCAAAAGGTAGTCAATCCTGCTATATGATTGGTGTACTGGGGAGAAGTATGTGTAATCCCTATCTGAGGGGTGCTGTATGCGCCACACATCTATCAATGATAAAGATGAGAGGAGAGTTCTGACCTTTTCCAGGGTGGCGGGGGACACAGAGGACCTGCCTGTGGATGAGTCCAAACACGGTATCAATGGCAAATTCAGATCGCCGCCCAAGATGAGGTTAGGTGAACCGAATGCTGCGATCTGCGCTGACACAGAGGAGAGAAATCGGAGCTGGTCCTGGTTAGGAGAATAGACATTGATAATAGTTAAAATCATGTGCATATATCTAATTTTCAAGAATATATAGCGACCTAGCGGGTCGATTAAGGTGTCTAATACTTCAGGCTGAAATGAGGCATGAAATGCAATAGAGACCCCTTCTGATCTAGCTGTTGGGTTGGTACTATGGAACCACGTGGGGTAATATTTGTTTTTGAGAAGAGGAACCGTATCTCGTCTGAAATGCGTTTCCTGAAGCAGTAAAATTTTGGCATGAGACCTATGGAAGTGGTAAATGATTTGCCTTCGTTTTTCTGGGGTGTTAAAGCCTCTACAATTATATGAGGCTACATGTAAGCTCATGGGGGAAGCCATCCTGCGAACATAGATTTATGGTTTTCAGATGGAGGTCGCAATACCCCCCGCCCGACTGGGAGATTAGAGAAGATTAGGAAAGAGGAAAAGAAGAGAAAGAGAAGAATACATATGAACAATCATCTTTCTTGTTAGCAATAAATAACTTTTAGCTTTAAGCAGAAACAGAGCTATGTCAAACTCTGAGAACCCTAAGGTGGGGTACATGACTGGCGAACAAGGACGGCTCACCCGCCCCGACTGAACAGACTATAATTCAAATTCACATGAATTAGAAAATGGAGGGCCTAATTCAACTGTGAGATTAAATGAAGCTGGGATTTCCCTGTCCTGCCCCTATGTGGGGATAAATTCCCGGGCACGACAGTGAAATACCCTCCTGAACCTAACACACCAAGGCAAGAACATTTGTAAGAACATTATATTACTAGTGCAAAACACAGGCACGAGAACCTTTTATGACCAACCGGCTGAGAACCTCTGGTAAGGAGTGTTCCTGTAGGAGGTAAAAATGGTTAAGATCAAATTAGGTGACAACTAGAAATACATTGTACCATAACAATTAAACCCTAGAAGAGGCCAAAAGGCAAAAGATCCAACTGTCCTCAACGGGTAACCGGACAGTTAAAAAAACCGTGTAGCGAAATCGCTATAAGGGGAAATCACAATCAGCAAGTGAGTCAGATCACCCCGCTGGAGATTTAGGCACAGAGGAAGAGGTTCGTCGTTTCTTCTTTGCTTTTTGTTGCCATCCTGTCACGTACCTGGAGGATGAGTCTGACTTCTGCAGGGGTAACCTTTCTTGTGGCCCTGGTTCGAGAACCCCTAATAGAGCAAACAGGGAGTTCAGGAGCACAGAGGGGCACGAGGGTTGGACAGGAACACTTGGTGGTGCGTGTAGGTCCACTGGGACTCGTGCAAGACAGAAGAGTGGTCCTACAGTCTGGGTCGGCAACAGGCAGGCTAGGAAGGACAAAAGGAACAGGCAGGCGGATGGTCGGGTACAAGCAGAGTTCGTTAACAGGCTGACAGCAGAAGTGCAGAAGGATCAGGCAATCGGATGCTCGTAGGCAAGCCAAGGGTCTGTTCAGGCGGAGTTCAGACAAGGTCGGGCAAGCCGGGTCACAGGAACAGATAACAGGCACAAGTTGCTCAGGAAGGACGGGTACACGCTGTAGAACGAACAGCACTTGCTACAGGAAGCAGGGTTAGAGGAGACAACAATCAAGTGCTATTAACCCTCAGCACAGTCTTCTAACACATTCTGTGTTGATGGGAAGTGCCGGGGTGGCTGCCTTCAAAGGCCAATCTGGAATGGCTATTTGGGGGAGTTCAAACATCCCTAGAAAATTGGGGAGGTCCCCCAAAGTGCGCAGGATTGCCGACTTGCCGTCATGTGATGCCGAGAGGTAGAACGGGAATCCCCACCGGTACTTGATACGTTTAGCTTGGAGGGCATCCGTTAAGGGTTTAAGAGCTTTTCGCATTGCAAGAGTCATTTTAGAGAGGTCTGCCAGCAGCATGATAGGTGTCTCATTGAATAGAATGACGTCCTGTGTACGGGCTGCCTGCATGATATAGGCCTTGACTCTAAAGTAGTGAACCCTACAGATGACATCTCGAGGATATGCAGAGTTTGGGTTGCGGGAGCCTAGGGCCCTGTGGATTCGATCAATTTCTAACTCAGAGTCCAGAGGCTTCTGCAGCAGTTGATTGAAAAGAGAAGTTGCGGCACTCTCTAAGTCTTTCGACTCAATGGATTCCGGCAAACCCCTTATGCGAATGTTGTTCCGTCTACTATGGTTTTCTTGGTCGTCAAGACCATAAAAAAGTTGTTGTATTTGATCAGTGTGTTCTTGGAGTATGGCGTCATGGTCATTCAGTTTAGTAACAGCTTCTTCCACCACCATCTCAACGTCCTCCATGCGGTGACCAATGTCCTTGTGCAGGTCTGAGAGGCTTTGCTGTGTGGATTGGAGCGGGTAAAGAAACGTCCTATTTCTCCTTCCTTATAACTCCCTCCAGTGCTGCAGCACCACTCCGCTTCCCCATGTAGAAGTTTGAAGTGCAGTGTGGTATAAGTCCAGTGTATC
The DNA here is from genome assembly GCA_018402905.1 of Glandirana rugosa. Taxonomy (NCBI): domain Eukaryota; kingdom Metazoa; phylum Chordata; class Amphibia; order Anura; family Ranidae; genus Glandirana; species Glandirana rugosa. The sequence goes on along the minus strand of BLSH010387554.1, from coordinate 1,169,709 downwards.
ATAGTTCGGTCGGTGCTGGGGCCTGGGATCCACCGGCCTACTCCATCACGTGCAAGGCCTCCCCTTGGGTACAAATCTTAGGGACCCAGCGACCCAATTCCCTGTCCATGAGGGTTGGGGTTGTGAATGTGCCCCAGCAGGATGACACAGGTCTCTTGTGTGCAAGGGGGAGAGCCGTGGAAACCGCGCTGTACACCGAGGCCTAGCCATGCTTGAAGCCGCGGTCTAAATTTTAGGCGTCCCGGAGGTCCGTTCCGCACAGTGGGAATTTTGGTCCCAGAATGTAGGGGGGATCTAAGGGGTACCCTCAGGGTGAAGGATGTCTCTCACCGGGCCTTGTAGCAGGAGGATTCCTTCGGATTAGCTCGATGGAAGCAGGAGCCCTGTGAAAACACGTCCCCCCGCTGCTCGCTCCAGGCCACACCCCCCATGAAATATGATTTTTCATACCGAACTGGTGCATTGGGGAAGATGGTATTTCAAGGCCCGCCCTGGACATTCAGTCTAAGAATCCGCCTCACTAATGTGAGTGGTCAGGGGTATACGGCCCCATCCCTTGTTAACCAGAGAAAAAGGGACTGCTAAGAACCTTTGCCAGTTCTCAATTTCCATCAATGAACCAACATCAGAGAACCAGGGAATCATCTTCGAAACACTGATTGGTCACGGACAAAAGCAAATATCTCTATTCTGTTTCTTTGCTGTATATTTTGTCTCATTATTTTGTAACCTTCTTTATTTTTCTGTAAATATTTTACTGCACCTAAAACTTGACCTTTTCATTATTAAACCTTATTCTGAAAAGTGTTAACCTTGTCCCTAAAGCTCTTAATGCAACTATTACGAATCTGTTCCTTTGCTACTGTTTTCAAAATAACGCATCTGAATATAACTGTCTGTGGTGACAGCGTGTGTTACAGGTGATTATTCTAAAATCATTGGTATTGCTAAATTGTTGGAGACCTAACACTCCGGTTAAAAAAAAAGTTAGTGGTGGCAGAGAAAGGGTTAATTGTTTGAATTAGGCTGGTAACAATCGCTCTCAGGCGGTTGGCATTTAGACAGTGACCCTGCAAACTGGGAAATCTTTGTGCTGAGAGCAGCTGTGAGTGGCATTGTTACGTTTGGTTACACGGTGTTAGATCAAGGGGGACCTTGGCCACCCATCGGTGAGGAGGGCAGCAATCTGATACCCGCGTTCGTCACACCTGGTACTAGCAAGGTGTACCTAATAAAGTGGCTGTGAGTGTATATATTAATAGTATTTATTGTGTAGGGTAAGCACAGCTCTTGTTTACAACAAATAGCAAATCTTACTGATTGTCAATGGGTTCTGCAGTCTTTAAATTAATCTTACGACTTCATCTCTGTTGGAGTGACACTGCTTTCATAGTGTGATTATATGCTATGACTTCTGATGCCAAACAGCTAAGCTTTTGAAATATAATTTGTATTTTTTTGCACGGTGTACTTAAAAGCTGAGAAATGCTCCCTTGCAGTGGTGCTATTCCTGCATTGCAAGGGTTACATGCTTATTAAGGTCTAGAAGTCCACAAAAAGGTGCTCTCTTTGCTCCCTCAATGCTGTAAGATCGATCTCTGAAGCCTCTTCTCCCATACGCTCTTTGCAGGTCCACTAACGTCATCAAGTCCAATGCAGAGCCCATAGTCCCCCCGCAATGGATGTGAAGACAGCAAGGGACAGTCTACTGCCATAACGTATAGTTCTCATAGGCTCCATTCACACTAATACAACTTGTTATACAGCTTTGGACACAATTTGCATGACAAGTCGCACCCCATGTTTTTCAATGACAACAGTTCAAATATGAGTGACTTAAAGTATTTAAAAAGGTTCCTGCACTACTTTGGTCTGACTTTAATGTGACTTGAGTTCCATAGACTGCAATGTAAACCCTCAAAAGTCGAACCTAAATGTTATAGGTGCGACAATTGTGCAACAGTTGTCCATTATCACTGGTCAAAGCCAAAGTTGCCTCCAAGTCGCACCCATCCAATGTTGACGTAAAAGTGTGAATGGAGCCTTATAGCAGTTGTGAAAAGCAGAGAATGCAATGCAAAAGAAACATTGATAAGTATATTCTCACTTCACATTTACAACATACAGTATCTGCATTTTCCATCAAAATGTATTTGAACACATACTGTATGGCAAACACAAGTCCCGCAGGCCGAATCCAGCCCACCAGGCTTTTTCATGTGGACCTCGCACGCAGTTTTGCAGCCTGAACGTAGCGAAACTCCATTCCCCCATGTCCAGCTCTCGCAAACCTGCTCCCCGCTGTCACTTTTAACACAGAAGCCTTCTGTGTTTACAGAAGACAGCTTTGCTCTCAGTGGCTCCCAGAACTAACAGATCCCTGCACACACTCATGGCAGGCATAGATCTCCAGAATCTGAGAGAGAGAAACAAATCTCCCTGCAAGGCAAGGTAAAGCTGCCTACACAGGGAGGTACTAGAGCGGGGCCAGGTAGGAGAGAGATGCAAGGAAGCTTTGGGGGGCCGGGGTAGCACACTGTGCACACCTGTGCACCCCTAAACCCTGCACTCCATACACAGCACACCCCTGAACTCCGCACTCTGTGCATAGGACACCCCTGGAACTGCACTCTGAATATAACACACTTCTGAACTCTGCACTCTGTATGTAGTGTAATCCTAAACTCTGTACGCAGATACAACTGGCCCTTTGAGGGCAACCATACCGCTGATGCGGCCCACAGTGGAAATTGAATTTGACATCCCTGTATTAGAAGAATGAAAAATCCACTTACCTAGGTCCAGTGCAAATTCTGCAGTGCATGATTCTGAGCAACCAACAAGAACGGACTCCTCTAAGGTCAACGTGTCTGTTCCATGCTGGCTGAGGGTTTTCATTAACTCTATAAAGCCAAAAGTGCGTATTATAAAATTATTATAAAACCTGGTCCATACAGCACTTGATAATGTATTGTCCATTAGTGTAACTAAAGGCACTATTTTAGTGTTGAATAGAGTGGAGAGAGTTTAAAACCCCTGTCAGTTTTTATTGCTGTCGGTGCCCCCATTAGGGAGATTTGTCCTGTTTACTGTTATCATTGAAAATAAAATCAGTAAAAATAAAAGTAAAATCCCAAATTTTGGGTAGACACCAAAACACTAATTGAGGGGAAATCTTCCAATGGGATACTAATTCTGGTGATCCAGGTGACACCCCAGGATTCTCTCACTTCCTGTCTTGGCTATGGGACAGAAAATAAAGGGAAATCTCCCCAAAGGGACACACATGACAAAGAAACTGACAGGGGTTATAACTAGAGTTGAGCGAACCCGGACTGTAAAGTTCGGGTCCGTACCGAACTTTGGGGTGTCCGGGACCCGGACCCGGACCCGGACTTTTCAAAAAAAGTCCGGGTTCGGGGCCGGTGTTCTGGTAATTTTAATGAAAAATCTTAAAAATGCTGTAAAAAAGCCCAGGAAGGTCCTAGAGGTCTGCAAAAGTAAGGAAAATGTGGGTAAGGGTGGGACAAGTGCCCTACAAAGAAATGGGGACAGGGAAATAACTTTAAATATTTTTTTAAAAATAAAAACATAAAAATGCAAAAATGGAGATCATCTTCAAAATGGGTCTGAAAAGTATTAATTAACATTAGAGGCCATAGAACTGTTCTAAAATCATCTTCAAACTGTGTCCAAAAAGTATAAATAAGCCCGGAGTACCCATATCACTGTTCTGCAAAATGTGTGT
>BLSH010387554.1:1139661-1155446 GCA_018402905.1 Glandirana rugosa | reverse complement strand
CGCCCCCCCCCCCCCCCGCCCCAACCACCACACATCCCTTCCCATTATATCATTATATCCAGTCCATTCCCCTACTCTCTCCCTATAACATAAAAATCAGTGGCTCTTGAGACTCACCCAATGTACACTTCCCTCAAGTTACTCCAATCAATGAGGTTTACTCTGTTGCAGGCATGAAAGTGGGGAAAACACTGCTAGAAACAACCTAACATGGTTACATAGTTAGTCTGGTTGAAAAAGAACACAGTTCAACCAATAAAACAGTCCATCCAGTTCAAGGCCCGTACACACGGTACGATTATCGACCAACAACGGTCGACCAACAGTCTGTTGGCCGATTATCCGACCATTAGTACGCACGATTCGACAGCCAATTTCCAATTATCGCCCAACAGAAGTTGGCCGGCAAGACTAGAAAACTTTTGTTGGCCAACAAGGCGTTGGCTGATTGTTGGCTTGTGTGTACAGAACAAAAAGTTGGAAGTGCTAACACGCATGCTCGGAATCCAGGAAGTGTTCGGTCGTGTAAACCTGGGTTCGTAATTCACAAATCACATTCACCTGAACGTTCTCATTATACGCTCGTAACACGTAACTACGTTTCGCTTTGTTGGCCAATTACTTGACTACAATCAGTACGCTCAACAAAACCACGGACAGCCAATTTGGACAAAAGTTGGATGTTTGGTTGACCAACAATCGACACATGTGTACGAGGCTTAACACCACCATGGAGACTTTTTATCCTTGTTGGGCATTCACGTTACGCCAGACTCTCCTGGTCTGATGTTTGTTCATTATACTTTTAGACGTCATCTATATTTTAGCAATGTGATGTATTCTCACCAGCTTCAAAATAAAGAGAAGATTCTAATCCTTTTCTACCTTCTCTATCCAATACCAATGTGGGGAGAGAGCACTAGAAGCTAGAAGTCAGATAGCAGCCTAATACAAGCACACTAATGCCTCGTACACACCGTGCGATTGTCGTACGACCGCGCATCCAACTTTTCCCAAAATCGGCTGTCCGCGATTTTGTCTAGCGTACTGACGAGAGTAAAGTTATCATTCGACAAATGCAAACATAGTGACATGCTACGAGCGCATAAAGAGGAAGTTCAGTTGAATGTGAATTACGAACACAGGGTTACACGACTGAACACTTCCGGGTCGTTCCTGGGTTCCGAATATGCGTGTTTGTACTTACATCTTTTGTTTGTCAAACTTCTGTACAGATGAGCCGAAAATCGGACGACGCCTTGTTGGCAGACAAAAGTTTTCTAGTCTGCTCATACAACTTTTGTTGGACGATAATTGAAAATCGGCTGTCGAATGGAGCATACTATTATCGGCCGACAGGCTGTCACAAGACAATTTTCGGCCGATAATTGTACCGTGAGTACAAGCCTTTAGAGCTAAATCTGACTGGTTGCCAGGACTTACTGCACAACCCAGATCACTCAGGTGTGTTCTGGAAGTAAATGTGGAAGTGGAAGTGAAAGTAAAGAATTTCAGCTTCCTTGGAGCTCCTCAATGCAGCCATTTCTTCTGCACAGCCTATTTGCACATAAAGGCACACTTACCTTGTGAAGTGCCCCCCTCCAGTGATGGGACATCCATGTTCCTTCTTGTCACTGGTGCTTCCATCTTCTTAGTCTTAGGCCCTCTTGAATGGTGGGGCCATGATGACATAACTCCCAGCGCACAGCAGGTTGGACTACGTCATCAGCAGCATAGATTGCAGTTTTTGCCCTTTTTACACCCCCCCTGCTGAAGCGCTCAAGGCCAGTTCTTCCGCACAGCCTATTTGTATGTTATGAGACACTTACCTTGCAAAGTGCCCCGTCCAGCGATGGGACAATTCCCCTCCTTAACAGTGTTTCCATCTTCTCTTGGTCTTCTTCTAGGTCTTCTTAAATGGTGGAATAGGACATGTGCACAATAGTTACTTCATCCCAGCAATTACTAACAGCATAGGCAGCTGTCAGTGTAAAAATCTGCAAAAATCTACTGTCAGGCTGGGTTCACACTTGTCCGACAAACGGACCGACATTGTGAGCACAAGTCGCATTACGTCACAAAATCAATGTTTCCCTATGAGAGCCGTCTTAACTGGTCCAACAGAAGTCGGTCCGACTTTGAAAAAGGTTCCTGTACTACTTTGGTCCGGGGTAGATTTACTTTAAGGCTGGGTTCACACTATCCGACACAAAAACGGTCAGACTTTTGATCCTACTTTGCCCTGCAACATCGGTCCTACTTCTGTCCTACTTTGGTCCTTCTTCCATCCGACTTGAATGAACAAGATAAGATTTTGCTTGACTTTGAGATAATGACTTGTCCTTTGACCAATCACAACAATCCCAGTGTGAGATAAATTCCTTTTACTGCTGCTGCAATCACCAAGTCGGATGTCACATGTTGGATGGTTAGAACAAAGATCCGACTTTGATCCTACTTCAATGATATTCAATGGGCTGAAGTAGGACCAAAGTCGGCCCAAAGTAGAACAGGAACCTTTTTCAAAGTCGGAACGACTTGTGTCGGACCAGTTAAGACGGCTCTCATAGAGAAACATTGATTTTGTGACGTAATGCGACTTGTGCTCACCATGTTGGTCCGTTTGTCGGACAAGGGTGAACCCAGCCTAAATCATTAAATCATTAAATTGAAGAGTGCAAAATCTGGTGCAGCTGTGCATGGTAGCCAATTGGCTTCTAACCTTAGCCTTTTCAATTAAGCTTTGATAACAAAAAAGGAAGCTGGTTTTTATTCAGAGCTGCACCAGATTTTGCACTCTCCAGTTTTAGTAAATCAACCCCATAGTATCTGCCATATGTATCTCCCTACTAGAAGCTTTTTACATTACAAGCTTAGTTCTGACTTGAATAAAAGGTTATATACAGACACTAAACACCCACATTTGTCTTCTATTAGGTAAAAAAAAATAAACTTTAAACGTCTGAATGGGCACACATGGGCTGATCTGTTTACAGAGAAAGGGGAAATAAGGTTGTCATTTGCATACTGTAACTTTGTGCCACTCCTACATACACTGTAATTATGTTTTAAAATATCAAAAAAAAAAGCAGTGAATTCATTCTGAAAATAGCTCAGTTTCACCAGATTTCCAAGCCACGTTATTTTACTGCTGGAAATTTCATCATACAATGCTGCCCAGAGCTAAATACACTGTGACATTCCTAAGCACAGAGTATTAAATGGCAATTGGGTGTTCCCTCAAGAGTTCTTCTCATATTTACAGAAGGCAAATCAAATAAATGTTTTAAGGAGTTAAAACCAATGGTAATAGAAATAAAATTAGTACTTCTACGACTAACTATATTTATTTTTTTTTATCAGCAGATATTAAGCTAACATTTCTTCAGTAATAATGAAAAGCTGAATGAGCAAGATCAAAGCAAAATATAATATATTAAACATGTGGTTATCTTCCATATTATATAAGGGCTGTGTGCATTACATCCAGTGCATTTATATGACCTTTATGGAAATTGGTGAAGCTGATAACGACCTGTCATTTTTTTTTTTTTTATCTATCATCTACTACTTGATCACTTACTGACCTGGGACAAGCAAGTACATACTCATTCCTGGGACAAGGAAAAGAATAACAGGAAAGGGGCCTGCACCTTTAAGTTCCCATACACATTGGATGTTTAGCACCGATGCATGGGGCTCCAGGATTTTGGGCACATGTGCATCGTCCAGTCCTGCCATCAGCAGCCTGTCAAAGTCTATGAGAGGCTGACCAATGCTGTGGCTGGATGAGGCTGGGCGGTGCACTCAGCAGTACTTTCATTTATGGCAGTATGCGCCCACAGACAAATGCCCAGAATGCAAGAAGTCTGATGTAATACAAGGCTTCCTCTGAATGGCTGAGGTGGGGATCCTGACGTCATCTGCCCTCCTCTCCATCTCAGCCTATAAAGGGAAGTCTTGTATTCATTCATTAAAATACAAGACTTCCTATGAAAGGCTGAGCAGCATTCAGCCCCACTCGATTTTGTTCCAGTAACGAAAGGGGAAGTCCTCGTTCCACTGCCGAAAAGCAGCACAATATAAAGTAGGTAGCTAATGCTACATACAGTCTATACTCTCACAGTGGGCACATCTGTTGGTAAAGAATTGTTTGTTTTAGCCAACTAAAGTCATCTAAAGTCATAGTAAACCTGGATTTGGGCTTTAAAACAACTGCAGCGCCCACTATATTTGTGCATTGGCCATAGGAACCTGTATAAAAATACAGTATTTCACAAAAGTGAGTACACCCCTCACATTTTTGTAAATATTTTATTCTATCTTTTCATGTGACAACACTGAAGAAATGACACTTTGCTACAATGTAAAGTAGTGAGTGTACAGCTTGTATAACAGTGTAAATTTGCTGTCCCCTCAAAATAATTCAATAATACAATATTTACAAAAATGTGAGGGGTGTACTCACTTTTGTGAGATACTGAATCTATTACAAAAAAAATAAGTGAATGTAATTTTTTTGTGCCATTCTACAAAGTTCAAAACCTAGATTTCGGATCCCAAAAAACAAATACAGAATTTAAAAACTTTAATTTTCTATATGTATAATTAGAAAGAGGAAATCATAATATACATGAAATACTTTTCAAGACTAGGAAATCAGGCTCTGAAAATGCTATCAGTCTGACTTACCGTGTCTGTTTGACATAGGATGAGCACCATCTGACGCGAAGGCATCTGGCAGGACATCTAACAGCATTAAACATCTTCTGCTTCTAATTTCTACAACTTAAAAAGCACCAAAAATCAGAACGTAAATGGTGATGCATATAAAAAGGAAAGCGCACAATTAAAGAATATTAATTGCTTACGTGTGTCATTTCTGCTGATATATTCAATCTTCTCATTCTACCTTATCCTCTGACACATAAAATCCTTTCAAGTGTTCTATTCCAAACATTTTATTTATAATTTTGCATAGAGTGGGGAAGCTATATACCCTCTAACATGCTTTTATTGCTGTCTGTGTCCCCAATGTATGTGTCTATTTTTCCCTGATGACCAACATGGACAGAAAGTGATGGGAAGTCCAAAAATGTTACAGCTGTCATTGGAATAGGAGGGGAGGGGACATTTTGCAATGAGCATACCTGTTCTGGTAACAATTTCCTATTTTTGGATATTCCTCCCTCTGGAGAGATTTTTTCTCACTTCCTGTTGTGTCTCTGGGCCAAAATGTGAAGAGAAATCTTCCCATCAGGGCACAGACAACACAAAAACAAAAGGTTTTAACCTTACTATATTGTAGCCAAACCACCCAAAAATGTTTTTGGCTAGATATATCTTTTAATCAAGTTACGTACGTTTCAAGCATAGGCGTGCACAGGGGGTGTGTCAGTTGTGTCTGGGCACACCCAAATCACTATGTGTGGTGCCAATTCCCCCTACTGTCTGGGCTTCCCCCTGTGTTTCCCCCAGGACCTCGGTGCTGCTGGCTTCCCTCCTCTCCTCTCCCTCCAGCTGCTGCAGGGAATGTTTCAGGATGGAAAGTGGGGGAAGGGGCTAGTACATATGTAATTTACCAGTGCCTTCCTTTTCTAAATGAACACAGTGAATACACTCACCCACTGTGTTTATTTATAACTGAAGCATAGTAAACTGTGTTTACTATGCTTCAGTTTGTGAATGAACAGGAAGTGCTCAGCGCAGAGCACTTCCCATTCATTCAATGTCCTATGCAGCTGCAGAGAAAGGCATGTATGTTTGACCTTTGGGGTGCACACCCTAATGCAATAGGCTGCGAACACCTATGGTTTCAAGTAATCATTTTCAGGCTTAGAAAACAATTCTTCCAGAACTATTTACATTTATAACAGGTTGTAACTGAGTTAAAAGCTACAACTATGCACAGATGTATTAAAGATAAAAAAAAAGTGCACTGTCTATAAAATCTCAGCATGAAATTTTTACATTTTTGGTTTAAATTTTAGACAGTGAAAAAGGAAGAACACCCAAACTGACAAAAGGTTTACTGGGGAATTAATTTTGTTGGGGTGCAGCACTGAAAGTGTTGGTGCTTATGCCCGATTCATCTGCAGAATCTATAAAACACTTACAAATTCTGTGCACACTTTTTAGAATTCCTCTTCCCAAAAGTAGCTGTCTAAATATCCAAATTGGGTAGTAACAAATTAATCACAAAAATACAGTGTTTAGTAAAAAATAAATGAAGTAACTTAAAACCCTCACCACAAATCATATAACAATTCACAAAAATTAAACTTTGTGAAAAAAATAAATCAAATACATATCTTATAAATAATACAATTCATATAATTCAGTGCACCACAGTCAATAGACAACTGTATTCTACATATGATACACAAAGTGTAAAAATGTGCTTATTTCCACTCTTAGTGGTATAAATTTGTTTCACAACATCAAAAATCATGTGAATCATGTAAGTCCATAAACCACATTAGTGCCCATTTAACACTGTTAAAGCAGTAGTAAACCCCGCTTTTTTTTTTTTTTAGGGGCCACCAAATGGGTTTTGCCATGCACCACAAATTAGCCCATTATGCAGACTGTCTGAAGCCTGATCACTTCCATCTTTGCCAGGCCTTTCCTCCGGGTTCTGTTTTTTTAGCTGCTTGGCAGGCTGGGCTGCGATGGTGTCACTCCCATGCATGCACCTAGGAGTCACATCACTGCAGCATGGATCGGGACTGTAAAATGGAATATTATATACTCCCCTTTCCGTAATTTTCCATTTCTGGTGCATCTTCATGGCAGCATACAATGGGTTGCGGCTCCGCCCCCGCAACCTGATAGGACTGGTTAACTATAAATCAAAGACAGACCCGGCTCGCAGCATTCTCTGTAAAGCCCCGTACACACGGGGCGACGATCGCATACAACAGGTCGTACCCACGACCGTTGTATGCGAAATCAATCGTTCGTATGCGCAATTTGAACAGTCGAACATACAACGGTCGTACAAGGGAGTTGTATGAGCAGACTAGAAAACTTGGTCGTACCAACAAGCTCACATACGACCGTTGTATCGTGTGTACAGAGCAGTTGGTACAACAAAGTTGTATTGTGCAAAACACGCATGCTCCAAAGTCAGGAATGGCTGGATGCTAATTACATGCACCTGAACATTCTTCTGCGGTCGTACGATCGCGTAGTGCAGTCAGTATGCAAGTTGCATTATGCAACATACGATTTGCGACGATCGTAAGTACGATCATCGTCCCGTGTGTACGAGGCTTAACTCTCACCATTTGGTGAGAATCTGTATGCTGCCATGAAGATGCACCAGGAAAGGAAAATTACGGAAAGGTGAGTATACAATTTTTCCTGGCACATAATGGTAGCACACAATGGGAACTAACGCGCCATACCGGAGGGTGCAAGAAAAAATTTGTAATGGTCAGTAGAGTAAAGCCCCGTACACACGGGACGACGATCGTACGTACGATCGTCGCAAATCGTATGTTGGATAATGTAACTTGCATACTGACTGCACTACACGATCGTACGACCACAGAAAGAACGTTCAGGTGCATGTAATTAGCATCCAGCCATTCCTGACTTTGGAGCATGCGTGTTTTGCACAATACAACTTGTTGTACCAACTGCTCTGTACACACGATACAACGGTCGTATGACTGCTTGATGGTACGACCAAGTTTTCTAGTCTGCTCATACAACTCCCCTTGTACGACCGTCGTATGTTCGACTGTTCAAATCGCGCATACGAACGATCGATTTCGCATACAACGGCCTGTTGTATGCGATTGTCGTCCCGTGTGTACGAGGCTTAAGTATGCACAACAAATTTTCCAGATTTTACTGCCATGAGCTGAGCTGGGTTCACCTAATAAAAGCATAATGAAGGTATCCTGGGAGGACCATATTGCTGACTTCCAAATAGCCTCAGGAAACACTTGGCACTGCTCAGTCCATATAGCTGGCACTACACTGGTTGAATGTGCTCTTAAGTCTTCCGGAGCAGGAAGGTCTTGTGAACAGTAGGCTCTTAATTGTCTATGAGGTGACTGTACGTGTTGATGCTAACTGACCCTGCCTTAATTCATGCCAGAACCAAGCACAGATTTCAGTTCTCCTGAATGAAAAGGTAGCTGTCAAGCAGGCCATCAGAGTTAGATCAACATCCAGGGGAAGTGGTTCTCCCGCTTCACCAAAAAAAGATGGTAAATTGACTTCCTGGTTAAAGTGGAACAAGAAAGACACCTTAAGGATAAAAACAGTCTGAGGGTTTTAGGACTATTTTGTCCAGATAGGACGTTAGTGAGGCTCCTTAACCACTTCCCGACCGCCGGACGTCTAAAGACGTCCTTGTCTTTGAGTGGTGATCTCTGAATGATGCCGGCACCTACCAGCATCATTCAGGTATAATTTTTTTCCGCCAGCGATTCCCTGCACCATAAGAATGATCATAGCGGCAGTTCAGCCGCTTGATCGTTCTTATCGGCAGCGGGAGGGGACCCCCCCCCTCCCGCAGCCCTCCGGTGCTTCTCCTGGGCCGCTCGTGCCACCGGCGGCCCTGAGAACAGATCCATCGCCGGCGGTTGCTGTGCGTAGTGATGACTGATGACCAGATGGTCACCAGTCATCTCAATGCGCCTCAGAGGCCCGGGCGCGACGTATGACGTCACGTCCGGGTCACGTGATGTAAACAATGACCGTTTACTCGGCGGAAAAGACCGAGATCGCTCGTTTTTTTTTTCAGATCTTGGTCTTTCCAGCCTAGAGGGGAGGTGTGAGGTCTTATTGACCCCATATCTCCCCATAAAGAGGACCTGTCACGCAAGATTCCTATTACAGGGGATGTTTACATTCCTTGTAATAGGAATAAAAGTGATCAAAAAAAAAAAAAAATTTTAAAGAGAAAGTGTAAAAAATAAAAAAATAAAGGTAAAATAAATAATTAAAAAAAAAAAAAATTTAAAGCGCCCCGTCCCCGCGAGCTCGCGCACAGAAGCAAACGCACGCGTTAGTCGCGCCCGCATATGTAAACGTTGTTCAAATCCCACATGTGAGGTATCGCCGTGTGCGTTAGAGTGAGAGCAATAATTATAGCCCAAGACCTCCAATGTAACTCTAAACATGTAACCAGTAAAAAATTTTAACGCATCGCCTATGGAGATTTTTAAGTACCAAAGTTTGGCGCCATTTTCTGAGTGGGCGCAATTTTAAAGCGTGACATGTTGGGTATCTATTTACTCGGCGTAACATTATCTTTCACAATATACAAAAAAATTGGGCTAATTTTACTGTTCTGTTTTTTTTTAATTCATGAAACTTTTTTTTTCCAAAAAAAAACGCGTTTGAAAAATTGCTGCGCAAATACCGCGTGACATAAAAAGTTTCAATGACCACCATTTTATTCCCTAAGATCTCTGCTAAAAAATATATATAATGTTTGGGGGTTCTGAGTAATTTTCTAGCAAAAAAACAATGATTATTACATGTAGGAGAGAAATGTCAGAATTGGCCTGGTTGCGAAGTGGTTAAGTACAAAACCTGCACCTCTGAACCCCTTTTCACAGAGGTTGTAGCAACAAGAAATACAGTCTTCAGGATTAGATTGCAGAGTGTAGCCAATTCTGTATGATAGAAATGAGGCCTTGATAGAGCTGAGGACCATAAGCAAATCTCACTTAGGGAACAATGGTTTCCTGGCAGGTCTATAACTTCATGCAAGCCTTTTAAGAATTACATCACTAAAGCGTTAAGGGCCCCTTAAGCTCCTCTAAGTGCGGACAAGGCTGAACTTTGAACTTTAAACATATAGCCGCTACTGGCACTGAGCACCCTTGACTTGGTAGCCTCTACCTCTCAACCTCAAAATGCCATCAAAAGTAGTCTCTTGATGCTGGATGGCAAGACTGTCCAGGAGAGAGCAGATCTGCCATCACTGGCAGAGCCTGACACCAGAGCCTCCTCAGCCAAAATGGTAAAAAAAATTGCAATTATTGATACTGGAAGTTCCACTGACAGCCTACGATCTCTACTTTCACTGCTGTCTAGACACAGTACAACTCTTGTTCCTTTTATAAAAGGAGTGAATGACAGAAGGGCTTTGAACACAACTCTCAGTTCAAGAGCATTCAATATTATGCCTCGTAAGCTGCTGAAATGCATCCCCCAACCTCTCTGGCTGGGGTCTGATGTGATTACATTCCATTCGAAAACAACAATTGGTCAGGTAAGAAGAACCAAAGATACCCAGGCACTGTTCTGCTGGAAGAGACTTTGCTCTCAAAGCACCTTTGACTTCCTCTACCAGAGGACGGATCCTACCTCGTGGACGTTCAATTGAACTTTTCTGTGTATCCAAAAATGCCCCTGGGAACCTCATTCTTTGGGCTGGGCAGAGGAAGCTCTTCTTCCAATTAGTTATCAACATTTTGTAGATTGTGTAGCAGAGCATCCCGATGCTGGATAAGCACCTCCCAAATGCTGGCTAGAAGGATGCCACCCAAGTAGTGGTGTATTCTTACCCCCTTAGCTATTGCAGACAGTAGGACCTTTGTGAGTGTCCTGGGGGAGGCAGACAGACTGGAAGTGGAACTGAAATGCAGGATGGATTGGGACAAGTAAGTAGGTGTCTGATAAACCTACAGAGAGCATTCAAATCCCAGATTTATCAATAATAGAATTGATTGGAGGTTCTCTATCTTACATGATCTCAATATTCTGTGCTTGAGTTTTTTTAAATTTAGCACTGGGAACAGATTGTACAGATTGCCTGATTTAAATTTTTTTACTAGGAACAGAGGTGAACTGAATCCTTATCTCCTCTCGGCACTTGGAACATTCACGATTGCTAGTTTTTTACTTAATTCGGCTACAAACTGGAACAGAATTTTTTACTTTTCCTTCAAATCTGGTAGCCTGGCTGGCTGGAAGAGATCGGAAGGTGGACATTCCTTAAACTTCCACCAATGTCACACCAATATAGCTGATATGGCCCAATGACCCTGAATATTTTCCATCCAGGTGTGTGAGCAAAGCTTCATCTGGCTCCCACAGGCATCCCCTGGATAAGCACACACTTAAAAGAACTTCTGCTGTTCTCACAAGACAGCCGGCTTATGCTAAAGGGACATCAACATTGATAATCAGGGCAGCTTCAAGGTTTTATTGTCAAAGCTTGATTGACCAAGCTGAGGTTAGAAGCTGATTGGCTAGCATGCACAGCTGCACCGTTTTTTGCACTCCCCAGCTTTAGTAAAGCAACTCCTCAGTGTCTTAATTATCAGTGCAGCCCTATCAGTGCCCACCAGTGCTTCCAATCAGTGTACACCAGTAATGCCAATCAGTGTCCATCCGTGCTGCCAATCAGTGTCACCTATCAGTACTGCCTGTCAGTGCCACCTATCAGTGCTCTTCAGTGCCGCCTATCAGTGTCCATCAGTGTCACCTATCAGTGCTGCCTCATCAGTGCAGCCTATCGGTGCCCATCAGTGCAGCCTCATCAGCACACGTCAGTAAAGGAGAAAAATTACCTGTTTGCAAAATTTTATAACAAACTATGAAAATAGTTTTTTCTTTTTTTAAATTTTTGGTCTTTTTTTTGTTTGTTTAGCAAAAAAAAAACCCAGTGGTGATTAAATGCCACCAAAAGAAAGCTCTATCTGTGTGAAATAAATGATAAAAATTTCATATGAGTAGAGTGTTACATGACTGCGCAATTGTCATTCAAAGTGTGACAACGCTGAGAGCTGAAAATTTGCCTGTGAACAAAGGGGGTAAAAGTGGTAAAAACGAACAAACAGGCATTTGCAACTGTTAATAGATCCTAATATTCTTTTACTTTAAGCAAAAGAAGCAGCTGCGTTCCCCAATGATCTTGTAATGGCCAAGTACAAGGAATTCATAAAGGAATTACCGGATTTTATTTTTGTTTGTTTTGATAGGAATACACATTTCAAAAAACAGAAATATACATAAAGTCTGTCCGGAAAGTATCCAGCCATGTAATAGGAAAAATAGAGAATTATCAAAGAAGATACAAAATACAAGAAACTTTATACAAAGGACAATGACGCCTCAGTCCCCTTCAAAGTTGGCACATTGTGACCTCACACAGTTCTCCCAACGTCTCTTCCACAAGATCCTGTGTCAAATTCTCAGACACAATAGTTTGTGAAATCTCCAGATCAGCATCTCGTTTTTGCATTGTCATTCACTGATCTTTGTTTTTTGCAGCCCGTACACATTCAACATTCTCAGGTGTCCTGCTTGTTGCAGGCCTTTCAGAACGTGGATCACCTTCAACATATTTGTAGTTAGTGGCGGCTGGTGCTTTTTTTTTTGGGGGGGTGCGGCAATCAAACCCCCCCACCCCCTGCTGTCTGCCGGTCGGTCCACTGGCACTTACCCCATCTAGGCAGCAGGCATCGGCGGTCATCCAAGGAGCGGTGGAGATCGGAGCACCAGGCAGCGGCGGGAATCAGGCATCGGCTGGCATCCGAGAAGTGGTGGGGATCGGGGCACCAGGTAGCAGTGGGTATCATGCTGTGGCAGACATCCAGGCAACGGGTAGCGGCTCCTGTGTCTTCTCCTCCTCCACCGTGCTTCTCCTCCCCTTCTCCTAGGCGTCCAATAGGACCGTCTGTCCTTTCAGCCAATCGGGTGATGGGTATCAGGCCTACTTCCCGATTGGTTGGGAGGAGGATCAGTGTTGCAATAGCGAATATTCATTCACTGTTGCAACACACCTGGGTGGGCTCCAGACACAATGCTCTGCTCCCCAAGCCAACCCTATTTTGAAGCCTATTAGAGCCTCTGGCTCTAATCAGTGCTTCAAAAAACATCCCCACCCACCTCCGCCATAGGAATTCATGCACCTGGCATCCTGAAAGGGCCAGGCGCATGGATAGGGAGGGTGGTGGCAGGGATGGGGAGGTGACGTCCGTACGCCCACAATAGAGGGGCCTTGTTTGTAGTGTTTGTGCCATACTTTTATTTGTCCTGCATTCATTGCATTGTCCCCAAAAGCCTTCTGAATCATTCAAATAGTTTCCGCTGAAGAATGTTCAAGCTTAACGTAACATTTGATACAGATTTGTTACTCCTCTTGCTCAGTTATTTTGAATGGTACATTTGTATTTTGCTAAAACCATTAATAAAGCCGCAGCCGTTATTCATCCAATTCAGTGGTCTGGCTTATTTGTAATGCTTTTGTTTAAATTGCCTACTGCCTACAATCCCCTTTTACTGACTACTAGTAACAAAATGATCTGCCCTGGGTGTCAAATACACTTACACGCTGACAGCAGAATGTAAACAAAAAAGGCAATAGTATATATATTTTTTTAATGGTGTGCAGTCTATCCCCCCCAATCCATTCCTCTTGATGTACATCATTCATCAATCATGATGGGTACTGCCTGACTGCACGGAAACAAAAACCCACTGACACGTCCGCACCTGATGCTTGACTCCCGCTGACTGACACACCGCTCCCCCCCACTTAAGTAAATGCCAACACAAGGATGGGACCACCTGGTGATGTCATTGACCATGTAGTGGATGGGAGCAGATGTGTTGGTGGCCTTTTTGTATCCTCATGCGGGCAGTGTTCACCATCGTTGATGATGGATCTACATTGGGGGGGAACATGCTTTACAATTATTTTAATATAGGACAAAACTGTGCTGCTTTTATTTACACCAGTGGTTCTCAACTCCGATCCTCGGGCCCCCCCTACAGGCCAGGTTTGCAGGATAACTGAAATACATCACAGGTGATATCATTTGCTACGCAGTGATTGCAGTGTTCTAGTCTGCATCTCCCCAAGGTAATACTTAAAATCTGGCCTGTTGGTGGGTCCCGAGGACCGGAGTTGAGAACCACTGATTTACACTAATCTTTTTTTCGGCGAATGAGTATGGGTACTATGTATACCATACTCATTCACGTAGGAATTGTTAAAGGGGGCTTCAAGATTCTCCCCCCCGCACCCCCACAACTGTCAGGTCAGGGTTGTGGAGAAGAGGCCCTTATCCTTATCAACATTTGGACAAAGTGCTTTGTTGGGGGGGGCAACCCTAGCAAAGCACCGCCCCATGTTCACGGCATGTGGCCTGGTGTGGTTCAGGAAGGGGGGCTGCATGCTCATTACCTCTACTTTTCTTGCATGCCTGGATAAGGGTCCGGTATGGATTTTGGGGAGCCCTCCCCTAAAGTCCATGCCAGACCTGAAGGGGGGGATCCGCACATCATTTTTTAAAAATGTTTGACTTTTTTGTTTACATTCTGCCATCATCAGTGAATCCCCAATGACAGCAGATGAGTCACTGGTTGTTAAGAACGCGGCTGGTGCTGGCTCCTTAACAGATAACTATTGACTGCTTGTTAAGGAGGCCAGCAGGTGTTCACTGGTTTTTAAGGACACTGGTGGGCACCAGCTCCTTAACAACCAGCTATTTTGTGGTTGTTAATGACGTCGGTGGATGCCCACTCCTTCACAACAAGCTATTCCCTGGTTGTCAGGGATGCAGGTGGGTGCCCCTTAACAACCAGCTAGCATTTGTTAAATAGTACGTGGCTAAAACACAACTTATTTATCAAATGTTTTTGTTTCCTTATTTCTGTGGTAAATACTGCATAAACCTGAAGTGAACTGACATTTTTCATAACGCACGCGATATTTGGGTTAAACGTGTCACATGACCCAAATATCTCATGCAATATCCTTTTGTGAATTGACCCCATAGTTTGTTTTGTGTGCCATACCCAATAATCACTATATTTCATTGCATATGTGTCATGGGCATCCATCCCTTGTTATCAAGGAACAGAAAATGAGATATTTTACATTTATGTAACATTGCTGGTCTATGTATTGTTCTGTTTTAGCTGCCAGTTATCTATAGGTTTCTATAGGAATATGGAACAGGAAGCCAGCTGCAGGAAAACACCCCCTCCTTCCCAGTCATATACACACTTTACTATGCCACCATCATTTTACATAGCTTCAGCTCTGGCAAGTTCCTGAAAACCATTGATCCCTAAATGGTATTAAAAGCCGTTGTAGAAAACGTTTTTTTTTTATTTTTTATTTTTTTTAAAGGAGGAGAGCAATGGCGTGTATTCAAATTCCCCAAACATCAGTTAGTGAGCAAACTGAAATGTAGTTATTTGTGTATGTAAAAAGGTAGAATTGAACTGCATTCTGATTGGCTACAAAGTAAACTTTTTCTGGTGGGATGCGCAAACAGAATCTGTGCTTTACAGCCTTGGCCCACCTGCACAAACAAGCACTATTATTTGCATCAACAATCACACACTGCTGACATTCTTCAACTTATTTAACATACGTATTCTAAGCAGGCCTGTGAATAAATGCAAGGCCTCACTACTATTTGCTGCAAAAGGGAAGCTCTCTGCCAGTGGCGGCTGGTGAAGTTTTTGGATGGGGGGGCGCCAGGCCCCGCCCTTCCCTTTGACCCCTCCTACTTTTAATAAGCCCCGCCCCTTATAGAATCCACCCACTCCGTCCCCTGTATTCCACATATTGTGTCAGGAGTATACAGCTCAGCATCACAGGACAAAGTATACAGCTCAGCATCACAGGACACAGTATACAGATCAGCATCACAGGACACAGTATACAGATCAGCATCACAGGACACAGTATACAGCTCAGCATCACAGGACACAGTATACAGCTCAGCATCACAGGACACAGTATACAGATCAGCATCACAGGACACAGTATACAGTGAACAGGACACTACGAC